>LR737382.1:14408822-14501671 GCA_902655005.2 Marronus borbonicus
ACACACAGTAATAAAAAAAAATGTAAAAAAAAAGAATTTATTAATATATATTTTTTATTATCAATTATAACATTAAAACTAAGTATAACTGCCCGTTTTTTTTCTTTCTACCGCAGATTTGTTTTTTTAATATACAAGATGGTTTTTATTATTTTTCTTCAATTTCGTGCAGATAAAATAGAACTGATTTTATGCATAAATAATACAAATACAAATACAGCATCAAATAAGATTCATTTTTTCAATGATTATTATTTTTATTTATTTATTGAGAGAAAATTGTTTATATTTTTGCAAATTATGTTGCTACAATTCGTTATCTATAACAAGGACGAAAATTGCGATTTCTAGTTTAATTTTATTTTTTTTTGCTAATCTCTCGCAATATCTCTAAAAGAGGTACTAAAAAATCAAAATGAAATATTTGGGTTACTTGTTATTAATTAAAGAAAATACTAATAACGTCATGAGTCATCCTATTTATTCAGAGGCTGCATAGGAAAATTTCCTTCCATATTTGGAATTTTTATTCATAAAATCAAGTTTATTTTACATCCACAGTTTCTTTAAAATTTCATTTTTTTATTTTTTTTATTCGTTAATTGCAACTAGTTTCACGTCGACATATCGAAGTAGGCCACTTAAATATAAAAAATGCCATTTAGTGATGGTCTTTTGTAAGCTTCCTATAATTACCGTGGAATACAGGGTGATCGAGAAAATGGCATTTCGCAATCATCAAAAAATAAGTCCCATTACACCGTTTGTCTACACATTTATTACTACCACTACAATAAGGATTTATTACAATTCTTATTTTAAATTTAAGATCGAAAACGAAAAACAGTACACACACATTTATCATCTATAAATATATACAAGACTTGTTTTCTTAAAAAAAAAAATGAACAAGAACCAAAAATACTACTTCTATTTATGGTAAAAACGTCCCTCTTAAAAAGAAATGAAAATCGCAAGGCGGAAAAAGCAAAGTGGTGGTGGTGGCGGAGGCTGAGGGTAATTAAATTAACCCCATCCCTCTCTGTTTATCTTTACATATTTCTTTTGCACGTAAGTAATGTTTATAAAAGAAGAAATAAAACGTCCTTGGCAAGCTTCTTCCTTCCATAAATTTAATACGTTTAAGTATATTAGATATGCCATGCTCAAAATTTAACGTGTATAGTTGGTAAGTGTATTTTCGTTTAATCGAAGAAATTCGCGATGCTTGAATTTTGAACACGGCACAAAGTACACACTAAATGGCATTTTATTATTTCGTAAAGAGCGGAACGTACAGACTAGCACCGCTAGGTGGCGTTGCACGAATTAAATTAAAATACACGGCGATAAAACAAATGGAAAAAAATGCAGGATGCTACCTGACAGGCAAGTCTGTCCATCCGTGAGTTTTATTGTGTAATAGTCGCTAACTGTGTTTGGTAAAGTTGGTAAAATTGCAACAATGAGAGAATCAAACAGGATGTTCGTTATGTTATTGTATTTGTGAATCGATGAAGAAGAATTCGTGAGTAGTTTTTGTTTCATCGTTAGCGTTTTGTTTTAATACAGTTTTTGGGTTTGTTTTGCGTTTACGTTCTCGAAAAATTTGTTTTTATTTGTTACACTTACACTTGACAGTAAGTCGTATATATCATATCATCATCATCTGATCTGACAATAATAATAACTGAAAATAATAATAAATATACAATAGAATAGAGAGATTAGAAGCCACTGTATAGTCTGTACACAGGTAGACGGCTCAAAGTAAAAACTTGCCCAGTATGAAGCCGAATACGGCCAGGGCCACGCTTAACGCCAAATAGAACATCGGATTGTTCGGATTCTGGACAGCCGCCGGCGAATACTTGTTGGTGATTGGCTGCCGGACGCCTGCGGTGTTGTTCAGCCGCAGCAGCTCCTCCTTTAACCGTAGGTTCTCCTGCCTTAACGAACTTTCTTCTTCTCTCAGCTGCTGTACCTGTAAAACGCGGTGGAAAATAAATAAACTGCGGTGTTGTACATTATATACAAATAAGAATGAGCACAAGCTTAAGACGAGGAGTCCCATCATCTACTCTTCTGTTTAATTTGGTTTTATAAAATATACGCACAGAGAGGGATACAACAGACACCAAGTCAAAGCGTACGATGATGACATTATTCTATTGATTAAGTCTACGACGTCGAAAGTCTACTTCTCAATTAAACGCAATTAATAATAGCGCGTATTTAAATCTAGCCGACACCCACCTCCGCCGCTGCCTTCTGTAGTTCGGCTTCTATGTTTATCGTGGCCGTCTGCTGTATTGCGGCCTTAGGACTAGTCTTTACCGGTTCCTCTTGCGCCTCCTTCTGCTCGTCCGGCATCTCGAAGACGCACTTCAGCTTCGAATCCATGATCTTCTCCGGAAAGACGTCCTTCCAGATCTGATCGGCGCTAAGATCGCCGTCCGGCGCGAACACCGTCTGGACCATGAATTTGTGTTTGTTCTTCTCCGTCGGATCGAAGATGAACGGCTGCAGACATACTGGGGGAGGGAAAATTAGCGTTTTAGTGTGGATCCTCTCATCTTCCGTAGACCCGACGTATTATATATGCTACATAGGATTTTTTCGTATTGTTTAAGTCCTTATGTAGCATATACCATACATCGTCCAAATTGCTTTACATGTAAAAGAATTTTATTTGAATTTTTTTTCAACATTTCAAGAGGCATAAATAAAGCTGTAATATGAAAACCGTCATCTCTAAAATTTAAGAAATTAAAACAAAACATTATTGGGCATTGAATGTTCCGGTATCTACAGATATCCTTATCGATTTCCTCTACGTAACCAATAGTAAATTATTCTTTTATGCTACGAACATAATACGTCCGATTTCAATAGCCAAACAATTTGGTTGATAATTTGATAATCTGATAATTTAGCAATTAAATCGTCGAGTTTCGACGAATACTTACTTGCAATTTCGACACTAGCATTACTATCTAGGCTGCCCGAGTTCGGTCGGACGCAGTACTTTTTTGGAGCCGTCGTCTTGATTTTGAACATTACCTTCTTCTCTGATGGATTCGTTAGTTTCATGTATGAGGTGACCGGCACGTTGAAAGGTCCTGCAAGCAAAAGATAATATGGAAACGATTTAAAAAAGTTTTCAAATACATAATTGATGGTCAATTTTTTAACGAATTTCGCCCAAACTAGAATGTTTCTTGTAAACATTTGAGTGCGTATACGAGAAAGTTACAAGCCTCAATACGAAGATGGCGTTATTATATGATTGCATATGTGTTAAAAGATACTTTTGAAAGTTTCAGCCATCTTGGACACTGAGTTGTAGAATTTGTAATTATTTCTTTGTTTTTATTTAAGCTCATTTTGACCTTCGTCATTTGCTAAGACAACACATCATTGTTTTCGCCACTCTGGCATTTGATCTTCTGTTAACATTGGATATCCACCTGTAATCACTCCTCCTCAATTTCTTCGTTATTGGCGTCTTGTAATCCATCGACTTTTCTGACAACTGTGGTGATATTTTTCAGTAAATCTTCTTCCCCCATTGCTTTTAAAAAGATGTTTTTTTGGTTTTCTGTCATGCCATTCCAAGCCTTTTCATGCAAAAAAAAAATGGTATCCTTGATCGCAATTTTTCTATCTCTTTTTGATCTATGAGTTGAACAGTGGATGTCACGTTAGGCAGCAACAAAGAAAATATGTTGACAATCTCTTCTAAATTGTGATAAAACTACAGTGGCAACATCATCTTTGCACCTTTTCCGTTTTTTTTAGATCTGTGCGGCCAATCACTTGGCACATGAAATATTTTTGCTTACGCTGCACACATTGGACTAGAAATAGGCCATAATCGAAAGCCTGAACCTCTGATTCCTTTGCTGTCTTTCTGTTTGAAGATCAATGAAAACTGTTTAATTCCTACAGGCTAGTGATGACATTTTTATAATACGAGAACTTTCCTTTTTCGATTTGCGGGCGCCACCTTCACAGACCAAACGTGACCAACACAACAAGAAGCCAAGTATCGTGCTCGAGTATAAATAATACAAAGACACGGATAATCCGCCGCACGGAAAATCCACACACGGATAATCGAGGTTCTACTGTAGATGGGAAGAAAAAAAATGTTATTATCGAACGTGAAGAAGAAGACGTCCAGAAGACTGGATTCACCCTAGCGTGTTGTTCCATAATGATTGTTTATATTTTATTATTACATCCAATAACAACCTTGCTCTCGGGCTTTTTCTTTATTTTTGGCTAAAAACGTATAAACATGTACAATAACTCGGGCGCTTATGTTCTACTTTACTCCCAACCAATTTTAATTTTACGAGTCCTACTTCACTATGAATTTATCCAGTTCTTTTTATCCTTATTTTAGAAAACATCGTCCTCAAACCTGGAAACGTAACATATTTAGAGTCTAGAAATACCGACGAAACTAAACCAGCGCACGTGAAATTAACAACAGCTAAACGGTCATACTTTGGGGGAATTTAAGCAGCTCCTTAGCTTTACGATTGAATATTAGCATCATTAATCGTCACGCTTTAGTCGGTAAAAAAAATGTTTAGTAATGACGTAATCGGTAAAAAAATATAAGCAGACTAACAACGGCATTTAACACACGATGGTTTTTGTTTTGAGTCTTTCTACGTTCTTCTACGTTATGTAATTTTACAACGGCTAAATTAGTGGGTTTATTTCATCTCGACTCTTGACATAAAATTCGTTTCAATTTAACATCCGATCCGATTATTTGCCCGCTTGAAGAAAAGCAAACATCATTTGATTGTTAGATGCAAGTCGAAATGTCTCATGAAGGTGCAATTAAAAAACAAAATCGTTTTAATTGGATAAGTTAGGAACTAGAATACATTATCTTATTAGTACAAGGCGACGCGTAGAGAAAAACAAGTGGAAAAGACAAATTACTTTATTATCACTATGTAAAGTTTAGTGAATGCAACAGGTACTATTTTTTTCGGATTTTTTTATCAAGTATTCAGCAATAGAAACTACGAGTGAAGCGGCAATTATTAAATAAATACAGGTTCGACTGTTTATTGGCAGAATCAAGGTTGTAGCGGTGCAAATTGCTTGCGTAAGGGACGTAGGCGATATGTTTAATTACGTTTGCCTTATTTATAACAAACAGATGTTACGACTCGAATATTTTCAGAGATTCTGTAAATATGGATGAAAATCGGATATCCAGACGTCATGAAATTCTTCCATTTAAAAGGCGATACGCTTAGAAAATTAAAGCTCTCCCATATTTAGGGGGACACTGCACCCGAATTTGCCACAGTGATTTTTTTTAATGTACGATTACCGTTCTAATAACGAGTAAGTTCACGAAAAAATATCATTATACAGACAACAGAAAGGCATCGGCACACTCCGCATCACACACAAGTTTAATTGATTAATCCGGGACAGCTGTTTCGATATACGAGATATACCTTTTCACTATGATATTGTGTACTGCCCACCCGATTCTTAGCTGTACCTCAATGCGAATTGGTAGATGATCTTGTAGGAATCCTTCGAGACATGAGGCCAAAGTATCCGTACCGGTGGCTGTGTTATTACACCTAAATGTCTGCGGAAGCGAGATAAGGAAACAGGCTAGACAAATCTTTATTACAAATAAAGAGTATATAAATGCACGATATAAAGTTATAAATTGCAATAAATCCATAAATCACCATCACTAAAAATGATATCAGTCATAACATAAAGATATAAAGTCAATAGCGACAATATAAAGTGGTAATGTTAATAAAATACGAGAGTCTAAAAAGTCAAGCCAGCATCGCAGACTGTGTAGAATATTTTCTCGATGGAATTAACGTAGGCGGCAGTCCTGAAATCCGTTCCTAATTTGAATTCCTTAGCGGTGTTCATCAGGGAAATGGCGGACCTTTCCATGGTGTAAGCCAAGCCCGAGTGAACAATATCCTTCTCCGACGCTCCCGCTATTCTCGCCTTGAAATCGGGAGAAGGCGTGATGGGAATTTTCTTGGAACCGTCCTGTCCAAAATGTCGTTCCAGCGATTCCTGAACCGACTTCAATAGCATGTAATTGGAGTCGCGTTCGTATTTGAACGTCAACCGACCAAAGGAGGTATGATTGATGTTCTTCAGCCACTCGAAATAGGAGACGGTAACACCTCCCGCGTTCGCGAAGAGATCCGGAAGTATCAAGATGTTTTTGCTCAGCAGCACCTTGTCTCCGGCAGGAGTTATCGGGCCGTTGGCGCCTTCCGCGATTATCTTCGCGTTTATATCTTTAGCTACGTCCTTGTTGATGAGTTTTTCACCGGCGGCTGGTACTAGGATGTCGCATGGTTCGCACATGAGACTCTTACCCTTATAAGGTTGCGCCCCCGGGAAACCATTCACAGTTCCCTTGGTTAATTTGTGGGTTTGCAGCGCCTCGAAGTTGATACCTTGCGGATTCACGATACTACCATCTAATTCGATCACTCCGATACATTTAGCGCCCATTCGCGAGAAATATCGCATGGTATGCTGACCGACGTTGCCGAACCCTTGCACGATGAACGTCTTATCTCTCCAACCTGTCTTCAAGCCCACCATCTTCATTAAATCCTCGCTATGGATCACCTGATCCATGCAATTGAAGATGCCTCTTCCAGTAGCGGAGGCTCGGCCGTGAATACCGCCCTGATTGATGGGCTTACCGGTGACGCAGCCGATAGCGTTTAGGTCGCGATAACCGAAAGTCTTGTGATAGGTATCTGCCATCCACGACATCTCCCTCTCGCCGGTGGCCATATCCGGCGCTAGGACGTCTACTTCAGCACCGATAAAGCCTTTCTTCGCTAATTCCAGCGTGAACCTCCGCGTAATCCTCTCCAATTCGTTTACGGAATATTTTTTCGCGTCTATGCATACTCCTCCCTTCGCACCGCCGTACGGCAGACCTACCGTAGCGCATTTATACGTCATAATGCAGGCCAAGGCGAATACGTCATCCCTATCGACGCCCAGGCCGTACCGAATGCCGCCTTTCGCCGGCATCTTATGCGATTTATGTATGCATCTGTAAGCCTGGATCACTTCATACGATCCGTCGTCTCTTTTAACGGGAAAATGCACCTCCAACATGGCGTCCGCGTTCTCCAAGTAAGACATGATATTCTGCACCTTTTGCCGGCGAGCGTTCAAGTCCATCGGCGGTTGTCCCTTGACGTTCTTGAACGATTCGATGAGTTTCTCCTCTACGATCACTCGCGCCTTGTGGAAGTTGTACAGGATCATCTGGTAGAAGGACGGATTCATTGCTTCCGGGACGTCTTTGAGGAAGTCGGGCATCTTGCCCAGTTCCGCGTAGGTACGCGATTGGGATAGGGCGATTAGCGGCAAGCGATCTTTGGAGGATCGCCCAACGATGGCTGCAAACCGTCCGCGTATCACTTGCATCATTATCTTTTCGGGATTGGCTTTTGAACACGTGCCGTCAAACTAAAAACGACTGACAAATGTGTAAACAAACTTGTGCCACTGCGATTACGAAGCTTTCTAGAATATTGTCATGGAGTCGTTTCAGCTAAAAATGAACACTGCACTGCATATGATTACTGTATATTTACAATATTTCTCTTTGTGCATGCGTTTCGCTTTTATTCGGTGTAGATGATGATATGGTTCATTCAGTTTGATTTGTGGTTAAAGTTACCGGTTGCAATTTTTTCCTCTCGTTAATAGTAGTAACATTTTGCGATTGTTAAAGTAAAAAATTGGCCAGAAATTTGATTGAAATATGCAATTTATGGATAAATTTGCAAGCGTTAGCTGCGTTATTTTTGCCAAAAAAGGGCCGAATCGTCAAAAATAATGGCGTTAACGTTTCGACGTTTTACATCAAAGCGGTGATTTTTTTCTGCTCTCAATAAACACGAGAATTTAGATGATCTTATCACATCTCATTCCACTCATTTAAATATCGGTTTCATTCGATACATGGAGAAACTTTCTGGACGAATTCTTAAGGCAATACGTAATATGGGCGTTTAACAAAAGATTACTTGCGGAATGTTTGCAAACGTTCAAGAAAGCAGAAAGAATTGCACAATTTTTGTGAAGCAAAACTTCGACTGAAGACCCAAGATGAACTAGCGCGTTGCGAGTGATGTTGCGTACTGGATACGGTCCCGATATACAGACACGCTGACCCGCTCTACTTATTACGATTTGTATGAATCACGGCGATAAACCAGAATCAACTAGGATCTTGTATATTATTCCATTAATTCCTTTATTTTAAATTATTGTTCGCGATATACAGGGCGAATCGGCTACATATTGACATGCGAATTCTTTTATTCGTTTTTCGCTATTTATCGATGAATATTCATCGGTTATATAAGTAGATGTGGAATGTGTTACTAGCAAAAACTTTCTGGAACAAATTAACATTTATTTCCATATTTTACCCGGTGCACGTCGCTGTGAAATTGCAAATTCGATTTCATATTTGCATATCCTTGAATAAAATGCTTTTTTTTTTATACGAACGCCATTCGAGTTAATCGACCATAATTGATTGATTTAAATGCGAGGAAAACAAAGGCAAAGTAACCAATATCTAAGTAAATAGATAAATATACCGATTACAATTCATCTAATAAAAAAATAGAATTTTCAAGGTAAAACAGTTGAAGATAATTTAATTTTCGTAGGTATCCCGATTATGTACGTTACGCATGCGTAATACTTCGTTAACCGATTCTAGGTTTGAAATGGAAACAGAATTAAAAATAAATTATTTCACGTTGATATTTACGAGTCATGCACCTAGTAAGATTAATTTAACGCGTATACGTAAGTTCTATGTAACGACGTATTCGGGGCCAAATTGCATGCGTGAATCACCTAAAGAAAGTGAAAAACTTCGTACTTCAACTAATTTCGTTGCATAAATTGAACGGAGCCCCGGAAAAGACGTAATTTTCGATTTGCTCGAATAATTTTCGCCGTATTTCCGGAATATATTCAAAGATAATCGATCTCGAAAGCCCCAACGGGCGAATTATGTTGATTGTAAGAGGTTATTGCCATCACGAGTGCGGCATGTGTGCAAATAACGATGAAATGATTTCTAAATTGTACAAATACGAACGTCTATTCGACGGACGCAATGATTCTAAATTGATAGTAAGATATGGATTACTTGGTGACTTGGAAGATCGCGTCGTCGTTTTCTAACCTTAAATGCGGAATATGGGGCAAACGGCGCGTTTAATTGCGGGATAATTTCAGCTGTAAATGTTCAAACGGGTGATGATTAAAACGAACAAGTATTTCGATTAATACGATTAGTATTCAGGAGCTAATAGAAGCGATGTCGTTATTATCCATTACCCGACAACGTATTCTTGACGAAAAACAAGCTGGAAACCGTTGTTCGAAACGCAACTGCCCCGAATACTTGGCAAACTTAGAATTATCGAAATAGATTTTTTTAGCGGCTAACGATGTACGGATAGGCGCTTATCTCGAAAAACGTTACGTTTAGCGTACATTAAGGATGTTAAATGAGGAATCGTTAGGCCGCACAACTTCTAAGCGTATATAAAGAGAGGACGAGGATGATACGTCAATAACAATTCGCCACTCACCTTTAAATCTAAGCTCATTTTGCGGTTCGATGATGAGCACCTGGTCCGGTTTCGCCATTTCCTATCGATGTCGCTAATCCTCGCTTTTCGCTTCGGCTCGGGTGCCTTTAGTTTCTTACTTCTAAAGTGGGATTTTTACACCTTTATAAATGTGACAGATCCCGGTTATGGTGCACTTTCTGACAGCTTCGGCGCAGGCGTTGATCAAGATGGCCGGCGTACACTGACAACATACGGAACAACGACGCGGCGGAATTTTGATAGATACAGCGTACAGAAAATGTTCGTATCCAAGCTAATGCGCAATTTCGGCACTTTACTCAGAGACGGCGCTTGTATATTGCAATGGGACTAAAAATAAATTATTAATAAATCAGGATTAATGCATTTTTTTTTGCTAATCGGAATATAAAATCAAAATTATTAATATTATATTATAATATAAAATTTAACGTTTTTGTTTTTAATTAAAAATTTTTTTGTAATTAAAAAAAATATTTAAACGGAATTCTCTGGTTTATCTGACCAAATAGTCGCATTTTGTGGCTGTACACTGAGGTTCTTCAGTAGGTCTGAAGCTGCAATATTCAAATTTTACATTTTATGGAAGAATTTTGAAATTTTTTTTTATATTATATGTTATACTTTCCGTTGGTAAATTTCGTTTTTCACATTAAAAGTTGTTTATTGGACTTTTTCTAATAAAATGCTTCTTGTTGGGGGAAATTGCAGGGAAGAGGGAGAGGTCATTGATATTGCTTCGCCTTGTAATAAAATGGAATAAAACGTAAATAAATAAGTAAATAAATATTATAACAATACACAGTGTGTTCCCGGATAGGTGGAACGACTTTTGTAAATAATTTTCGATCTAATTTATCATCTTTGGGGTTTAGCCCTCCTTGGTTAGAGGCCGTGGGTTTTCAATCTGAAGAATTTTACATAGTAACACTTTGGCGTAATATGAACGCAAAAGGTGACTGCATATCACAATTTAATTATTTAATGTTGTTGATTTAATAAATAAATTAAATCAATAAATAAATATATTTTATTGTATAAATTTTGTATTTCCTAGAAATAAAATCATTCTATTATTAGTAAATTAAATCTATATAGTGCCACATATAAGATCCCCAACATATAGAAAAAAATGTTTATTAATCTTTTAACTTCCAAATTTGACACCATCTTGTAAAAAAATCTACCTTTAATTCAAGTTTATCTTGGGAAAATAGTTGTTCTTTTTTTTCTATTTCTAACAGAATTTGTTTTTTTTTTCTCTTTTTCGAAAAAATTATGCCAAAAACCATTGTCAAGTGTTTGAATTCTCATGGTCATTTTCGGAATTCAATGAACAGGTGGGGCGCCATTACCGTTCGAAAATTCGAATTAATCGGATAAAAAATAATAACCCAGTAAATATTTTTTAAATTTCGCGGACGATTTAAGTTGGCAGTAAAGACCATATTCGCATGCAATGCGCTAGGAAATTGATGGATACATCCATTTATTGCGGAAATCGTCCGCGAAATTTAAAAAACGTTGCTGGAGAAGAAAAGACGGAGGAATCGAATGATATCCAAGGGGTCTATTTTCCGAGGAATTTATTTATTAATTTACACCATTATTCATAATAAATTATCAAATGACAATTCTTCATACGAAGTCCCAAATATTAAGAGAGAAAATTTGAAATAATTCCGATTTATTGTACCTATCAATTGCCTTTTATAATCTTCGATCGATATCTCGACTTCCCCGAAGCTACGTACTCGAAATTTTACGCATTCGAGTTGCAAACTTTGAATATACCCACCACAACTCCATTAAGGTATTAAATATGAATTCGTAATCCGACATCTCTTATGCATTGTGAGAGTGTTCTTCGTTAAACGTTTTTTAAGCTTCCCCTTTCAATATCTTCAGCACCCAAGTGAAATATACCTTAACTTCTTTACAGATTCTTTCGTCCTTCCTCCTTATTCGTTGTTGGGAAAGTTGGAACTTTGCGGAGGTGATGCGTTTAGGATGGTAGGCTTGGGAAATTTATAGGGGCTAAATAAATTTAAATAAGCTAGGAAACACGTTTTTTTTTTAATTTGCATTATTGGTACAGTACTTGGGGGTACTTGGAACAACTCCAGTTGTTGAATGGAAAACCACAAATAAGGTAACATTTACTACATCAAATTGTACCCAAGAAACGTACTTGGAAATAGAACCTTATCTCCTTATCGCGATGTCTTTTTATAAGCTTTCAATCTAGGAAAAAGACGTCCTCGCATAGGTACATTCAACATTTGGAGTAGGTTAAAGTGTAGTGGACTCATAAGTTGCATGTGGTAACACTTCCCAACTGCTGTCCCATTATGACGTGAGCAACGTGCGGCCAAGCATTGTCATGGAGAATGAGTGAGCAACTGTGATCGGGTTTTGTGCATTTTTCTGTTATGTTTTTGAAGGAAAGCACGCGGCACTTTGCCCACACGAAACTTTGTCTGTAACGGTTACATCTTGGCGATCGTAAGCAATGAATATCGTTTGTTTAATCTTGAATAGAGCTCGAGAAATTTGTTTGGTCGTGGGGGAGTTATCTACTTGCTCGACTGTGATTTCAAATCAGGTTTGAAGTCTCTAATCCACGTTTCGTAAATAGCGACTACTCGATGCAAGAAAGCTTAATCTCCAACATCAGATCTGCGTTTCAGCGAGGTTGCGGTTTTGTATTTCTTCGCAGTCAAGCACCGAGGGACTCATCGTGCTCCAATTTTTCTCTTATTCAAATCATTTCTTAGAATTCGGAAACCGGACGTTGTTGATGTTTCTGTTGCTTCCGCAATTCCATCGTATGTCGCACTTATGTCATCGTTTATGCTTATACGACCTTCACCAAAGCGATAAGCCCAACGAGAAGCTGTACTGCGATTCACTGTTAGGTCATCGCAAAGCATTGTGGATTTGCCACGTAAGGTTTTAATCTTTATCTGCGATCTTTGATCTGCAACACTGACGGTACTCGAGACTGCAGCAGGCTCCAATTCCTATTCGCGTTAATAAACATGCAAACAAGCTGTGAAAAAGAAACGTTTTCGATGCGTCGACCATGCCGCAGTAGCGTCACCGTGTGCATTAATTTTTGAAACATCCCTCTTATGTGTAATTTTAGTAAGAAAGCAACGTGTAAAGAAAAGGTTGTAATTATATTTCTTTATTTTTGCTACAAATAGAATTCAGCTTATTTTTTGCCGAAGTATTACCTTGTAGAGCGGTCAATTTAAACTCCAATTCGCGAATTTTTACCGTAGCGACCACATTGGTGAAACAACATTTTCTTTTTCCTTAAACGCGATCGCTATTCCGCCATTCCTATCTTCAGCTGGTTAAGTAACGACGCCTAGCGTGTCTCTACTATCTCAAACAAACAGATGCCATCACTTTTTCGGCCGATAGAACAGTCCTTTTTGGAAGCAATTCAGTCCATTGTTTCGATTGTGTCTGCACCAACTTTAATATTTTTTCTCCGTAACGTGTGGGCTCTCTTGAGTGAGCAAGCGGACAAACCACCGATTTAAAAAAAACAATCCATCTATTTAGTCTCCGATATACTATCGTCATATCATTTTTAACATTCTCAAGTCAATAACAACATTAACGGAACCACGGTACACCTAAAATACGTTGCATATTGCTGCGAATCATCATAAGTCCATTTATTTAAGTTTAAAGCACGTCCAACCATATTTCCGACAATGAAACTCTTCCAATAAATTGAAACAAATTAACGTAAATGGAAGACACACTCTACTACGCTACAAGGATATCATCATCGAGAAAGAAAATTCCGTGTTATTTCTCACGCAACGATACTGCCTGCCTTATTCTTTTTAACGTAGATGGAGAGTTTGGAATTTGGAGAAGACGTGACGTTTATGTATTATATTTCGTCAATTTGTATCTCGCTAGAGACTTTGATACATAAGTTCCTTCGCGTAAACCTTTTCGCTAAAAAAAAAGATACCCTGGCGAAAAAAATGTTGTTCGACATTCCCTTTGGTTGTCGGAAATATCAAAGGGGATCAACGTCGGATGTAGTGTGGTCGAAATGCGACGTTGAATATTGTGTATGACGGTAAGTCAAGTTGAAAAGTTTGAAGCCTCAATATGAACACGGGATTACCGACAAATAAGGCGAAGTTGGACAAAATTTATTTTTTTATGTTTTTTGTTATCACGATAATCATTTTTAAAAATGGGAAACAAATAACTATCTAAACTAAATTATAGAAGAATTATAGCAGAATGATTGTTGAATCTTGAAAATCTTCGTAAAACGAGAATCTTCCTGGCCTGTTATCATATCAATTTTAGATAGCACACTGTCCCACATATTCATTGGCTTTTTGTTACCTCAAACAAGTCCTTCTCGAACGTTTCTAAAACTTTCCCAACAAAATTTTGATTTAGTTTCGAACCGTTAAATCTTGTTAACACAAAGTAATTTTCATCTAGCTTAAACTCGTGGGCCGTATGAGTTTAAGCTTTATGAAAATAATTAGTTTCATTGATTACATCATTAATTCTTCTCCTTGATCATTGTGTTCATTTTCGTCTAAGACTGCTGCTTCTTCAGCTTTTGGTCTTGCTGTCTCTATTGAAGCTTCGTTTTCTTCTTGATCTTTTTCAGGCATGTTCACTTGTATAATACCATCGAGGCTCGCTTCCCAGTGCTTTTGCTCATTTGATAAACCCGGTTCAACATAGTCAGAAGGTATTTTCAACATTCGTGTTCGGTTCAAACATGCTTCAAACCCAGCTCTTAAGTTAGCTGCATCTTTTCAAATATAGCGTTCAGAAGACTAGGAAACCCACATTTTTGGAAAACTCCAAAATGCGTCCTTTTACATTCCGTCAACATCGACCTTTACGTATTCTTCGCTAGTTTAAAAAATGCCACATTCAATGGTTTCGGTGGCACCAGAATAATTTCGATGTTGTTTTTTTGACATAGACTTAGAAGACAAGCTAAGCTATCATGAACTATTAATTTTTTTAGTTTTTAATTTTGTTATTATAGGTTTGGAAATTATTTTGATAATTTCATGCACCTTACAACCTGTTCAACAAATTGTTTTAAAACATGGCAAATTACTAATTCCGTAGTTTAGTTAACCTCTTTTTGAATAAAAATGTTTGTTTAAACTTAAGGCTATTTTCCCCACCACCAATCCTCTGTGTTTTAGCCAGGAAAATAATCTGCTGTGTGCGCTATGCTTAAGTTGGCTCGATCTTTAAATTGAAAAATTTCTTTTCGAAACAAAGTTTCAAAAATTACTTAGGTTAGAATTTTCGTCCCTTAACCAACGTCTACATAAAACGGGACATAATATCCGCCGTTGCGCGTTATGTGGCACTGCGGATGAGGACCCGTACGCACGTACACACACAGAAACGACAAAGAGAGACGGAGAGCCGCAGAGTCGCCGTGACTCCCGCATCATGCACACAGAGCAGCACACAACCTCACGCTAGGAGCAGGATGCAGGATAATCGCGCGTCGTTGCGTGGGCGACCCCCAGGATGCTCCGTGCTGCAGTGACGATGGATCTCCTCCTCGCTATATACCAATACACCATCCTCGACGTCGTTTCGGCATGACCAGGTGGTCCGCAGTGCGGCGCATGCTCTCAACGCAGGATCCTGCCGTCGCCGGCCGCTCACGGCAGTGCAACCACGCGACACCGCGTCAAACGCTTCGATAACACGACCCGGCGACTCCGCAACGCGCCAATCGCTCGCTCCATCTCTCTTCCGCGCGTTCTTTCACCTGTTGGTGAAGATGTTAAGCGGCATCGCGAGGAGGACGTTCGAAATACCGCGACCGTGCTTTTACGACTTCTTCGGACCATTTAGCGGCGATGGTAACCTCGGTAAGAGTTCCATCATCGATGGTACCCCGAAGAATCGCCCCGGAGCGAAATCGTGAGGTGGTAAAGAAGTTATGACGTTTCAAACGCTTGAGAAATAGTTTTTTTCTCTGGACGTAAGGACGTAAAGACGTTGCAAGAATCCAAGTAATCCAAAAAAAATCGATGTTATCTAGAAGAATGGTACCCAAATCGCTTA
The DNA here is from genome assembly GCA_902655005.2 of Marronus borbonicus. Classification (NCBI taxonomy): domain Eukaryota; kingdom Metazoa; phylum Arthropoda; class Insecta; order Coleoptera; family Scarabaeidae; genus Marronus; species Marronus borbonicus. Next base: position 14,424,629 of record LR737382.1, read on the forward strand.
AAAAATAGTTTTTTTTTTCTGCCAGAAAAGATGTTGCAATACAAAAGAAACAAATTAAAAATAATCTGCATTAATAATAATTAGAGTAATTAAAAGAAAGGATAGGGGACAGAAGATTTCGTGTTATTTGATACATCATGATCTAGTGCTAAACGACAAACAATGAAATAAGAAGCAGTAACACCAAGTAATCTTTAAAATCCAAAGGAATATAATCAGCCAAAAAGAAATTCATAAATAACGCCATTAATCCTATCAAATCTTTCTTTTATTATAAATATAAAAATAATAATATTTACAATAATAATAATAATAACAACATTAATAGTAATGAAGCAGTCCAAAACAGATATTTAAAATGGTCAATTTTCCGATTTTTACCTTCCGAACCCCCTTCCGCTCCTTAAAAAAAAAAGAAAAAGATAACTAGGGGCACTTAAAATTAAAAAAAATATATTGCTCAAGTTAGATCTTATACTACATACGTAGCCGTTACATTAATAATTGCGCTATAAAATAAATTCTCGATAAATATAATAATAATAAATATTAAAAAAAAATCGTACTTATCTTCCATTTTATATACCTAACGATAAATTAAATAAATTCAAATACCAATTAGATTGTAATATTAAATATTATTAGCAATATTCGTAGTTCTTAATATTAAAAATAATAACATACAAATAATATATTTATTGGTATTTGTAAATGTAGGGGAATTTTTTAGAGTTTTTTCAATCTTGAAGCCGACGCTGTATCGCCTTTTCCCCCCTCTATTAACATTAAATAATAAATAAATATTCTCATTTCTATTATATGTGAAAGGCTATTATTACTATAGTAATATTATATATTACGTTGTACACGTATAAATATAAAAAAATAAGAATACATAAGAAAAAAAGAAAGCTTCTTCCTTGATATTGTATGATACTACGCAATAAAATCTTATAATTGTTAAGAATCTATCAAGACCAAATAAAACGAAGGAAAGCAGTTCATCGACGAGATATCAATACCAATATAAAGTGAAATCTAGAGGAAAAAGATATATAGTGGTGCACGAGGTTTTCTATCTGGGAAGTGAAATTGGTAATGCCGGTTCACCATGACGATGTGGCAAAGTGGAATGGGCGGCCACGGTGCCCAAAACAATGCGTGGATGAAGCTGATGGGGATCGTCCACAAGGAGCGGCGTCATCACGATTCTGCTCCAGCTTCGACCGACAGGACTCTTAGCCAGTAAGTAGAGAAAACGCTGTTATTTGAATCGCGCAGTCTGTTAATAGATTACGTAGCTGATAGAGATGCGGAAAATGCAAAGTAGCAAATGCTGAAAATCAAAATTGTAAACTGGTCGACCGTTTTCGTCAGAAAATTACGTAATAGATTCGAGTAGCATGAGCCCACCAATCATAGCGTATTTCTCCATTATAAGCTAAATTATTTGGTTTCAGTATTGCAGAAAGATTCTTGGATCTTTTAATGCCAGAAGATCAAAAACACATTCTTAATGAGATTTTTGATCTCCTACCTAATGCGGTAATTTTGTAAGAGACAAAACTAGAAAATAACTTATGTACTTTGTTGTCTTCTCTGTCTGCGAAGTACGAAAGAGCATTGAAAGAAATACATATTTTCCCTTGTATAGGGAATTCCCTTTAGGGAATAGTATGTTAAAGAACTTGCTGCTTGAATGGGCACTATCCATGAAATGGGACAAGTAGTTCATTAACGGTGATGTTGATATTTTTTCAAAGATATTTCTGCGTCGTTCAGACCGAGTTGATTCATCCTCGAGCTTATCAAGATAATCAATCATAAAAGAAGCTCGAATTTTTTAATACTCATTTTGCACGAAATATTGGTTATCAATAATTATTTGGAAATATCCAAGGTGTCTCTTCATTTGTACATTTACCATTTCATTAATGATGCCATCATTTATGTAGATAGTACGACTGGTAGAGTTAAGAAAAGGCGACCCCTGTGTTTAACCTTTCGTTACGTTAGCTGATACTGCATTGTCATTTTCATCTTGTTTTCCGTTTTGGCAGAATCTCACATTTAAGGGATGAAAGTTGTTCCTGAAATTTGTACGATTTTTGCAATTTACCACTATCACTATCCTCACCCCCTTGCGGCACAGAAAACGGGAGAATGCACACATAAGTAATCCCTGGAAAATACTATTTACGTGTATATACGTACTTGCTGTCCTTTCGCCCCTAACCACCTCGAAAAAAATTAAAAGCTTTCCCAAGTGGATGATGTAGTTTAACCGGGTGTGTGAAAAGATAACAAAGTCTGTAGGACGAAGACGCAGCGGAATTAGAAACCGTTGTCGTAGATTTCCTGGTATCCGTCAAGTCGGGTTTAATTTGGAACTGTGCGCTGGTCGCATTCTAGCATATAATGGAGGAGACTGGAGGCACGTTTGGTACACGAGTTCGCCAAAACTTATTCCTGGTTGCTCCATGTTGTTTCATTGCATAGCAGCAAATATTTCATTAATTCTTAAAGCTTTATTGCAAACCCTCATATTTCATCATTTTTTCCTTTCATACTGTTCAGCGACTTTCATGGAGTTCATCTACGCCATCTATAACCTACATCCTTCACACCTTTGCAATTCATTTTCGCACGCAAAAAATTACACATCCCATTTACATGCCATGTATCAATAGTTGCCGCTATAATGTGCATCGTTTACTTCTACTCCACTTCAGGGACCCCTTTTCTGAATAACCGCGAGTCATCAATCACTTTGCGTTTATTTCTGGTCTTGACGTGTATGGATGGAGGTCAGAAGTTTTTAAAAGAACGTTTCTCTTTGACCCGCTGGATCCTTTCAACGTGGTAGAACACCTTTTCCAACTTGACCATTAGGGTCTTTCCATAAGGATTATTTCTTCCCTTTTTACGAGTTGGTACTCCGAAATTCCAGAAATTTGAATAAGACGCAGATTCTTAGTTTGAAGCTTTTTAAGTAAATATAATTGGAATTAATTTAGTTTTGCAATAATCGTTTGTTGTTAAACAAAGAAAAGATTGTTTTTATTCATTTTAATTCGCGAACGTGGACGGTTTAAGTCTTTAACGTGGCTTAGGATCGATAATACATCGATACAAGTGGTATGTACTAAATTTGTGGGCTTGTATGTGGACTTGAGCTTGACTTAGTCACGAGGAATCTTTGCAAGATGTTACCTGGAGTTTGCTGTACTATCTTCGTTACTTGGCATTAAGAAATATTTTATTTTATTATTTTTCTGTTTTTAAATCTTGTTTGGCATTTTCCCACCCTGGCTGCTATTTAGTTTGTTTTTTTTTTTTGATTTTTTATCTTAAATTCGTTTTATTTTCTTTGAGATTTTTAGTATTTGGTAAAGAAAACAAAAAGATCCTTTTCCTCGGCCCAAGGTAGACCTAAACACCAAAAAAAAAACAATAAAACATTGGAAAATTACGAATTAAGGTAAAAAATAAACCAAAAAAAACCTTATCCTCCTCAAAGGAACCCGGTAAGAAGCCTCGCTTCGACGTCTTCCGTCATTAAATTAGTCGACAGATTCTCTGGTTTTATCTTCATATGAATTATCTCGAAGCTCCCCCGTAACTTGATTTGTTATCCTATCTCCCTCTTCTCCATCTGCTGCTGTCTGTGTGCATGTACGTGTGTTCGTTGTTAGTTTGAAGTTCTTCGTCAAGTTTGCTTTGAGTCTAGCGTTTAAGTAAATACTTCCCTCGCAGATAACCACGATTCCGATTTTAAAATAAATCTCGAGTGACTTATGGTACATAAGCTTAGGATAATCGAATTAAAGGGTCACATTCATGTAATGCTGTTGCATCACGATGCTGATGTAAGCGTTTTTTTTTTTGAATCTACGGGAACTGCGAGTTTCTTTCTGAAGAATGAAATGGACAATTTTCAGGCGGTATCACTCGCTTGTCCGCAAACCACAATGCTATGGGCTATAGTCCTAATTTTTAATTTTTATTTTAATTATGTATTAATTGATTTATTAATTATTAATTAAAAATTATTAATTGGGAGCAGCCTAAGAATATGGTAATAAACAGTAATTTTCAAGTAGTCAAAAGTGGTAAGAGCTAGATATCACAATTTTTAACGATAAGAATAAATAAAACACCAACAACGAATGCTTAAGTACATACTTAGCAAGAAATAAACTGGACCATGCACGTTTCCGCATTGTTTCGCCGGTGGTTACATTCACACCGTTACGTAAACGCGAGATCAAAGAGACGACGGGCATATATTTTTAGCGCGGGGAATGTCCACCGTTGCCAATCTAGCGTATTCCATCAACAAAAACGTTATCAAACATGCATAACGTATCCAATTTTATCGACACCAATACTCCGTGCATTATCTCTGGCGCTTGCTTTCGCAATATTTTCGAGGAAGATTTAATTTCGCCCGGGATGTTGTTACCATGGCGAACCGAAGGCTGCGCGATGCCTTCCGTATTGTAAAATGAGATCGTACGAGTTCCGGTAGAATAGAATTTATTTGGAGAAAGAGGAGGGATGATCAACAGCAACTGACGAGATTGTTTGTCGAAAAAAAAAATAGAATTGTAAGGTTGAAACGCCTGAAATTTGTCTTATTAAAATGCTGGTTGTAATGTAGAGTTGTAGAATTATTATTGTTAATTGTTGGAAGATTAATATTGTTGGTGTTAATTATTGTTATTGTTGCGCCCCTGCTATTATTATGTATTATTTACGATTTGTGTGCTGTAACTGCCACGAGAGATGGCGAGTAGCGGGAATACTCTGGAGTCGCGTTTGGAAAGGTACATACCTTGTACCTGATACACGTTGACACGCGAGAAGTTGTTTTTAAATGTATTGTAAACATAAGAGCAGTTCAGTGACGGGAAGTGACATAAAATAATCAGTTTGTGAAGCAGCTGATGTGTCGGCGGCGAATACAGCAAGAAATTCCGATAAAAAAATATTTAAAAGTCCCGATAAGTGTTCTATTTTATATCTCGAGAAGTACGAATCTTACGAAATAGTTCGTCATACCACTGTTTGTTCGTTTCATGGGGGGGTCACAAAATAATGATTTTAGTTTCCATGTAGATGGCGCTGTAACCGGTGAAAATAGGGTAGCTTTAGCTTTTTAAACGGAAATCCCTTTTTTTTTTATTACATGGCGCTGTAACTGGCGAAAAAAAATTATCTAAACCCCCACTTCGCATTTTATCAAATTGCCTTGATATGTTGTTATCTTTATTGGCTAATCGGAAAATACTAAATTTCTTTAAGAAATTGATAAAGTAAATAAAAATAATCTTTAGGCTTCACTTCTTGGGTCAATTGAACCTTTTGGATGAAGGTCTTTTATCATAATTCGTTGGGGAGGCTTTTGCAATGCCGACTGCCGCTGTGACCGATGACGAATTAAGGTCTTTCGACTTTCGGTTACATTTTCATTCAACCTGGCAAATTTTCGGCTGAACGAACGAAGATTACGTTCTCGTAATGGTCTCTTGATACCAAGAGCAGAACCAGTTCGCCCAAATGTTACAATCAGACTCTAAAATGTCGCATCGCCAGGGATACGATTTCGAACAAAAACAGCACGAAGTCGACGAATTGTATTCGCAACATTTTCGCAATAAGTTTGGACAATTTTTATGCGCTTTTCGAGGGTGAAACGCTTACAGCTTAATAGATGACGTATGCCAAATATAAACATTGAAAGTGATTGCGTTTACAAATAATATAAAATTAAAAACCCGACATTTTCGCTGGAACGCTCTTTTAGTAAAATCGGCAATTTGATCCTGTTCAACTATGAACTATATAATTTTATTTAACACTAAAAATATTCCAGAATTTAGTATATCGCTTAGGTTATATTTAATACTGCTTTAATAGTGCTTTTGATTCTGCACTATTTTACACTAAATACACTGCACGAATTTTTTTACTGGGTTACTTCGTTACTTCTTCAGATCTAGAAGAACCGAAACCAATTTTTCATATTCATCTTTAGTTATCACCAACATAAGTAGTGCTACCAACTTAAAGGGCTACAGCATTTGCGTTAAAAGAACTTATCGAGGTAAATCAACTCCTTCATGCTCAATTAGAAATAATAAAGCATACCTTTGAATGGACGTTAACATAAATGTGCCTAATATGCTAGTCTTTATCAGCCTTAACATCTACGGGAACACTGTACATAAATTCAAGTACATATATACAGTTATGTAGGTAAATGGTAAATTACATATAATAGGATATGTATGTACGTGAACGCGTAAATGGCATAGAAGTACGAATACAGCCTTCAGCTCTCAGTTAGCAACTAACATATGTTTCTTCCATTGTTAATCGCGACGTCATTGTAGAAGTTGCTTTCCTTCCATTGTGCTACGTCTAAATTAAATTACATTCACATTTAGGTTCTTTGCTCCTCGTGGCTTTTAGACAGGAAACAAATTGCGTCAAAATCGGGAGATTCATTGTTAATGGCCCGCGTACGAGTTTGATTAATAAAAAGAAGACAATTTGAGTGGTGCAAAGTATGTTTACTTTACCCCAAAAGCCTTACAGGGGATGATTCCGACATGGAATATTTAAAAAATTATGAATCTTTGGCAACGTAGGGAGCGCATATTTACAGGTACGAACAGAGTTTGATATTGATGCGACTATCCACGAAGAGACCAATGCAGAGTGTCGCTGTGACCTCTTAAGGCAGCTAAGAATATGAGTCTAGGAACCAATAGCAAAAAATGTTGGATTTATATCAGGGTTTTCCAAATTTAATCAGTCCGCTGCGCACATATTAAACCTGTACTTTGTGCCGGCGCTCTCATCAAAATACGTGTACAATGACATAAATGAGACACACGAGTGAAAAGAACTCTTGAGATAAATCTCACAACGCGAAGCTTACATTTGTTGAAATCGAATCACAAGAACCATCCAACTGAAATACTAAAATACAAAAAAAATTAAATAAATTGCGTAATTTAATGTGCCACATATTTTTTCGAAACGTGGAATAACGTTTCACACTGCCACCCTCATTCTCGTTCCACATCGTTTTTTGAGCGATATTTGCTTTTTATTATAGCTACGGCTGAAAGCCCGGCTTCGCCTAAATAGCTTGTGTTTTCATCACCTTCCTCTTGTAGAAAGCTGTGAATTTCTTAACATAGCTGGAATATACGGGATAAGATGTTGTCATGTGAAAGATTTTATGGTGTTTTGTTACTGGTAATGTATATCGTTTTCCATCCTCAACCTGTTCGGTTGGTAAAAAAGACAATTTCCACCTAGTTATCTTCCTATATCATCCTTCCATCTCCATCAACCCCTATTTAAACCAAACTTTTTCAATATTTCGCGAAGTACATACGCCCGTTATAATAACGCCCTTCCGTATGGCATATTTAAAGAAACACGGCTTCCATAACGCGAATGAATATGGAAATTCGCGTTTAAACGCGATTGTATGCAAATTTTATGTGCTTACTTAAACTTGCCGGCGCACAAACAAATCAGCAGAACCTTATACGCGCCTACCCTTCCCGAAGGCCTCTTTACGTAAAATTTAGCGTATGACTGACTTCTCACCCCGTTCGGTGGCAGCGAGAAAGGGGTGTGTTGCCTGGATGGTCTCGGCACTGGTTGATGTTGTTCGCCTTACCCCTTTCAGCGAGGTTATGAATAATTAACGTCTGAAATCGTGACGATTTTCGTCAAACCTAGGAACGTGTAAATTTTGAAATATGAATGTGGTTGGTATTTGTTACAAGGTGTATTTGAAATCTGCCAAGGAGAGCTGTAATTTTGCTCGGAAAATAAACGAAAGGAAAAGAAAATCCTTTTACGTGTTCTGAAAAGCACAAGTTTTTGTTGTTGTTTTTCTAGATTTTGAAGCAAAGTCTCTTTTCACGTCTTTGATGTGAGCTTTCTGTAGAGCATGGAGGAGCATAAGATCAAACCTGGTAAATGTGATTCGGGGCTAAGTGTAGAACGGAGACTGAAATGCTCATCTATTGCACGAGAGCTTCATTATTGTGCGTTAGTTGCGTGTTTAATTCACTTTGAAATTTGTCTAAAAACTCCATGCTTAACTTACCCAATATTTTCTTCATTTCGAGGATAGTGTGAACATTTTATAGGGGAAAACGTGAACTTTCTACAGTCTCATAAAAGATGGACGAAACAAACATTTACAAGAATGCCCCGGCTCAACTATTACTGCTGGTAACCGAACCGAAAAACGATCAGATTGATTTAATATTGCTCAAGATCAAACAGAATCCCCAATCGTAACATCTCCTCAGCCAAGCACATCAAAACAAGAAGATCGTTGAAAAAACTCAGTGTCTCAAAGCATGAACAGCCAAAAATTAAAAAAAAAAAGGTAACCAGAGGAGATGAAATTATCACCTTAGTAGAAGTATTTGCAAGAATTTAGAAGAAAAAAGAAAAACAGTGAAGGAGAAAGAAAGCAAGGAGAGAAAACGGATGATACAACAGAAAATCAAGAGCAGCTCTCTCCCTGATACGGCAACTTTGGTGAATAAGGAAAGGATTCGTTATCAAAACTGGCCAGTATCTACCGCCAACTCTTTTCTGTCATTCGATGAAATGTTGGTAATTTTGGATGGAAGACTCGCTGTGTCCAGAGTAAGATTTTAGGAGCGCTTCGTCGAAAATATTTCAAGCAAAGCTTACGATGGACGCGGAACTGATGCGAAAATTTGGCTACTATTTGGCCAGCGTTCGCATTTTAATCTTAAATCGCGAGGAAGTGTGGACGCCTGATATAATTTAAAAAATGATATTAATACAAGCAGAATTCTTGTCTTTAAGCGTATTTAGATAAACGATTGTACAGGCAGATATTCAAACTAAATTGCGTTAAAATGATAAATATTGGAGTTCATCCAATTTAAAGGCTTTAATTGAAAGACTTCACTACCATCATTGTACATAAACCTAACAGAGCAAGTTCAGAAACATCGCAATCATGTTTAAGGTCATAAAATATACTCAACCAAGAGGAAGCTTCCAAATTCCCCTTTGATAGTTTCGTTTTACTTTTTAACCGGCGTAAAAATCTTTCGCTTCCATAGCTTTTCAGTTAACTATATTTGATTCTGTACCATTAATCAATTATCTTGCTTGGGACATTACTGTTCCAGCGACTGCTTCCATTTCCTATAATAATCGAGTAAGCCATCTTAATTTACGTTATAAATTTCAAAAAGCGCAATAATTCAAACGACGATGGCATCTAATTAACTGCATCCGACTCTGACTAACGTAGAATAATTCGGATTCGAATTCCAATTCATAAATTACGAGTTTGAGTGCGCCGCAAACGGTTAAAACGATTTGGCGGGACGGGGCGGTAAAGCGGAGGGCAATTCAATACATCACCGACAACAGGAATTGTATCGAGTTTGGATACAATTTTAATAAGCAAACTCCACAATTTGAGCATTTATCGTAGGAATTGAGTGTATATTTGTTTATTCGTTTAGCGTCGGGATTGGCGACCTGATATCACATTTCTAATAGTGATTAGAGTATTATTTTTTATTCAGTCGAGCTAGAATAGCAACAAGTCCCTAAGCAATTTCAAGGAAATTTGCCAAATGGAGGAAGAGACAGGGTTATTGAAGTAGCTGATGTGCGTTTCCGGTTTAAACATGAGTATCACAGAATATTTCTAGGAAAACACGCAATTATCCACAATTTCGCCCACCAATATTGAAAAGAAAATACTTTAATTATTTTCAGGGAAAGGCCATCTTGTGAATGACCTTGTATAGCGGTGCCCGATGCATTTACACGAGCAAGTCATGTAATGCTAGTAGATTATCTTAAATTAAGATAGTTGGTATTTGGTGGTTACAAGACTATCTTTTATACATAAAATTAAGAATAAGACTTATTCCAGGGAGAAAGCAATTACCTGCCTAATTCGGGGTTTGAATCCTCAACTTTTAAATGAACAATGAACACATTAGACTTTCTACCTGCTGTATGTTGCTTTGTTAAGCAAAATTCGTATTTGCCACTGCTGCACAATTCAACGTCTCCATACTTCCTTTGCAAATGTTTAAAAGGAAAGCATTGGCGAACATTACGCTGATTTGTTAGACTAGATCATGCTCTTGTTCATAAAAGAGTTAAAAGATTAGCAACTTAGCAAATGTTATTTTGGACAGACCGAACACAGTGTACAGTTTACGAAAGAGGGAGATGCAGTATTGGCCATTACAACATCGAAGCACTTGCTGAAAGGAATTGCTACCATCAGGAAATTGTGAGGGTGCTACTAGAAATAATGAAGAATACCAACAATTTCAATACAGAAGATGGTCACAGACTAAGAAAAATATGGAATTCGGTAATACAAAGAGGATAATCTACAATAAAGAGGCGAAAACATCAGAAGGCTACTGAAGAAGCTGCTGGTGGAATGTCAGGTACATCTGTGTAATAAACACGGCAAAAGCATCGTCCTTTTTCTAAAATTCGTTAGGCACCTATTAAAATATTAAAGACATGGCAATTTAAATTTTAATACTTTCGCGACAGATTGCGCCTACGAAAACCACCGCCACGCGTTTAGAATAACATTAAATACGCATGTCCTTGCTTTATCTCCTTTTTTTGTGTGTTGGAGGGGCAACTAAAGAATGGTAATTTATGACGTCGTAAACGGCGCTTAGGATGAACGTGGCCGCACGCCGGTGAATAACAGTTTGGGATCAGTGTCCCTACTGCTCTACGTCGTAAAAACAAATTGGCTTGTTCATGAAAGTTAATCCGTGTAATACATTGTCGTACGTTTGTGATATGAATTGAGGAGGGTTTTACGTTAACGTTAGCCGTAAGAATCTGCTTTCGGATGTGAAGCTATTAATATTTTTTTTCTTCTCGGATTAATTGTGGAATACGTTCAGATAAAATAATTATGGAAGAAATTACTTGGTTTTAATCGATTTGTATTTCGTATGCGTGATCTAACGTGATTTATGAGCTATTAAATACTTAAGGAGATTATTCAAAAACCACTAGCCATAGTCAGCCATACTACGCCATAGTCCTTGCTATCATTATTCATAGTCAGTTCTTCTATTAGAATCAACGAGGTAATAAAACAGCCCCACGTTGCAGATGTAGAAACAGCATTGCAACAGGTAAAAACCTGCATAATTGAAGAAGTAGAAAACGTAATAGGAAAATGGAAAAGACGAAAGGATAGTTTAACGAAGAATACCAAAACAAAAGGAAAAAAAAAATCATGCAAGAAACATTTGGCTACGAAAAGGAGCAGAACAAGATTTTACTGAATATAGAAAAATAAACTATGTAGAAGAAAGAAGTCAGTCTAGATCAATAAAGATAATGGAGGAAATCTCTTCAAATACATGAGACAACAGACCAATACCAGCAGAGCAACAGCAAAAATAAACAAAAAAGGCAGGACAGCATATTTTAACAATCTGTACAAAGATATCACAAAAAGAGACGAAAATTCAGAAGAAGTACCAAACAACACAGATAATGAAGATGCACCAACTTACGAAGAATCTATAGAAGTACTGCACCAATTAAAACCAATAAAAGCAGTGGCTGCTGAATACCACGTACAAGCTAATTAGAAACAGAAGAACAAAATGAAGCTAGGGCAATATTAACAAGGATTTAGGAAGGGAAGACCAACGATTGACGCTATGCACATCCTGTGTTGTTCGTGTTCTTCATGAGCGTTTGTCCAGCCGTATGTGCTGAAGCATTGTCTTACTGGAAAGATCTTCTTGAATTTCATCATCTTGTAGCTGATTAATAAAAGGCACGGATCCAATGATTTGCCTCCTTGACATTGGCAATCAATGCAATAGTGTGTTCACAAATTCATGAGGATTTTCGGCCGACCATATTTTCGTATTTTGTTTGTTTAAACATCCTGATATATGAAATCAGGACTCGTCAGAAAAGAAACATTTATCAAGAATTTAACGGAACTGAGTTCGTGGATAGCTGAATTTTATATGGACATAATTTTAGGTCTTTTTTTCAGAACATTGTGGCACGTTCCAACAGATAACTGAACTTCTTGCGATGGATTTCTTAGATAAAAAATTGTTACCGGTACGCGCTTACCGAGAAATTGCAATCATTATCAACATCCCTCGTATACCATTCACAATCAAGCGAAACTTATAATCTTCAGCGTTACCGACGACGACGTCTCCCTATGAAAATATACGTCAATCTTCTCCTATTTTATTAGACACACGCGCTGGCGATGAAGAATTCCTTGTTCAACTCCGTGCCACAGATGACACTCGAAAGTATCCTCATTTCGGCGCGAAAGAGAAACTTTCACGAACTTTACGGTCCTTCCTTTGAAGCTCGAGTCGTATCGAATCAAGTTTTGAAGCACCCTCTCGCTACAATAACTCGTACACCGATCGATTATTTTTTTTCCTTAGCGTTCGCGATGTCGATTGCTTTTGGTCACGATCTTACGCTGTCGAACCGTGTGTACATCAACAAAGTTTTTAATACACCTCGGTTAGGTTCAGGTTGTTTTTTATTTTCGCGGGTGGAAAATAATCCACTTTGTAATCGTTGAGGGGTCGCGATGGTTTATCGGCGGCTATTCAGTTTTTCAATTTGACACGATGTAAGATGATTTACGCTATTTCATATTAAAAGCTATAAAAGCGTCGGGAAGCGCTTGCTTGTCGATAAATGATGGTTTTCGTCGAAAAAGTTCCAATTTCATTACGTTCTTGATGGTCGCGTTCATCAAATATATCGAAGCTTGTTATTCTAAGAATTTAGAGACATCGTATTTCATCTTTTACGAAATTCATCGAGAAATTTGAACAAACATCTAGGTTTGCACACAAAAAGTGTTTGGACCACCTAAAGTGTCTGCTTTTTATTGTGAGTAGAGCCTCACTGCCATTGGTAGGAGATATAAACCACCAGAAGGCATCAATTTCCTTTGATGTGTAGATATTCAGATTTTTCGTAGCGAGAAGCACTGATTGAAATGCAAGAATGGCTTGAAGAAAATAACTTCAAACTAAACATGGAAAATAGCAGCACTTTATTTCCCACCAACAAATTAATCAAATACAACGGTTGTACACATATCTCATCAGAAGACGTCCGATTCCTGTGATTGATGATAAGCAGCAAATTGGACTGGAAATCACACATTCAGCGATTAACAAAATATGGAACTTTCCCGAAGGACATGGAATATTCCAGAAAAGTATGGAACTCTCATGAAGTTTACGGAACTTCCTATTTAGCGGACTATTAGATAATGTCGAACTTTCGCGAAAGTTCTAAGTAGGTTGGGCGTCTAGTGTAAATACGGCACCACCTAGGCGAACCCGTTTAGTTCCTAAATAACAATCGAAGAGTAAACATCTGAGAAGAAAAGTAACCGGTTTTGAGACGGCCGGTACCAGTGGAGCGTCCGCTTTGTTTCATTGTGTCGCTTTGTGTTTTCGTAAAGTCGTAGGAAAAAACGGAAAAATGCTATCCATAACATGAACAGAGATCAGCAGCTTTTATAACTAAACTACATAATTGCTGACCAGTAATATATGTACCAACGCGCAATGTGGCGTATATTTTATACTCTTATAGCTTCAGAAAATGGCGTTTGTATTTATGGATATTATTAGCGCTTAGGCCGCGAAGTCTTAAGATTTTTATCGAATATATTACGCATAATAAAAACGAAATTTGCATGTTGAATAAACCGATATACACGTATGGACTTTAGTCATCTAGCTCCGAGACTCCGGTCAGCCGGTCTAGTATTTCTTCAACCTTGGCTGGCCGGGAATAGCGAAAAAAAGGTCGAATATTGCTTGTAAAGTAATGGTGTTAGAAGTTTATCGACTATTGTAATCCGTTATAATCTTTAAAGTTTTATCTAAGTTAAATATCAAGTTTAATAAAACGTTATTTATAACATAATTCTGCTTTGTAATTATAAATTCTTAACAACTTACTTCATGCTGGACGCTGGTGTGAATTATTAATTATAGGTTTCGTTTTATTTGTTCAAAGATTTCAATTAATAGATAGAGTAGAAATTATGTGTAAATCCCCGCAAAATCAGAAAGATGGTACCGTTGCGCATTGGTTTGTATCGATGTTATTGTCAGTTAGTAACATCTCATGGTGGAACTCACATCAGATTTCTTCAGCCATGTTGGTTCATTTTCCGCGTTTAATGTTCATTTCAATCATGTAAGTGGAGCAAGAGTTTCGTGTGCTGATAAAATGTTACTGCATGAAAGGCAAATCGCCTTAGCAAACTAAAGGGAAAGCATGTGAATCTGCACCTTCGATTAGAAGTTTTCGGAGTGCTCATATGAACGCATGTGATGCTGGGCCTCTTGTGTGTCCTTTTACTCCGGAGATCATTAATGAAATCCGTGATAGGTGATAGAATAGTGAAGGTACATGCAATTGTTAATGCTGTGGGCATCTCGGCATCAATATTTGAACGGGAGAAAGCCGTTGGCAGGATTGGTGTCTCAATTGCTCGCAGTTGATCAAGAACGACGTCGTGCGGCGTGTTCCAAGAATGGTTCGCGATTGTTTCAGCGGAATCCGTAGGACTTTAGGAGTGGTTTCGTTATTGTCGACGAAACATGGGCATACTGCTACACGGCCAAGATTAAAGAACAGTCTGTGACGCCTACTTCGTGTACGAGACCTTCATTAATAACATAAGGAAGCTATTTTAGTATTATTTTTTTGGTTATGTATCTAAGCATTTTTCTGATGTGTTTTGCTATACATCATGGTAAGCTTGTGGGAGCTTCCCAAAGCGCTCCTGCAAACGTCACCCACGTTACTTGGAAACGTTCACGTCTAGTTTCGATACTTGGCTCGCGATTGACGTACGCGTGAAGATATTAACGCGTGGACTTCTATCTTCCGGTATCACATCATCAAATGCTTCTTGTAGGCAGCTTACGAGCAATTCTTAATTTTTGGACGACGTGCAAATTGCGGTGTCGTCCGCATACATCGATAAGTCGATTTGTCGGTGGTGTGAAATGTCGGATGTACGTATAATAAATAGTTGTGGAGCTAATAAGGACCGTTGTGGTACTCCCGTCTTCTGGGCGAAAAAATCCCGGCTGATTTAATAGGCAAAGTTCTTTTTTGTGAGTGATCGATAAGATCGGTTCTCTGTTCATTTTGTTCAATAAGCTGCGCTGTTATACATGAAATCGGTCGAAAGCTTGGCACGAAATCCAAACTGCTCGTTCGGGATGGGCTCCAGTTTTACCAGTCATCCCTTAGTCTCCTAAGGATGACTGCCCCATGTCCCCAGCCTCGCCACCAAAAAGAGAGCTTGCGTATGCTTCCGTTAACACTAAAATACAAAATGAGCACGAAACGTATAGGAAATTTTAAATTCCGGGGGTGGCGGGGCTGGAGACAAGCACCCGTAATAAAGCTGTATCAATGATTTGAAGTTGATGTTAAATCCAAATTAATTTAGTTTTAATTCCTTTGGGATTTTCGGTTTACTTTTTTTTAATAAAATTGCTACATATTACCTAATAAATGAATATTGTAAGTTGGGGGATATGAATGTAGTGTGTCAGACTTAATAACAAATACAATAACACGGCAATGTGGGTGAGTAAATTTCCCTTCTTTATCGCACGGGAATCCTTTGAAAATTCGAAAAAGGGGATTCAATTACGTCCGTCCTTCTGCGGCTTCCCGTATATACTAAAAGATTAATTAGGATCCGGCATATTGAAACGCGCCCCAATTAAGTACATATTCTAGCGAGGCGGCCCCTTTCAACTTGGTAGCAATCAACTTCCGTCGTAATTTCTTTCTCGTAGAATACCCTCGTCGGTTATTTGGCAACCGGGAATAATTTAGTTACAAAGAAAACACACATTTTCGCGTATGTATACAGGGTATTTTATAGTGTTTTAATCAGATTTAATCCTGGCAGAAGCTCGCGAGGAGAAATGTGTGTAAAAGTAGGTAATTGCCGTTTAGAGTAGGTATAGAACAAGGCATGTTAGAATTTAAATTTTTTGCTCACATCATTCCGTCGAACGGTTGATAATAGGAATCGACGAAATCTCGAAACAATTGTTCCGAATAATAACTTCTGTTACGGGGAATGTGCTGATATTCGGGTGTTCCTCAAATGATGCAAAATTGAAAAATAGATGGCGGTACTAAATATCATACCGCAATGTAGTGCTATTTGCTCGACGATCCCGAATATGGAAATTCAAAAAATTGAACTCGAATACAAGTATAACGCCTATGAACCATTGGGTCGTAAATACACGCGTATTATTGCACTATCTTGGCGAACTTCATTAGATCAAATCTAGATCTCTGTAATTTGGCCAAGTAATTGTTCCTGTATAAACCAACTCCCCAAAAAAAAAAACCCAAAGTGTTTAGGTTAGAAGATTTTGGGGGCCAAGCAATTAAGCCTCCACATACAGAAAAATGTTCCCATGATCCATGGGCTTTCACAGATATTCCAATGGGTTTGTCAAATCAATTGTTTTATTACTTCCATAAACTTTAGCAATTGTTACGACCGCTACGACATATTTGGATTAAGAAATTATTTTATAGAACTAAAGAACTCGTATATTCGACTTAAGAAGATAAATACTTAAACAAAGAAAATGTTTTATTTGATATTCAAGAAGTTGCGATCATTGATTAAAGTGAACCGAGTGATTATTTAAAAATAAAATAATAATAAGAAAAAATAATATCTAATTTATGTTTATTTGTTTAACGCTTATAATTATTTTTCAACATTCCAAACGCCTGAAATAAAATTTTCTTCATTTCTCATTTATAACAAATGAAGGAACAATCATTTAAAATGTAATTATTCGTTTCTCTCTGATTCAAGGGAGAAACTTGAGCTGGTCTCCAAATAAATCACGGCAGCTTGTTTCGATCAACAACCGCTAGAGTAAAATGTAACAGCGTTTCTTATTTAAACACGAAACGTTTATCCATTTCACGCAAGGCAACAATCGAACAACGCGGTAAAACAAACGCGCGAGGCCGGTGCACACCTTGATTCACTTCAAGCAATTATTTACAATGAAATTAATATTTGGAAAAATATGAATCCTACACTTAAAAAAATAGATAGTATCAGCTATTAGAAATATAATATTTTCAATCTATTGATGCGTCTATTTATAATAAGGAGTTTAACGAAACAATTCTTTTATAACCAGCATAGTCGCTATCACCTTCTTAGAAAAAAATCTATTTTCTTGCAAAATGTTATATAATAATTTTGAAGTTGCCAGGCAGCGTATTGTAGACATTATATTATAGTGACACCCTTTTTCGTAGAACGTTGGTGCATGTCGCATTTCCAGCAGCCATTGTTGTTGATACATCCGAATTTTTCAAAAACGTTCTCGTTTTCTCTTTGGAGTACCAGAGGTACAAAGATGGTAGGATCA
The DNA here is from genome assembly GCA_902655005.2 of Marronus borbonicus. Classification (NCBI taxonomy): domain Eukaryota; kingdom Metazoa; phylum Arthropoda; class Insecta; order Coleoptera; family Scarabaeidae; genus Marronus; species Marronus borbonicus. Next base: position 14,442,187 of record LR737382.1, read on the forward strand.
AGATACCATGATTTGCAACATACGATGATCAATCAACGAAGCGACACCATTTGACCAAGTTAATAAAAAGCATAAACTGCTTCGATTAACTTACGTGACAAGTTAGCGATATGGATCTCGAATTTTAATGCAGTATCAAGTGTAAGGCTCAAGAAGCGAGTTGTGCGACATTCTGGAATTGACTTGTTGCACATGGGAACCTATAGAGATTCACTAGAAACTGATGCGCCATATTGTATAACGAGAGATGTTTCCAAAGTTATGGGAATTGTGCTCTAATTAAATTACATAGGACTTATAGGCAATGCTTTGAGACGCCATTGCGTCCGTATATGTTCCAAAGAAAATTTCAGCCCGCTACCTCTAAAGGCTTAGAAGATTTGGGCGTTTGAAGTTTTCGGAAACGGACGGAAAATCGACATCGCTTCGGTTGTCGTCGATTATCTCCTCAGATATGTATCTGCGGTATACGAAGTTGGCACGCGTTCGATAGAGAATTGACCGGCGGATCTATTGCGACTAAGCAGAAGCCCCTAGCTCTTCGTTTTGGCGGGTTCCTCGGGCGTCAAAGTTGAAAAAATGAATTTTCATTTTTCAAATTTGAGACGCCGTAGCGTCCGAACGGTTAGAGCTAGGGAGTTGAGATTTCCCTTCCTTATAGCGCCCGTTGAGACCTTTCGAACGAGTCCGAACTTATCCTCGTAGCTCGTTCGGTTGCCGAGATCTAGACAAGTCGTAAAAGTTTGAACCCAAAATGACGGAATTTTTGAAAGTAAAAAAAAAAGTTCGGAATTCCGCCGATCTAACGGCGCTAATCGATGGCCCTGTGGCCGTATATATTAAAAAAAAAGTCCGCTACCTCTAACAGCTTAGGAGGTATGGGTGTTTGAAGTTTTCGGAAATTGGGCCGGAGACGGTCGGAAACGGACGGAAAATCGACATCGCTCCGGTTTTCGTCGATTATTATAATTACCGAACGGTCATTTATTTATTCCACGTTCCAAGACCACTGCCCCCGACGCCACGTCCCTACTATTTATGTTCGAAAAATTTCAATTTTCTATTCTTTTTACTTCTTCAAATACTTTTGTTTCAAGCTCCTCAAAACTCCGTCTCCAATACATCTAACGTTTTTCAACCTAGAAATTACTTTCCTCTTAGCAAATAGGTACCTGAAATATTGCAGAAAGAGAGTTATATTAAACAAAAATGTCACGTGATAAATTTCCGCCAAGTCTCCAGCAGGAAAATGGCTCCTGTGTATAATATATTCAAACGCGTCGGAGGCACTGGCATTCCAAATTTCGCGACATGGCGAAAAAAATTATCCGCCAAAGCTTGGGAAATGACAGCAAGCGAAACCTCTCCGGCGAAGAAATATGGAAATGTATATCAAAGGGGAGAAGGGGAGATAATAAGGGTGGGGAATGATAAACGGCGTTCACAATGAAGCGTATCGTCAACCGACATCGTTTTGTAGCAACAACATGACCTTTTTAGCGATGCCGGGGTTGGTACTTGTGTACACGTAAATGCATATGTTCAACAAGGTAGCTTTGGCAAGTTTGAATACGGGCTGCGCCAGATTTCACAGAAATTGCATCAGTTTGTACCGGAAAACACGTACATCGTTGAAAATTTTAATTCTCCTCAGAGTCTCCTTAGAAGTTAGTTACAATGTCGTTGTTTTTCGTTTCGTCATTTTATCCACCGTGTGATCAAAACGTTTTGATTGTGTTGGTACATTACGAAATTAGCATTGAAATTGACAAAGTTCATTGCTATCTTATACTGTGAACGCTCTTAATTAATTTAAACTGAATTAAAAAGGTGCGCCAAAGAAGGCGAAGATAATGCCATCGGTTGGAAAAGTTATAGCGACCATTTTTTTGGGATATGCAATAATCTCAATTTATTATTTGGAAAATGGAAGGACAATTACGGGGCGGTGCTGTGCTAATTTATTGGACCAATTTGACAGAAAAACTAGTCCAGTTTCGATATGAATTAGTGCCTCGTTGACCATATTCGCCACAGCTACCGTGACTTTTTTCTTTTTTAAAAACATGAAAAACTGGCTCGACGCAAAGCGGTTTATTTCAAAAGCGGCTATATATTTCGATTTGCTACTCATTTCCTTTAACCGCTTTTATTTATAATAAACACACGGTTACTAGTTAATAGCTTCTTCCTGTACACAAACTTCAAACAGCCGCATAAACTTGATCAAAGCGAACGTGTATTTTTTTTTTAATTAGATTTCATTGAGCTACTCTTGCGAAACGGAATTTAAATAAACTGTTGAATTTGCTAGTTTATGGATGCCGGCGTGTATAAATGAGTTCGAAATCCGCTCATACGCTGCAATTTCTGCAATATTGATATTCACAAATTGCTTTTCAGCGCGATATTAAGTGATAATATTACGAAATAATGGACCCCAATTTTGATTACTTTTAACCCTTTAATGGCCATTAAATGAGAAAATATTGAGAAATATATGTTTGGACCTTTCACTACAAGATAGATTAATCTTACATTAAGATGTAGTTTTGAAATGACGGCGATTCCTCATTGACATTAAAGTTATATCGTCTTTTCGTTTTTTTGAGACTGACAGCCACAGTCAGCACGGTAACTCAACGTGTAAACCGCGCTAGAGGCGAAACTAACTAAGCGGAAAGCGGTTAATCACACGTGAATCATATCAGAGGCGAAAATCAACTGCCTGCAGGTTACTTACTTTGTCTCTCCTGAAGAGGCCCTATATGATTGTGGGCGAAACATCGAGTTTTCGATTAACCATGATACGGTCCAAACCCGTTCATATTAACAGCAATAAACACCCCCACACACTACTAATAATCACCGCAGTAGCCTTTTAAAAAATCTCTTAATCTGTTAGTTATCTGGGTTACCGCCTCATTATAACTAAATTTCCTAAACAAGAAATGTTCCTTAAGATTACTCTTGATCTTGTAGAGCGCCACAGCTTCAAATATAGCTTTCAATGAAATTTAAAAATCGCCAACCTGAAAAGTATCGTTTCAATTTCAAAATAAACAGTAGACCTTAAACGCGTTCTATTTACTGCAAATAATACGATTGCGGATTCGCTACGTGCTACACGCTAGCCATAAACTCAAATCACAATAATTTACATCTATTTTATCTACGAATAAAAATTTGTCTAACCTTGCACGGTGCCAAGAGGACTTTTTGTAAAATGAAGTGTTTACCTTCAGAAAAGGAAAACACTTCATTTTACAACAGCACCAACTGTTATATACACTAAACAAATTATAAAACGTATAATTGACCTGAAAAATACGAAATATTTCCCGTTAATACAATCCACTACGTAAACATAATTTTGTGAATCTCCCGAATAGAAGCGCTTCTGCCGCATTTGTAGCTCCAAAAAGACGTAAAAGTATCCTTTCTCAGAATTCTTTCTGAATTTATTTTCGTTTCGTGTAACGGGAGAGTCCCATATTCGTTTTTTGCGTGTTTCTACTGTTAAAACTGTTCTAATTACTTGCAATTTCTCTTTTTTAAGTTGCAACGCAACCGGGGATCTGAATTTCAACTCTTTCGCCTGATTAACAAGATAATTGCTTATTTTTTTATATCGGACAGGAGTAATGAAACAATGCAACGTTTTAGCGGAAAATGCAGATACAAGAAATCCTAAAAAAAAGAAAAACAACAAATCTTTTCTTTCGAGCGATTTTTCTTTTTACAACGTCATAACCATGCTTTAGCGAAATTAAGAGCTGCTTCATAAACACAGAATCCACCCCTCAAGTAAATTGCTTCATTAAATACGCGAAGCAATTGTTTTTCCGGATTTTTCGAGTTGTGATTTACGAAGAGCTAAGCGTATAGGAGACAATAGATGAAAAAAAAGCGCCCAGTACGAACGATTAAGTTCGCTAATGTTTCGTTTGTTTGTTACTGGCGGTTGTTGACAGCTTTAGTGAGCTGTACGCTTAAAATTTATTGATGCTTGTTTTCCTTTATTGGCCATTATAATTGTAAACGGAGGGTTGTTGTGAAAATGAACATTTTAACATTTTTAAATATACCAGGGTGCTGGTGCTACTATATATTGTAATGCTTTACGAGGGGACATTTTGAGGATAGAAATTTATGGGTTTCGGAACTTATTCACATGAAGTTTCGAGTCGTGTAATGTTACAACTAATGTCTAATTAAATTTCTAATTAAAAGGTGTTAAGTTGAAGAATTTAAATTGGAATTTAAGTGTGAGTCGTAGCAAGTTAATTTGCTTCTTCAAACCAATTCTAAATTGCCGAAAGAGCTTCAATTTCATTCAAATAATTTTCGAAAAGCGTTAATTTCGACATTTTTCTCTATTTTTTCCCCCACGTAAAACATTACAAACTATACAGATTCGTTCTTTTCTGCATTCTCGAGAGAGATGCTAGCTGCAATTATACATCTGATATTCTAATTTCTTTTGTGTCTTTTTTCTACATTAAAATACCTTCTATTTACGTAAAAAAAATCACTCCCCCACCCCGAAATGTATATCGAGAAAACATTTCCCATCCTAGACGAGCGTGACGTCGAACTTCATGGGGGTGAGGGCGAGATGATTTTTCCAGCGCTTATGCAAAATACGCGGCCGCCACGCGGCGGCATTGATTTCTCATCATCTCACTATCTATCAATTCATCATTCTCAAGTAAGAAACCATTATCCGCGATAGGGTCATTAATTATCCCGGGCCGTGACGAGATTGATCAATCGGTTTGATTATTTATCGGAAACGTCGAGGCGCGCGTTATTTGAAGGCTTTATGGACTTCGTGGAGCGTTATCAATAATGGAAGACAATTGAATATGTGTCAGAGACGCTGTTTTAATTGAGGAGTAACCGTTTAGTATGGGGTATGTCTGATTTTAGGTCAAAATCGTCGATTTTGTTGTGTATCGGTGTTTATGCAAGAAACCGGTGGTTGTTAGGTAGGCAGCGTGGCTAATTCCCTGAGATGTGTGGCGTTTGAAAAATTCGTCGGTTAAAGTCCTCTTCTCTTCCTTTATAAATGATTTTGGTCTTTCTTGATGAAACGCATGGTGTAAGGCCTTAATTAATTCCGCTTTGGTTGTTGTTGAGTGATAGTTGCTTTTCTTTGCTTCTGAATGGTTTTAAAGTTATTATTTCTTCTTGTCCTCTTGTTTATTTCGTTGTCACAGGAACGTCAATCCAATGATTTCTATATTTTTGTGGTTGCCCTATCGATAATTGTATGTAATGTTACAGATAAGTAGTGATAACAAGGATTGTGGCATAGCACCGCACAAGTTTGAATAATTAATCTGGGATAGCCCGTTTAGAGACGGCTGTTCCGACAGTAAGATTTCCCCATCTCCTAAATCAATATTATACTTTCATGGGTAAATGTTTGTTGTCGTCTACTAATGACGTACTATTGGTCTCCTCGATTTTGCCAGTTTGTAGATTTTTGGTAGACAGAACATTTTTGGAAATGTGGGGTTTGGGATTGACAGTTTTATCTTAAGGTTGGCATTAACAAGTTTTGGGCAATTTTTCTCCTTTTGTTTCTCTAATTATGAACGGTAAAGAATTTTTTCTTAATTCTTTATAAAGCACTGATGATAGCAAATTTTCGGCGCGGTTGAAATAATTCGCCTTTTCCAAAGTGGCTTTTCCGTTCCTTTTATTCTTTTCTAAGTGAGAAATATTTTTATTTTTGAGGCCCTTAGTAGCCCTGAGATCGCCTATGTTATTTCTTAAACTTTAATCTTGTCCAAGCTTTTTGAAATTGTAGTTTCTTACTTAATCTTTTGTTGCGACATCTAGATTCTTAATGGGCGTTTCTACTGACGTAATGCGTTCTTCCGCCAGGATTTTTGAGTCGCAAATACAATGATTTAATCCTTTATTTAACAGTGCGATTCCGGTCTTATTCAAGGTCTCTGATGATTGATTACAAATCACTGGTGTGCTCTCCAGGAAACATGCGGTGTTTTCGTTCTTTTTAGTATAAATTTTTTGCGGAATTTGTAGCATTTTTAATTTGAATTTGCTATTAATCCGTTCATTATTTCGCATAATTTTTGAAAATTTCAATTTAAAAAGCGCGTTATTTTAAGGAGCCATTCAGATAATCCTATTTCTAGCATACTGATATGTGATTTCGTTTAGTAGCCATTGCTTTTTAGAATGATATCATATCGTATGTTTTCTTGTAGAAAAAAAGAACGAAATCGTCGGATTTGAGTGAAACGGGAAATCCCTACTTGGAGATTAAAATTCTTCTGAATTTAACAGAATCTCGACAGAGACAACAAAACAATGAGATTACATAAACTAATTCGCTAAACTACTCCATCACGTTATTTTGGTCATATGGGTAACACCTACGTTCCCGAAAAACGCGTCCGAAAATAAACTCTCTTCCTCATCAAATTGGCCCGTTTACAAAAAATGACTCACTAGATCTGATCTATTGCGCGTTATATATTCGTGATTTTGTCTACAAATTACCTTTAATCAAGACCGTGAGTGTTGTATAAAGACATTTGTTTTGGTAACTGTTCATTTTTAGCGCCCATATGGCACTGGTAAGGGTTATCCAAAAAACAACTTAGTCGTTATTGTCTTAATGTAAAATGTTGCTCTTAACTGCATACATCATAAAGAACCTCGAGATAGTGATACGAGGTGCAGCCATAACTATATTCAGTGATAGTCAGGCAGTTCTAAAGGCTATCAAAACCTACTCATACGAATCTGATCTGATTCACGAATGTTATACACAATTTAAGGCAATTGGGACACAAAAACCGCGTTACTTTCTGATGGGTTCCGAAGGGATCGAAGGCAATGGCTAGAGAAGAATGCCTTTCATTGTTCCTAACCCCTTCTGTGGCCTACAAGAGAGCCACTTAAAACAAGTAACTAAAACATGGGACGACAATCAAAAGACCTCGTACTGAGAAAATGTTATCATTCAGCAATTACTGGCGGGATTTCTGACAGGTCATGCGGCCCTAAAATATCACCTATTCAATCTAGGAAGAGCTGAAGATAAAATCTGTCGCCTATGTCTAGATCTGGAGGCGACAGAACACATTCTATGCAAATGTGTTGCCATCAGTCGCGCTCGACAACAACATTTCAGTAAACTATTTCTAACATCTACTGAACTGAAGGATGAAGATCCTAGAGTAATACTAAGGTTTAAATAAGGGTAAATAAGGGCCTTTTGTTACAATAGATCTATTAAGGTGGCAGTGACTAAAGGCATTTGTGCCATTGCCCAATACTATTAAAAATTGATCGAATGTAATACATTTTAAGGAAAAGCCTTTTCTTGCCTTGCTTTGCTTTGTACATTGTCAAAATTATTATATAACTTCAATTTATTAAGGCTAGCTTTGGGGTATCCCCCATAGGCCTTCCAAATGTTGGTAAATAACATTTTTCTGTCAAGAGGAAGCTTGTTCAAGCTTCCACGCGCACCAAAGGGATTTGGCAGCGAGCGAGCGTTTCGTACAATCTCTTACTTTTACGGCCCGCCGAATTGCAGATGTCGTCCACATTGGAGACCATTGATTCTGGCTAGATGGTGACGTAATATCCAGAAAAATTACGTCTGAAAGCTGGAAAGATTCTCATCCTACGCCAGAGAAGGATGGCCGCAAAAATAGAATGTTAGAAAAGGAGTATTAGCCTAGCTTCAGTGAGTTACGAAGGCCGTTTTAGTTTTTGCCCGTCAAAATTATTATTTATAATTTCTCATATTTTTGGCATTTGTGGTAATTTTGGGGAAGTATTGTGTTGCTAGATTTTATTAATCATGAATAGTTAGACTAATCTTGGTCATCAATATACATATCAAGGAAATAAACACGTTTCATTACTTTCTTATTCAGATTTAACTAGTTCGAACAACATAAATATCTTCAACTCCTTCAATATTTCGCTTTCTCCATTTATCAGAGTCTTGGCAACATCATTCACAACACACACATCACACGACGTGCGCGTCGCTCGATATACAGATTAGATTTGTAAGCGCTTAGTTTTGATTCAATGCGGCGATACAAAATAGTGACTAATTGCCCCGGTTTCGTACCCGTTTTATTGCGCGATGCACATCTTCCACTAGTGTGTTGTAAATGTCACGGATCTCGTCGATACCTACGCTACTACCGCTCCGAAATCATCTATGTACGTAGATTTTGGAGCGCTTCCAATATCTGAAAATTTATCGCGAAAGTACGTCGTCAGGTAGACTCGGAGTCTGAAAGCGTTAGAGGAGACTGGTAAAATTAATAAGGGGATATCTGGTCGTATTTTGCCTCCGAAAACGAGGAATGCGTGTAATCGATTTGGATATCTTTTTAGGGGAAGAATTGTAGGTCAGATACGCGTTAGGGGGGATGCCGTATGGGATTGAGACGTTTGATGTTTAAATATTGTACGTGTTGAAAATTACACTTTCACTTGATGTTAAACGTGGCGTTCCTCGAGGTTCATTTATTGGATCGTTATTATCCTCCTTATACGGGCTGTTCTCAAAGCGTAGGTTGTAAAACGCACTAAATATATGATTACAATAAATAATTGCAGATGCTCTTTTGTTCGTCTGCAAAGTCTATAATCCAAGCCTTTTCCGTAGTAATTTACGCATACTTGAGAAAGTACAAAACTGCCCGGTTTGAATGTCCTACCTGTTTCTCCGCTGACTTGTCACCGCCTACACGATACGAGTAAAATATGCGACCGTTCGTTATTTTCGGATGTCATTCGTTATTTTAGTAGTGGTATCTACGATTTGGTCGCTTTTCCTGATGCTAATGCCGGTTTCTTCCTTTCCCGAAATCCGATATTGATAAACTTACCGGATGCAAGGTGGAGCGGGGCTCGGAATAGAACGCAGGAGGGGCGGAGACGAGATAATATCCGCAGACGTCCATTGTGGATAATGAATAGTAGATTATGATACCTGATATCGCGACAGGCTATTTTTTTAATTTATCGGTTTGATATTTGTTTCGCCTTGCTTTTTTTTTTAGCAATTATTTCATTGACATCAGATTATCGTATTGAAAAAGGTTAAAGGTAATTAGAAGAAAAAGATGGTAAGAAAGATTTGTCCGAGTGATATGGAAAATACTGCAATTCATAGTTCCACGCGATGGAGGACCATAAAATAAAAAAGGGTTTTTATTGCAGTAATGTCCGCGAAGCCTTTCTTTGCAAGAAGAGACTAAAGCATCGGAGTGTGCCGAGACTTCAGCTTTGTTTGTCGTACTACCCCGCAGCCTTTGCTCATTATTGAAATGTATGCCGTAGAATTAAATAATGAAGAGCAATTATGGAATAGAATTATGGAGTCTGTTGATAGATTCTATAATAACCCAGGCTTATAACAAAGATACCGTCTATCACTAACATAAAGATTGGAAAAGACAAAAGCCATCAATTGGGACACCTTGTTTAGATTTGAGTACCTTATATTCTTTTAAATTTAGTCAATGTTTGTCTTTGTTATGCCATGTTGTTATCTTCAAAGCTCATGTCGACCAATCTAGCGCGTGGTACTCTATACATTATGGTTTTTCCAATGTTTACCTGTAACATTTGTGACTTTTAATATTTAAAATTTTAAAGTTCTACTTAGAATTATGCTCAAATTAAGAGTATCTTCACTATTTCGGCTGCAAAATTGTGTTCTATAAGATCAAAAGCGCCAATCTATAGATTGCATGTATCCGTAAGTAAAATTTCTTGCGGAAAAATGAAAATTATATTAAAGTACGAACGTTCTGAACCACCTTCAATTGGTTTTTGTAAAGTCACCACAAGTGACGAAAGCTGGGTTTATGGGTATTATTTAGTTCGCAATGGTAAAGTTTAAATAAGTACGATCCATTTACGGCCCTGTTTCTTCGACGTTGATGGGATTATTCACAAAGAGTTTGTACCTTCAACTCAGACGATGAAAAACCGGACAGCAATACTTGGCAATATAATAGTTGCTTTTGATCATGCTTACTCGGTCGACTTGCCTCTTTGCGACTATTTTCTCGTTGCAAAGATGAAAATAAAATTGAAGGGATGAAGATTTAACGCGCTAGAGAAGAAGAACGCTCTGGTGTTAATTTTAAATTTTTGGCAATTGCTGACAATTAATTTTACATATCGCTTAAGGTTTGTTGTGCGAAAATACTGTTTATGCTTGTCCCATCGCTAACAAATAAAATCAACGTTTTCCAATCATTTTGTTGTTGTTCGTTGCGTAATTCAATAATGGCGATTCTAATAAATGAAAGCGCGTTAATTGATTGTAATCCTCTGTATAAATTGGATAAATACGAGATAGGGTTGGGCGTGAAAATATTTGTTTTAAATCGATGCGTTATAGGTGGATATACACTAGATTTGTTCCGAAAACTAATGACAAAGTATCATATTTAAAGCTGAATAGATTCTAATAATTACTCAATCCGGTTGGTCTTGTATTTTTTAGTACCTTTTTCGGGCAAGGATACTATTTGTTTCGTAGACCATCATGTGTTCGTAAGTAAGTAAATTTTCTGAGATTTGTACAAAAAAATGTTAATGTTGATATATTACTTTAGCACTTCTATTAAACTAAGGGCTTTGTGTGATTTTCGATCACTTTTGCTGCTATAAAAGTAGCAACGGCTTTGAGTTTTTTTTTTCTGCAGGAACTTCTGGTACATCTTCTATTGCTCGTAGTTCCGGCATAACCGCGTACCTATACTTCCTTACTTTGATACGGTAAAAAATTCCTTCGATTGCGAACTCTAATCCTTTTCCTAATGCTAGCAAAAGCTTCGGAAAATTTATCCTCCATAGTTGGCAAGCGTTACTTCCATCCAATGTGGACCAAATTGTTAAATATAACAATAGGCCATTATTTATCTATTGTATTGTATACTGTTGTGTCATTTTATCACCTGCATCAACGGCATCTCTTGCTCTGTTACAATATTGGACAAAGTCAGGTTTGTAGTTGTTGTCTTCACTTGCGTCTGAGTGTTCGCTTGATAGCACTATTTTTCTTAGAAACGTGCAATACTAGCGTAACCACCAGACCAACTAGAAACTATCTGCACGAGTCCGTCACTCACTGGTAGGAGACCGGCTGGTCACCGGTTGGGTCCACTTTCCACTGAGCTCCTCTTGTTACAGAAATTCCCTTCTCGACCTTTGATGGGCTGCTTCAGATCTTGCTCGACGTGGGCTGGCAACTATCGGCCAGACCCTAAGGTACAATCGGCCCATTCGTGATTTAAGCCTATACAACGGGGATAGCCTTGCCTACTGGGATACCTTTTACCCAGAAACCTGGAATTGAGTGAAACAACGACGGCAAAGGAGCTCCTGGTATTAGAATAAATCCAATGGATTCCCCAGCCAATGGAACAATACGCAAATATCCATAATCTGCAAATTGTAGTCAAATATACATATGTACATACCTACTCACCTTACATAAGTTTTGAATAGGTTACAATCAAGTACGTACCAGGTGTGTCGGTAATTCCTTTCCGGTTTTTCCGGCAGATGTCACTGGCCATAAGTATGAAATGTTATGATTTGATACATATGTAATTTTATTCTACTGACATTAACCTTAAAACTACACAAGTTACGTTCCGCCAAAATAACAGCGTTATAGATTTATAATTTTTTGAAAATGTCGAGTTTTGTGCCTGAAAACGTGCATTTGCGGCACGCATTACTTTTCTTGTTTCATCAAAAGAAAAAAGCCGCTGAAAGTCATCGTTTGCTAGTAGAGACTTACGGTGAGCATGCTCCAACCATAAGAACATGTGAAACGTGGTTTCGACAATTCAAATGTGGTGATTTCAACGTTCAAGATAAAGAACGTCCTGGTAGGCCGAAAACGTTTGAAGACGCGGAATTGCAGGAGCTATTGGATGAAGACTCAACACAAACTCAAAAACAATTAGCAGAAAAGTTGAATGTGGGCCGAGTAGCAATTTGTGAACGATTACAAGCTATGGGAAAGATCCAAAAGATGGGGAGATGGGTGCCACATGAATTGAATGACAGACAAATGGAAAATCGAAAAATCGTTAGTGAAATTCTGCTTCAAAGGTATGAAAGGAAGTCATTTCTGCATCGAATAGTAACGGGTGATGAAAAATGGATTTATTTCGAAAATCCCAAGCGAAAAAAATCATGGTTATCACCTGGCGAAGCTGGCCCATCGACTGCAAGGCCAAATCGCTTTGGTCGCAAGACCATGCTCTGTGTCTGGTGGGACCAGATTGGTGTCGTATATTATGAACTGTTGAAACCGGGAGAAACAGTTAATAGTGATCGCTACCGACAACAAATGATCAATTTGAACTGTGCATTGATCGAAAAACGTCCACAATACGCTGAAAGACATGATAAAGTGATTTTGCAACATGACAACGCGCCGTCTCATACAGCAAAACCAGTCAAAGAAATGTTGAAATCACTTGGATGGGAAGTTTTATCGCACCCGCCGTACTCTCCAGACCTGGCTCCATCCGACTACCACCTTTTCGCATCGATGGGGCACGCGCTTGCAGAGCAGCACTTCGCCGATTTCGAAGAAGTTAAAAAATGGCTCGATGAATGGTTTAGCTCAAAGGAGGAACTGTTCTTTTGGAATGGCATTCATAAATTGCCTGAGAGATGGACAAAATGTATAGAATCAAATGGCCAATACTTTGAATAAATAAATTTTAACTATCCATTCTAAGTAACGTGTTTTCTTTAGCGAAAAAACCGGAAAAGAATTACCGACACACCTGGTATATGGCTACATACTTTACATGTATATATGTACACATAATCATGGAACCCAAATCTTCCATTATCTCGAATTATAGGGGAGCTACGATGTTTAGTAGTTCACGACACGCGACAGCTGGCACCCCTATTTCCTCGGTGGCGCCCTCGTATCGAATGCAAGGCGATTGATAAGCTTCGTGTGCTCGGCTGGCGTTGTACACTTATGTAAACACGTGAAATTTAGTTTAATATCTTTGAGATGGAACTTAAAATCGACTTGCGGAGCGTTAAATTTATCAGCAAACGTCGTAACTTTTGTCGGACTCCTTATCTAAGATAACTTACCATACTTTGCTGTTATACATGTTATTTTAATTGCATAATGCGCATTATTAGAATGTTTATTATTTATTAATTTATTATTTCTACGTCCCAAGACTAGAAGAAGACTAGAAATTATAACTCAGAACATCGCATTCAGAAGCAGGTTATAACGGGTCCTTCAGAATGAAGGCACTACAGCCTGGGGATCTTAGAGAACACCTCAAAATCCTTGAGGATCTCAACATAAATCATCTGATTTACACTACAAAGGACACGATCCCTCTTGAGCTAAGGACAGCTTTTCTAACAAGTAATGAGAAATCGTATTAAAATTTGAATCTGCACAATCCAGAAATAAATTTTAAATTAGTTTAATGTACGTTTCTTTTATGTTATTCGAGAGTGGACTACTTCTCATACTCCTTCCTAATCAACGTAATTAAAGACCAGCGCGAGTCGCAAGGGAGCGCGCGGCTCTTTGCGGTCATCGGGGCGCACATCCTGGGAAACTTACGGAGTGCAAGGGTAAGCGCTCTCGTAATTCAAAGGTCTTCCAATATCGTTAGTTAAACCGCAGGGAAACGATAAGTTCGCCAAAGATAGTCTTTCAGAGGAAGTTAATCAGTTGCTGGCAATTTTCTTTTCTCCGTACTTGGGGCGGGATAAATATCGATGCACGTCATTTACGCTGTGTGTATGTAAAATACGTTTTTTTGCTGCTATTAATAGTTAATTCCGTAGCACGCGTGGATTAACAGAAGTTCTTGAAAAATAATGTTGAAAAAGTCTTGCTTTGGAGGAATGGTACTTTTTCGGATCGTCAATGTGGTTTTCGAAGAATATAAATGCTGTAGATGGGGTTGTTAGATTCTATGAATGCAAAGGCCTTCGATACAGAGATTGCTTGATATCCTGGTTGAAATCGTCAATTTCTTAATTTCACCTGGATAGATACAAATCACTTGCAATGGTTGTTCCGAAACTGAATTATTAATTTGGCCAATATCGAACGCGGCTAATTGCTGGTTTTAAGCGATTTGTATATGGCCGGGCTTACATGCGCTCTACCTCGTCCAATGGTGATGTATATGCACAGATTAAATGGAATAACGAACATCGGTGAGAATTTCTAGCGTTTTTCCCCGGAAACATACGACCTGGCACATCAATTACCATCCCCGTTGATTTTTCTGGTCGATATATTCGGACGGTGAAAGTAATTTATCACTCGCGTTAATATTGGAACTAAAGTGTTATATTTGAGTGTGTCCGGTATATGTTGTGATCTATTTATAACTATAATAGCCTTAGTTTTTCTGTACATTCAGGATATGGGGACATATCTGGAATTATACAGGCTGTTCAATGAATGTTATCGGCACATTAATATTAACTCTGTTGCTATCGATTCGATTTAATTATAATAATAATAATTTATTTCTATCTTAGCAAGAAAATTAATCATAGGAAACGTCATAAAGAGAAATACGACAATTGTGAATAAAGGACTCGTTTAGACTGTAAGAAGCAGGAGCTCCAGATAAAAGATTTTTTAATTGGAGAATTGAACGTTGTGTCACTCCAATATATATTGGCAGGATGGGATATTTATCCAATCCGAGGCATTTTCTTTGATCCCATGGGTTTGAGCCTTACTTAAATCACAGAATATGTCGGCGTAGCTTTACGCTCGATTTGATTTATGATCTTATTGTAGAGAGAAACTTCAGCAGATTGAGTCGCCTCATTTCTGATAAATTCCTGTTGTTGTTGAGCCACAATCTTATATCGGTCTAAATAGGATCGCAGTAATTGCTCTTCTTTCTTGAAGACCGGTGTAAATGATGAAAGTTGAAGATACAAAAGAGTCACTAATGAAAAAGCATAGCAGCTGGATGATTTTTTCTTTTTGGATTACGTTTTAAAATGGAACATCCTATATATTGAGGTATCAATCGACAGTCCTTTCTTACTGATTACGTTGGCATAAGCGAGAGAACAATTAGAAGGACTACTCTGCTAAGCCACCGTCCAGGTGGCCGTATCTCAACAAAAACTGCTTTTAAGAAAAATATTCTTCCAAGAAGTTCCCTTTTAGTAATATTTATGATCTTTTACATTCTTGGAAAGAAACTTCTCTAAATACAATACAACCTCGCTAATTGTGCAAACAACATCTCGAGATTAGCGAATATTGCGGAATTATTTACACCACTCCAAATTAGTGTAATTGTAGAAATTCACATATGGACTAAGGAAATTTCCCCATTAAATTTAATCGCTCTCTACATTATCGACTCCTTTGATTGAACTGGAGGCCAAATTAATAACAACCTAGTTCTCCAACAGATACCAACGTAATCTTTAAGCCTTTATCATCAACATTAAGGGAGGTAGGAGTTCTCCCATCTATTCCAACTCCTTCATCGCTAACGATACAATAAAAAACATCCTTTTGTACTCCTACTCGACTTACCGCTGTGACTTTCTTCGCGGAAAACGAAGAAGAACAGACCACCTCCTCCCCAAAAAAAAGCTCCTTCTCCGAAAATCACGCACTGCTGGTGACAGATACACACACAAGATACGGAGGGAGGATTCCGTTTGAAGGCGGGATAGGTTGGAAGTGGAGCAGGTTAGAGAAGAAGAAAACCCCATTAGAAACAATTTTCGGAATCCCGGCGCGGAGCTCTTGTTATCTCGCAGCGGGGTAACATCCGCTTAACCTTGGCGAGCTTACGAAAGCTTTGCGTAAAAATCTCCCAAATAATCCCGTAGGATTACGTTAAATTAGATACTCGCGAGATGCGTTACGGCGGATGGCGTCGATGTTTGCAATTGGGCGAGGAATAACGTTTACATATGGAGGTGTTTAAATCCGGAGGTAAAGATAGATGTAGCGTAAGGAAAGTGACCACTAATTACAAGGAGTTTTTGAGCGTCTGCTCAGGGGATGGATTTATTTCTTTTCCTGCAAAGAAATTCTTTTTTAATGCAAAGTCCCGCAGTTTTAATCTTTTAAGTTCTATCTATATTCAGGTATGGAAAAAATGGAAAAAAAAAACATTTTGAAGAGTTATTAAATGGAGATGAAGGAGAGAGTGGAGCAATCATTGACGACGAATAAGAAGCTGACATGCGGAATCCCAGATTTCACTATTCAAATACAAAGAAAGCTTGAGCAGAGCATTTAATTTTAGTCATAAAAAATAGGAAAAGGGTAAGTTGGTAAAGCTGTGGATGAAGCGAACTAATCAATAATTAAAAATGTTATTCAACAAAACCAAATATAACAGATGTGGTTAAGATGGATGGGCCAAATTGGAATGGAAGAAAATAGAGTGCCAAGAAGAACATTTGAGAGTAGCATACAGGGCAGGAAAACATAGAAGGCCAAGAATGAGATGGAAGAAGAAAGCACGAAAGGACATAAGGCAGCTAAACATGGACAACTGGAAGGAAGAAATGAGCGAAGAAAAGCAATGGAGAACGTTAGTTACCGATGCTTACTTGGACTAGGTTCGCAGTGCTAATATATTATTATTATTACATTCAGGTGTATTTCTCTTTTACTGTTAAACTGTTAAAGAGCTGAGATAAGTAATCTTAGTTTCCATTTAGGACCTTCACGTCAGTTTTCTGTAGCCTGAAGTACTATTATTGTGTCCAATTGTACTTCGACTTGAAAATTTAAGCGTAATTGCGCTGCATAATGTTTTCGAAAATTTAAATTTTCCAAGGCTGCTGAGAAATTGTAAACAATTTTGTAAAATATATTTCGTCCTCAATATCACCCAGCAAACTCTACGAAGATCTTCATAACTTCCAGAGAGATCTAGATCTAATAGGCCCTCATTGTAAGCGATCCAGAAGTCACAAAATCTAATAAATAAGTAGTAACGAAAATGATAAATACGCAGAATTTCCCGAAAATCATCGGATCAGCGCCGCTCGGCGTAGTATGGACGGCCGCGGCAGCGTTAAGTCGGCTAGGTTTTTGGGACGAATGCCAAAAAGGAGCGTGCTCGTTATTGATTTTCTCGGCTAAACGCTATTGGCAGTACCAGCGAATTTTTGAGTCGGGGCAGATGTGTCAAAAGTGTTAATTTTCGCGTCAACTTTCTTCCTCATATCTGCACGTCAATTACCGACATCATCGGCGTCAATTTTTCTCTACGTCTAGAATTAGCGACATTTTAATTTTTTACCAAATTATCGCTACGTACTTTTCGGACGTAAATAATTCTCAGAATTTTGTTCCTCGAGTTCATGTTTCTGAAAGCAGTACATGGCCACGTGCCGATCATAAATTCGTGATTTTATCTCTCTAAATACGTCTTTGTTTTTCATTTAAGTAGCTTTGATAAAGATCTAGCGAAGTCCTACGAAATATGATTAGAGGAAACATTGATACGGGCAACCCTGGTCTAGCATTGTGGATCGACTTGGTTCAAATATTACCTTCAAGATAGCAAGCAAGAAGGTTTTTTTTTGTCATGAAGCTCGGGACTGGATCCTAGACAATTTTTAATATTTACAAATGACTTGATTACCCTGACCCTTCGGTTTCTACAGCTTTATATGCTGACGATATTAATCTTATTATTGATGCCCTTACTTTTTCAGAGCTTATAGTTAGAGCTGATACCATTTTCGAGAGAATAACAAGGTGATTAGATGCTAATCGTTCAAAACTAAATTCACAAAAAAAAACAAAATGATTTGTAGTTTTCAACTATCTTTAAAATTTTAGGTATCGTTTTTAATGAAGATGTCAAATGGTCAGCTCATTTCGATTTGTTATGGGCGAATTTATCAAGTTTATGTTTTGCCTTGTTCAATCTTAGAGTGTCATGTAGTCTTGCGGTTCTCTTTACATTCTATCTCTCTACTTCACATTTCCAAAAAAAAAGAAAGATTAATGAATTGTTGACTGTATACGACTTACTGGCGCCTACCCATAAAGCCTTAGAGTACTACCCAATCTCTGGTTTCAGAGTAACGGGCGTGGCAGGGGCATCTATACATAATGCACCGATTGTGTCCCGGCTGGTTGGGGAATTCTTTGGATTTATTCTAATGTCAGGAGCTCCTTTCCTGGACTCTAAGGCCTGGAGCTACTCGTCGTGGTTTAACTCAATCCCAGGTTTCTGGGTAAGGAAGATTCCATCGATGCGAATAGGATAGGGTTTCTGGCCCGGCCATCCCCGTTGTTTAGGCTTATACCACAGGCGGGCCGATTGTACCTCACGGTCGGTTCCGTTTCCGTCTCTGGTCGATAGTTGCCAGTGCTTGGTGGCCTACGCCCCGAGGAGCCGGTTGCCATATTAGGGTGGCTTAGGCTTCGACGGACCGCTAACTGTCCCGGCGGGGAATTGCGAGGCAGGTTCTGAGAGATCAGTAACGAGCGTTACCCATCGAAGGTTGAGAAGGGAACTTCTTTGGGGAGCACAGGAGAAGGAGGAGGGCCCACCGGAGATCAACCGGTCTCCTTTCACTGAGGAATCGGATTCATGCGGGTAGTTCCTCTCTAGTGGTTGGTTGGAGCATGCTGCATGGGGAGACGTGGGTCAGCAGCCTCCCTCTTAATAGGTTGGCGATACATATATTTCTGTATGCGGCTTATACATGCTGGAAATAGTTTTTGTTAGGTTTAAGGCTAGGGTTGCCGCTGCTAGAGGCTGAAAGAATTTTGAACAACTGAGCTTCTTTGTTCCTTTTTGTTTGATTTTTTTTCTGTATTTTGTGTGTTACGAAATAAAGACTATTGTTATTATTATGGAATAATAATTATTTGTTTCAAAGATGCCTGTTAATCTAAGCTACAGGCACGATCTACTCTAGATGCTGTAGAGAGTTTCATTAGCTTCGAGGCCGTTTCATTGATTCTAGAATATTCTAGAAGTATCTGTCTAAGGGGAAAACCCTAAATGATCTCTAGATGTTATAGTAGGAAAATTAACATCCATAATTTGTCCCAACATGATTCTATAAACAAATATAATTTTTTAAATTCCATAGAACATGCTACAAGGAAGCAACCCAATTCGAGTAAAAGTATTTCGACTTCCTTTACGTAGAATAAATACCGCAATAAGTATCGAACTTTAACTGGCTATATTTCGCGTGATTCAGTCTCCGAACTCAGCCGACACAATCCGCAGTTACATAAATCTGGACTGCTATGAATGAATGATGAAAACGTAGCGCTTGCCGCAATGCTACGGGTAATGTCGGTGTAACCGCGAATAATGTTCTTGGCATGCTTCTTTTTCACGCTATAACAATGCTTTACTGCGCCATATTTTCTCTGTTAGATTGGGTGGGCGCACATTAGTGGATTTTCGCAAGTATCGTAACCGAAAAGTATAAATTAGATACTGACATAAAGGAAATTCTTGAGATACGCTATTTTTTATGGAAATTGGGGCAGAGATTCAAGCAAATTGTATTGCGTATCGAATTATGCGTATTACGTAGCTGCTTCTTCATTAAGTTTACGATGTTTTACTATTCGTCGATATTCTAACATGAACTTTGTTGTTTTAAATTTTTCTTTAGGCTTCCTACAGCTAAATGTCATTGTTTCTGAATTGTTTTAATTTTTTTTTGTAACTTTCATTGCATCGTTAAAAAAATTAATATCTCAGTCTATAATTAAAGTGAAAGTCCCAAATTTGGCCCATTGTTAAACCAGATAACAATCTATCAAACGCTTTCAGATAAATCGCTGTCGAGTATACAGAGTGTTCTAAAATGGGAAGCAAAGTGTTAATCCAAAGACAAAAAATTATTTTTTTAATGAAACACCTCTACATGAATATATCACTGGTGAGTAAATTCCATAATCTATCCATATCAACATTCCCTATACTTATCTTTAATAGATCTTGAGATATTAAAATAAAATAACGGACCTATTGTCAATCCTTGTGACACGCGTAATTGGATTGATAGAATCTCTTTTTTTCTCTTTCGATGAAAGCCATCGTAACAAATTACCTTCTATAGTATTTTCAAATTCGCTTCGCGTTCTTTATTTAAAATACACACTGTATACGCAACAGAATCCACAGTCTCGCACGCAAACCGTCGCGTCAGAATGAAACGTTTGCCGTCCGTTTCAAGTGCTGCAGGTCCTACGGAGGATCGTGAGTGTAGACTAAGTATGGTTCAAAGCGTGCTGTTATTCATAATAGTATGACGAGGTTCATCAACTTCCAACGTCGCAGCCTTTATTAACTCCGCCGTGTAGAACCTGGTCGATAGCGTTCGAGGTTGGTAGAGGTTGAAGGCGGACTATTATATGAAATGGTGCGGTGTTAATATTAATTTTATGGAAATTATAGAATAGACGAGGAAAAGGACGTTTGTTTTTGCATGTTACGTTTTATTTGGGTGGGTTTCGCTTCTTGAATTCGGCCTTTTTTGTAAGAAAATTGCGTTGATATTAAGGAATTCTTTTGTAAGTGGATATTAAGATCTTAGACATGAAGATAAACGCTTTCGAACGTTTATTAACCACATAGATGGCATTTTTTTATTAATATCTCATGAAAGACTGCGATAAGCTTGAACCAAAATATTTTCAAGTAACACGATTCTAAAAGTAATTTATTATAGTAGAGCGGATGCACATATTATCTGTTAAATTTGCGGAACTAGGCCAAGATGCTAACTACGAACACTTGTAATGAACGGGTTGCGTGGAAAACCCTGTATAACCTTGAGCGCTCTGCATGACAATTATTTTGATCATTGTTTCCAATCTACCAAACAATTTCGTCGAAACAGAATGCCCAATTATCACAGCATTAGCTTTCCTGAAACTCCATCAAACAATATCATTTTTGCGGTTGTTACTTTCCGACAAAAAAAATCCGAAGAAGCGACGGTCATTCCTGTCATCGTTGACGCGTTCGTATTAGCACTCGATTCGATCTCCGTTACTCAAAATCGAAATATGCGCTCTGGCGAGAAGATTAATGACGCATTTGCCCGGCATCTATGTGTATACGTATAGCTGCGCTGAGGGCCATTTGAACGTTTTGCCACAACAAAAGTGCGCCGCCAGAATAGACGGTTTGATTTTTCTGCTCTTTTTTCCATGCTGTCGGAGAGTTTTTGTATCCGGAGCTGCTGCCGTCGAACAATTTTAGCGGCGAAGGCGTCTATATTCAGGCATTAAATTGAACTCTAGTGGTTCTACATATTCGTATATATGTACCTATAAGCATTGGAATGGTATGTAAAAAAGAAAGGTGATTGTACAGTAACGTACAGCATATAGAGATGGTTATAAGATGGTATAAGATGGTTCAAATTTGAAAAAGCTGCACTCCCCTGCAAATAGCTATGATATGGCTAAAACCCAAGTTTAACTTGAGCTCTATAGATATAAGCATACACTGGTTTCAGGAATCTCCAGAATTTCACTCAAAAAAATCTGCGTTCGACTCTGTGAAATCCGGAAATACATCGATGATCGGCACGTGACTTACCGTGAGATTGAGGCATATAGATTCTGCATAGTTTGACCCAAGTACAAAAAAGGCTCGTGCCGGTTGGTGGAAAAAAGTTCGGACTCCGTATATAACGACGAAACTTATATGGGTACGAGCCGGAAACTAAGCAACCGTTGATTGTTTGAATGTTCCCAACTCTGGTTGGCCACGGAGTAACGAACGTGGTGGAGGCAAATATACATAGGGGAGGAGCGTTTTGCTGTGCTGAGCGTTTCTTGGGTGGTTAGGCAGTACTTCGGATTCATCCTAATGCCAGGATCCTAAGGGCTGGAGCTAGGCGTCGTGGTTTGAATCAATCCTAGGTTTCCAGGTAACGAACATCCTGGCACGATTTGGATAAATCGCGGACGGGCCGATTGTACCTCACGGTTGGATCCATTTCCGTCGCTGGTCGATAGTAGTCAGCCCTCAACCGCGAGGGGCCGATCGTTGTCGCCTCGCTCGTCCAAGATCCTGATGTGCAAGATGTGCGGTAGGTTCGGATATACGGAAGCGTGTGAGCAGCTTTCCCCTATGTACAGTGTTAGCACCACTATTATCTGTTAAAATATCTAGCTTCAAAATGCAAAACAAAAGAACAGAAGACTGATATCTTTTAGTAATACCAGCGTCAATCTAAATTTACGTACATCATGCCGCAAGTCCGGAGCTTTAGCAGAACAAATAAAGACAAAACAAGAATTTTTTTGCATCTGAATGTATTTCGTATCTCTGGACATCTGAATAATCTACTTATCATTCATTTTCTCGTGTTTTATAAACACAAATCCTCCGTATATTCTTCTGTAACTAAGCAAAACGAAGGCAAACCAAAAAAAAACTACTCATCCTATATAGGCAACATCATCGTTCTTCTGGTAAAATATTCCACGCCAGCAAAGTAGTTGGCGCCGTTTTGACGTAGATCCACGTCGAGATCCATCGCAAAGTATAGCCCTTAAGCAACGAACGATATTAATCATTTCTTTGTTTCCGCCTTATTCCGAGGAATTAATTCGATCTGGTTCGGCGAGTTTTACCCGCAAAAAAAACAACGCCTAGCTATCTCACGTTATGGTCGGTGGATTTTTCAACCGTTTTTTTTTTTGGGGTATTTATACGAATTTGCGATAAAAATGGATTGTATGAAGCTTATGGGCGCTCGTGATTGTTGAATATAATCCCTGGAGGAGGATTAATAATGTATACAATGTTGAAGGAAGTCGTACGCTGTATATTTTTCCAAAACATAACATTGAGTACATATTTCACAAAGTTAAACTTCACACGCTGCTGCTTAAAAACGAATTGAAACGAATTTATAAAAAAATAATTCCAAATGAGGCAGCTTTTATTAACGAACCGTCACCCGTACTTTGCATAATACTTTGATCTACGCGATTTGGCTCGTATACGAGCAAAGCACCTTTCTTTTTCCTCCGAGACACGCAGGAACAAACAAAATAGACGAGAAGCTTCTTTTCACGAGAGAGATTCGTCTCTTTTTATATAAAAAAAAGGAATATCCGAGCGCACATATACATTCCGACATATCGATTCAGATTCGCGAAATGTTCCGCCGAGCTTCGGTGTTATACAAGCGCCGGCTAGCGCCGGTTTGGAACCGTTACTAGGGTGCTTAGGATTCGTTGTAAGGAAACACGCATTTTCAGGGAGATCTTTAAAGTATTCGTTCTCATGAGCTTAGTGAAGCTTCGCAAGATGGAGGTGTTTTACGAGATGTGGCAATTTAATTCCCGAAATGGTCACGTCGTCGTACAGTGGGTATTCACAACTAATTTCTGGTTATAAATATTTCACTAACTCGTTTCTTTCCCTTTGGCTCCATTAATTCCTCGATGGTACGTTCTATAAATCATGCTACAAACGTATCCCTTTGTATAACGTAAACATAATCTATTAAACGCCAATCTATTGACGCATTTAATCAAAGTCAATACCTCGACGGCGACGAGGGACACCGTTATTGTAGCACGTAGATTATTAGCACCATGAGTGATTATCTCCGGGCCCGCTCGCCGGACTGGAAATTAATAATATTCAAATTAGAGAATCGCGGAGACAGTTTGTACATCGGACACTAATGGAAAATAATTATGGAAGGGAACGGCGTATCGGTTGCTTCCCTAAAATGACAAGTGTATCCCTTGCAATTTGCAAACTTGAAAATGATTGGCGGTTAATAATGATAGGAAGGACTTGCGGCGTAGGATGGTAAACAACACATAAGCATCGGCAGCCTCCGCACCACACAAGTTTAATTTATTATATGATAATATAATAAATTAAACTTGTGTGTGATGCGGAGGTTGCAGATACTTATGTATGTGTTGTTTACGATTGGTGGTTAGTTTGGAGTAGGAGAATTGAGGTTTAAAATGAAAGACGTTTGCGAAATGTTTTGTACGTTATTATCATGTAGCATGTACACTGCCGTTCAGTGAAGTTCGGTCATGCAATAAAAATCTATTATATCACACTGTATACAATTATTAATACATAAAATTAGAAAAATATTAAGCATGCACTCTTTTCTAAGGGATTAAAGCCGTAAATTATTATGTAAAGTAGAAATATCGCGACAACCACAATAAAGTCCCTGTTATTATCATTCCAAGAATTTCTCGGAAGTACCGATCGTTTGAAACGGGTCGTTCGGGGATTATTAACGAACAATACATTTAGGAAATATACCGCTGTATCATTCTTCTTCATTTATCACCGGCGTAAAGATATAAATTTGCTTCATTTTACTGTTGAACGTGTGTTGGTGTGCATCTGTCGTTTTTGCGCGAAAGTTTTAAGAAAATTTACTTCAAAATGGCACGCGGCAAGCCTACCAGTGTAGAAAAACGTTCACGCATTATTACGCTGCTTGAAGAAGGATATTCGGAGCGACAAATTGCTGAAAAAATAAATATGAGAAGTTCAACAGTAAATGACATATATCGGATAACTGAAACTATAGAAAATCGTGTTCGTCCTGGAGCATCTAGGAAAACAACAAAAGCTGAAGATTTGATAATTGTATTATTAAGCAAACGCAATAGAAAATTAACAGCGCCACAAATAGCAGCCGAAGTCAATCGCGGCCGTGAAGAACAAGTTTCGGCGAGTACGACTTCAACAAGCGGACCTTCATGGACGCATCGCCATTCGAAAACCCTTATTACGTCGGGGCAACAGAGCAAAACGGATGACGTTAGATGATTGGAAACACGTGCTTTGGAGCGACGAGACAAAGTTTGAGGTTTTTGGGCAAAATCGACGAGTTTATGTCCGAAGATCTAAAACCGAAAAGTGATCCCGAACTGCATTGTGCCTACAGTGAAGCAAGGGCGTAGTTCTGTGTTGGTGTGGGGATGTTTCTCCTTTGCTGGGACGGGAGATTTATGCAGGGTGTAATGAGTAAGGAAAATTATTTTGCAATACTCCAAAATCATGCAGCGCCATCAGGCTTGCGTATAATAGGCCGTAACTTTACATTCTTCCATGACAACGACCCAAAACACACTGCGTTAGTGTGTAAAAACTATCTAAAGGAGCAAGAAGAACAGCACACCCTGAAAGTAATGACATGGCCCCCGCAAAGCCCAGATTTGAACCCTATAGAGTTGTTGTGGGATGAACTGGACAGGAGGATCCGAAAAATATGCCTAACTTCACAAGAACATTTACGGAATATTCCGCAACATGAATGGATTAATATTCCACAATCCGTTTCAACAAAACTTATCGAAAGGATGCCTAGAATAGTTCGAGCGGTGATTAACAGCAAAGGAGGTTTTTTCGATGAAAAAAAAAAATAATGTTCAGTATGTTATATTAGGCCAGAATAACTTTTTATTTATTTATTTTTGTCTTTTTTACCTGTACATACAATAAAATTGCATTTTGTCTTTTTAGCAGGACATACAATAATAATTTTGTTTTTAATTTCGTTTGTTTCTGTAACCTTTTCATGTTTTTTATCAACCGACCGAACTTCTCTGAACGCCAGTGTAGGCGTAAATGATATTTCAAAGGGATCACTTGTGCCCTTTTGGGTGGCGATAGGGGTGGCAAAAAAATCTCGTCCGAGCTAGCTTGATAGACCTATGGAAGATATATTTAGAGATGTATAATTTTGTTTTATTCGTAATAGCGGTCGTCGAAATTTTAAGGAAAGGAAGAAACGGAAAGCGGCGCTTTACCACACTCGACGCTTCCTAGAAAATCCGTCAAGTTTGGAAT
Source organism: Marronus borbonicus (assembly GCA_902655005.2). Classification (NCBI taxonomy): domain Eukaryota; kingdom Metazoa; phylum Arthropoda; class Insecta; order Coleoptera; family Scarabaeidae; genus Marronus; species Marronus borbonicus. The sequence continues at coordinate 14,468,091 of LR737382.1, forward strand.
CTTCCCTTTCCTTTAGTTATGGTTAAATGATTATTTATATTTATAATGATGAGTAATTAGATAAATAGAGATATCTTTCTTTAAGTGTTCAACGAAACATCACAACAAAGAAAGGAAAGAAGAAAAAAATAGCAAAAAACCGTTTTTTTTTTTCCTTTCAAAACGACCAGACACCAAAAATAATAAAAAAAAACAATCAGCACTTGAACACACATAAAAATGTATTTGTTTACACTTAACTTCCAATACTCGATTCAAACGTATCATTATTTTGAATTATTAGCACTTAAATGGCAAGAATAGCGCATTCATAGGATAATATTATATCTTTGCTCATATGTGAACTTGCTTGATGTTTGAAACGATCCCAATAATTGATTCGGGTAATTACTTTTTACTGTGTATGTTCTGCTGCCCCGCAGCCACAATTATTTTGCAGTATCGCAAGAAATAAGCACAATGAAAGCTGTTAAATTAAAAGAAAAAAAAACATGTGGGAGATCAGTTCTCTATTTTTATTTTTCCTATATATTTGTTTTTAGATGTTATTCATTTTTTTTTATTTGTCTTTTTTTTCCTAGTGCGAGCTGGTAACACATTCACAAGAAATACAACACGATACATATGAAAAAAAAATTGAAGGTTGGTTACATTGTCTTTTATCTATACAAACTTTTAAATTATGTATTCTTTGTTTATTTGCTTATATTCTATACGTCTTTTTATATATTTTCTTTCAAACATACTTATGTATTATACACATAATAATTTTTTTTCACGTGTTATTTTATTAAGTTTGTTTACTACGTATTTATGTTTTGAATTGAATGACATCTATTTTTGAATAGGGCAGACTTTCGAAGGAACAACCAATAGATTGCTTAATATAATAGTCACTAGAGTTTCAGTTAATTTAATGGATTTTATATAGTCAACTCTAGGCGCTGTTTAATGGAGACAACAAATTACTTCTGAAATTTTTGTTGCACCAAATCAACGAAAATTGAAACGAATTCAATTTTATTAAAGAAATAAAATAATTTATTTCAAAGTACACAAACGAAATATTTGAGACGCGGCAGGAATTAACGAATGTTACCAACAACAAACAAAGCAATTTTTTTTTGATCCTGGATTACTTGAAGGATGCGCAAATGATAGAAGCCAAATTTGCGCTCATTAAAACAGAGCCTACCTAGGAACAACGGTGGAAAGATTAGGCAAAAGTAATAAAATTGGATTTAAAACACGATTTCATATTACATTTGAAACAAGGAATTTAGAAACAATTTACATTTCTACTAATTGGCTCTAATTTTTGGAAATAATGTATAAGTTTTCATTTTTTTCGACAATTGTAATTCGTATATCACGATAAAAAAAAGTTTGCCGGCTTTTTCCGACATATCACGACATGATTTCACGCGCAGTATCATGTACCGTCGGAATGACGAGCAACTTAAGGTGCGCTCTCAAGCTGGGGCTCACGAAACAATTTGTCAAAGCCTTACATAAAGAAGGAGATTGCTGCAAATGTATTCCCCAATGTAAGTCAAAAAAAATTAAAGGCTAGAATTTTTGACGGTCCTCGAATTCGCAAGCTCAGTAACGATTTGAATTCCCCAAAAGCCATGACCGATGTTGAAACTTTTGCTTGGTGCTCTTTTGTTACTGTGCTTAAGAACTTCTTGGGTGGAACATCATGAAGAACTCGTACGAAATATGCTCGTTAATGTCAAGAGAACGAGCGGTAATATGAGCATTAAATTACATTTTCTGCATAACCACTTGGACGGATTTCCGGAAAACCTCCGTGAATTTAATCCATCAAGACATAAAGTCAATGGAGCAAAGGTATCAAGGAAGGCGGGATAGACACGCGATGGCAGACTATTGGTTGGAATCTGCATCGTGATTGTTTTCAAGTCCAACACAATAGAAAATCATACAGACGGCATTTCATGGCAGCAATACACTTTCTTTTAACAGTTGATTAAAGTTAATCCAATAATAAAGCTGAGTATATACCATTTAAATTGTCTAATTAATAGAACCTTTTTTTCGCTTAAATAAATTATGACCAACGTGCAAAACTCAAAATTCTCAAAATCATCATTATGGAGGTTATTTTTGTATAACGAGAATCCATCTTTTAATTTTTGTAAAATACGTGGTTGGGCGAATGGCAAAGGGGTATGAATTACTTTTTAAAAGGTCCTTCGACGTTTCAAGATTTTTTCTATGAAACTCAGAATGAGATACTTTACCAATTCTGTGTATTAAAGCTAAAATAAAATTTATTCTTGTATTTTAACGGATGATCGAATCAAAATTAAAGTAACGACCTGAGCTGGTGGGTTTCTGATAACAAGCGTTGTTAATGTTATAAAAAGTTGGTTGAATCAACAATTTGCCTTCTCTCGATGTACATTTTTTACATTCGGATTATGGCATTCTATATTTGGATCTATCAGGAAGATACGAAGCTGAACACAGCAGAACATTTTATTGCATATCAATAATAAAATTTCATAGTTAGCGATAAAGATTTTTCCCGGACATATACGAACTAGCCGACTACAGTATACGGGTATTTATGTTTACTGTTATGTTGGGGGCGTAATTATGGAAATTTAATTAAAGTGGCGACACAGCTGTGATCGAAATTGCGCCTCAGTGCGACAATTTGCCATAGCGGCAGCGCTAGTTTGCGTCTATATTGCACATACATCTATATATACTCACAGGAGCACATCGCTGGTATGCGGCGGATGTAGAACGCCATCTAAATGCATATATATCACATTGATTAATGCAATAATTCCGATCAGTACCTTTGGCGATAGATTATAGGCGCAATACTGTGATAGTGGCAGATGTCATCGATCATATTATTGAAATAATACAGAAATATAGCAAAATCTACAGATTACAAGTAGTTATCGGTAGAATGATAGGGTTGGCGCAATTTTAGCGGAGTTGGATTGGGTATGTTAATTTAAACGTGCCTATCATAAAACTGGGATTCGCGTCACTCCACCGCCATTGCAAGTGAACGTTGCTTCGTCGGAGAAAATAATTTTTCTCACCATGAAAGGAGCATCTTCACTCCCAAATCGTCTTCATAGATAACTTAACATTTATTATAATATTCACGGCAAAAAAAAAAAATGTTAACAGGCCTACCGCTTAACTACAATTTTCAGTCGAACAACTTATTTGCTTGTGTCTAGTTCGGTAGTTTTCAAATAAAAAATTGCAAAAGTTGTATCAAATGACTTTAAGTATTCTCATTTTTAGTAATTTGTGATCACCCTGTATGTCGTAAAAGAAGATTGGGCAGCTTAATCATGTATTTTGAGAAAGCAGAATTTTTTTGCAAAGAGTAACTTTCCTCTGAAAAATTAATCATAAAGAAGCTTCCCAAACATGGAGAGTCTTTCAGGTCCATTGGTGTATTGCTGTTCTCCATTGTTTTCTGTTTTTTTGCCATCTTCCTCCAGAGAATTGCCACCTCTTGTAAATCCTCCATTTTGCTTCTCTCCGTTTTCTTCTTGGTCGATCCTTTCAGGTATTTTCCAGTCTGCTTCTTTGATTAATTTTTTAATCTCCTATTCTTTGTAAATGCACTAATTTTGTTATCATTTCTTCATCGTATAGCTCGTATACTTCATCATTTTTTTCCTTCCCATGATTCTCCGTAATATTTTCTCCTCTTACGCCTCAAGCCTTCGCTCTTTTTAAATAATCGACGGTGACGAACGGTACGAAGTATTCATATTAAGGGGCAGAAATTTTTTCACAAAATTCTTATAATAGATCAAAAACAAAGCGATCGGTTTCGCGCTTAGTCAGGTGAGAATTTGAAGCAGGTAAAAAGTTGACGCTTTTGACTAACTTGTTGCCTGTGGCTTTTAACGTCTATAATGCCCCACATCCAGTATTCTTCTGTAGTTGCTACATTCAGATCTATTGCCTTTTTTAAACATGAACATTATTAATGCTTTGTTCCATTGCTGTGGAATAATTTCTGAATTCCATATTTGTTATACTTCGCACTTTGCATTGTACGTGCCTTCTTAAGTAAGGCAAATACACATCGAACCTTCCACCACCAATTTCAAATTTAACATAGTACGAAAAAAATCTTTTCCTACTTCCTTCTCTTGTTCCTTTCTTTTTTTCGTGTTAATACTGCGGTATCGCGCTTACGTTTCATGCCGAATTACCCCGAACCGAATCACATTCTAATTCACGCGAGCTGAATTTTTTATAGCCACTTCCTCGACCTTCCGGTTGTTGAGGTGACGGGTTCTCGTACATAAAACCGCGTTATTTTTTTATAGATGAAAGCCGCCTAACGCATTCGTTGGCTTCTTTTACGGAACTGAAGCATTTTTATCAATTAGTTTTTAGGCACGTAGCTACAGAACGCGAGCTTTCGTTGAAAAATTTCGCCCATGCGGATGGCAAATGGGAGTTGTTCTCTTAGTATTAATCTTACTACTTTGTTTTTAGTTAGTTCTTTTTTGTGTAAAGATTCTTATTTAAATGAAGCTTATTATATTTACATCCACTTTTCAATTAGTTCTAATTTCCGCAACAAATCGCGCTACCACAACACAATTTTATTCGATTCTCGAACGAAAACGTTCGAGCTATCGTTAAGTGGCCAAACGTCAATTCGTAAGAATGGCGAAAAGGTCTGGTTAGCAAGTAAACCTCCACAACGCAGGTTAAATTGGCCAATATTTCTTAATTATAAGAAGAACCCAATCCGACCGGAAATTTAACGAAAACTCCTGTTTTCTTTCGCCGAATACCAAACGCCGAATCGACGAGGAAACTCTCAGCGTCGACTTCCTTAATCCACCATCGCTTTATTCTCGGTAGGATAAAGAGTGGAGAGGGCTGGGGCGCCCTCGACAACTCCGTAGGGGTTAACGTTAGCGAACGCATTGAAAATGTCACACGTTGAGGCGCTCGCCGCTCCGGGCATCAAAAGGCGGATTCCTTTCCGGCAACCTACAAAGAAAAGCACTTTCTATTTATTTCGCGAATGTTGGTCGTTCCCCGGGTTCGCATTTTTAAATAGGCCCATGGTAATTAATCGAACTTTTCTGTTTTTCAAAGTAAATGCTGGTTGCCGTTGCCAGGAATGTTCGTGCAGACGTCGCCTTTATATTTCGCTTTAAGTTTATTGTGGTAACCGTGAAAAAGTAAATTTTGTTGAAAGAAAATCGATTTGGTTTAACCGAGAATAACATAAACACGAGGAACGTGATCAAATAAGTTTACTTGAAACCTCGATTTTTCTTTGTGGCTAAAGGGTACCCGGAAAAAATAATACAATTGGATAATAGAATTTGGCAACAAAATTTCTTTAGTGCTTTATGCAATCTACGCTGGTACAAAGCTTTAATACGTTTTACTAACAATAATTTCTCGAGGAACGTTCTGTATATTTCGAAATCGTTACTGGGATGTTTTTCCATATATTACACCGGCGCTGTATTCACATTTAGTTACCAGTCGTGCCCCTTAACTTGCTGCATATCGACCGTCAAACTTGACCACAAACCCCAAGCTCTTACCGAGGCAGGATGTTGATGTACAGGGTATGAACTATGTGAATCATCATCCGTACAAACGATTGCTTGACCGTTTTCCAGGCACGTAACCGTATTGTACCGAAGCCGGCTTACCCAGGCCGGAAGATACATTATGCATGATCGGAATCTTGCTGAAGATTTACGGGCCTCGCGGATACAGTTGCAGAAAAATTCCTAGGAAACTTTATTATTTTATTATTTATTTACGGTCCCACAAGGATGGGCCAGGCAACGCCTCGAAGTACGTATAATTTTCCAGGAGAGAACGAGAATGAAGGCGATTGCTCCATCTCTCTTTGTTTTGTTTTTGCTTTTAGAACGGAAAGATGAGCTGCGTATTTTTCTCACATCATTCCGTCCGATTTATACTGGGCGTGCCGATATATTAGTATTGTTTGCCATCATCTTAAAACATCTAAAAGAAAGTGAAGTCACGGTAATCCTTTTACCGCATAGCGGATATCCGTTTTCAACACGGCAAAACGAAATGTTTCCTGGTATTTAACTTGGCGTTCCTTATTTTCACCGGAATAAGTATCTCTTAGAATCCCCGAATTAAGTTCAAAGATATAACGTTATGATCGCCAAAAGGGCAACCAAAAGAAGAGTAGAATAAGGAGTTAATAAGATCGCAGCGAAAGGCCGTTTTCTAACGGGTCGTTTAACGCCGCAGATATTCATACCATCCGCATTGGACCTCCCTGGTTCGCGAGGACCGGAAATGTAAGCCATTCTTGCCGGTTTTCCCACGTCCCCCTCTTCCGCAGATCGATATATTCCAGATTTTCAGAAGTGGATCGTTCTTGCGTGTATTTCGTACGAGTTCGAGGCGGAGGGAAAATATTGACGGAAAGCCTTTCGCCGTAGCCGGCTGGTTGACTTGCCGACTGACTGGTCGTGGATGTGGTTCTTTTCTACTCGCGTGCACGTGAGAATACGTCTACATAAGTTCCGATGCAAGTTTACGTTCGCATTATGCAAACCGTGTTGCTGCTTCCATCTCGAAATTGATATTTGATGGATTTCGAGTTGCTGTAGGGCTGGAGCATATTTGGCGAGATATGGCGGACGGGGCGGAAGTTAAACCTTTGACGTGTTGGCTCTACTTGGCATAAATAGGATTGTCGTCGGGCGCAGTTAAGATTAAATATTGAGCTTAGTTGTTAGAATCAACGTTTTCAACCATATTAAAAAAATCAGACCTAGAATGACAAATAAAAAAAAAATTTGGTCCAAGAGGGAAAAATCCAAACGCTCACCGGTGGCCACCCGGCGCTCAACGTGCTAGATAACCCCAACGAACAAGTCCAAGGAGGTTAAATCTGGATCTCTAGCTGGCTATTTTAGAGGTCCGAACACCTTGTGTTCAAAAATTCCATAATTTCTCGTGTAAGTGGATGAGGAGGAGCTCCATCGTGTTGAAATATTTATTCTGCCGTAAATTAGTCGGTTAACAGTATTTTTGACTATTTCCGCTTCCATTGAGCAAAAATGTTTTCTTATCAGAGAAAAGAAGTACATTTAAGGCTTTTGGATTTTCATTAGTTTCAGGTATTCGCAGAATTCCATTCGGGGAAAATGGTCTTTCTTTGGTTGGTTGCTGAAGATTGCGCAGTTTATAGCTTTTAAATCGTCCTTTTTTCAAAGCTTTAGAGTAGTTCTCTGCTTACCTTTATAAAATCCATATTTCCGATAATGGCGAGCGGCAAACGGCAGAAAAGATCAACCTGTTTGTTAACGACTTGCCTAACACCGATATTCAGCTTCCAATTAATATGAATTATTTAATAAAAATAAAATAAAATAATCTCCCAGCACGTTCGGTTTCCTGTCGCTATATAGTATTAACAATTGGCAATTGATGTATTTAATTTAACGCGAAGGACTAAATCAACTGCATTACTCGAGACATTAAAAATAAATTTACCCTTTTCAAATATCCACAAACATAAAAAGTTTTATCGTCGAGCGCGCTGTTAAAATTCCCCCAAAGCGCCAAAGTTGTAGCAAATAAAACCAACAATACGGCATTAATAGTTCTTTACATTAACAGTTCTGATGAAATTCGCGAAGCTTAAGTAATGAGCACGAATTTTGTCTCGGTGCAAATTCGTGCTCGTCCTCGGTGTTTATCTATTAATGAAGAAGCGCTAGGAGTAGTAGTAGTTAGAGTTGTTACTCGATTAATCGCGCCTAGAAAACAAATTCGGATGGCGTAATTGGTGTCCAACTGAAACTTGAGGATTTAAATCCGGAATAAAATTCTTGGTTTCTGGAAACTCACCAATTTACTAAAATGAATACCTCATTTTTCAATATTTTCAATTACTTTGTTGCACATATTCGAGTTAATTTCGTCAATAACCGCATTATTTATTATTATTTTTTTTATCACGGATTATTTGCGTAGACTCGATCCTTAAAGAAAACCCCAAACGGAAAAGATCTAACGGTGTCAAGGAAATATTTCGTACAATAAATTTGCAGTTTCTCTGGCAGTGTGGCAAGTAGTGCCATCTTGTTGGAAGGAAAGGTTATCGAGATCCATGTCTTCCATGAGAGGTCGCAGAAAATTAATCAACATCTGACAATTTTCCCATTTTCAAGAAAGTAAGATACAAGCACCCCTTGGGACGAAAGTCCACACCGAACGTTACACAATGAGTGTACTGTGGTTTCTCCACAATCTCTGAAAGATTTTCGCGCTCCCGCAAACGACAGTTTTGTGTATTAACGTAACCACCGTTGTGAGGGCTTCGTCGTTAAATACGATTCGTTTACAAAAATCTGCTCTAAGATGCAATTGGCAAACACACGGCGCTTTTGATAGTCAATAGGCTTTAGTTTTCGGGTCGTATGCGAATAGATAAAGGCTCTTTGTCATAATTCGTTGCTGTGACCGATGACGAATTGAAGTATTTGAATTTTTGGTCGCACTTCCATTTACTCTAGCCATATTTTCAGCTGAACGAACATTGTTCTCGTAACGCTCTCTTAATATCAAGAACAGAACCTGTTCTTTCAAATTTTGCTAATTGTTGTAACGTTAGATTTCGAACAAATATAACACGAAGTCGATGAAAAGGGACATTTTCTTTGAAGAATTCATTTTCCTGTTGTTAAAAATAAAGTGATCATATTTACATGTTTTTTACATGAAGTTCTTTAAGAAAGTAAGTCTTTTTTTGATCTTCAGCAACCTTTTGCCAGCTCTATATTTCCCCGTTGTCCGTAATCTTACTAACGTGAGACGCCCAATTGTTCGTGGTTGTTTGCAGAATACTGGAATTGCGTTTACTTTAGCCGATACACAGACAATTTATCAGAAGAACTAACGCTTACACTCCCAGCGTAATGCCAGTTCTCATTTCTGGCGATTGCAGCGCCAGATTTGTCGCAGTGCGTGCGTTGCTAATGTTTCCGCATTACTAACCAGCGACAATCGGAACAAACGGTTATGACTTTCTCTCGCGGGAAGCATCCGAACGCATTAGCATAAAACTGTGTCGATTTGGTCTCCCGTTTATCGTTGAAGCTGTTGCTAGAATCGCTGTATGTACATAGGTTTTCTCGAATTCTTTGTTGAAATGGAAAAGAAACTTTTCCAGGTTTCAAATTTATGAATTTGAAGAAACCTGGTAAGGATATACGAATATCTTCAGGTATTCACTTTGAAGAGGTGAAATGTCCTTTGGAAAATTCATTAATGTTTCTACATAATTCTCGAAAGATAAGATTATGTTTAAATGTAAAAGTTCCTCTACATAATACGGCGCTGCGAGATACACATCTTTCACATGATGGGCATATTTGTAGCAATATGAAAAAAGCTGTTTGGTGTTCAAATCTGCTTAAAATCACATGCACATTTCCAGCTAAACAAATAAGAAGAAAGCTTCAGAAATAAATAATACCAAATCAGGCACAAAGTGTACTGAAGAAGCACTTTCACTATAATATCGGCTCCAATAACAACGTTTTAAATAAGGAATAACTTGGAAGAATTAATGGAGCAGAAATATGACGTTAAGTCGCCTTAATGGTAATTCTAGCCGTAGTCAGACATCGCTCTTACATACGCGACAGCGAATCGAACAACTTAAAGGGGAACCACTTTCGCGAAGATAAATTTAATTCCAAACTAACGTCTTTGGCAACGACGACAGAGGAGAAATTTAATCATCTCGTTGAATACTTCAAACGGCGAACGAAACCGGCGAAAAGGATACACTTCCTTCATCTTCTTCTCCGTCTTTCTCTCTTGTTATCGTTCTAAAAACTGCCCGCATTCTCTGCGTCGTCGTCGTGTGACGTTTCCGGTTTTGTTGTTTCGACTGTAAGGCTGCTCTAAGTGCGGGCTGGAAGGTTTCATCCGACTGTTTTTATTAAATTAATATTTATTTTATTCTGCACCAACCACGACGTCGATGGATGATGAAAAAATAATAAATGCTTTTTGTATTCGTCTTTTTCCCAGTTGGAAAGCTGTAAGATGGCGCTCTTGCGATTTTCCTCGATTTTCAATTAGGCATTTTGGTATCTAATTAGTGGAAAATTGTATTCAGCTCGTACGTAGAATTCTTATCATTTCCTTAATTTCTCCAGCGATATATTTGATCGTCCAAATCTCACGTGTATACGGAATTTAAACGATAACCTTTCAATAATCGCAAGAACATTATTTTTTATCTTTTTGTGAACGTCTCTTATCCTAGATCTCAAGCATTTGTGCCAGACAGGGAGAGAATTACCACGTTCACAATAAAATCTTCCCGTTTTACGTGGAGTTCGTAGATAACACACCCCGCTTAATAAAATTCAGATGGTATCTAGAAGGAGGGTGCAAAAATAAGAAAAGGGAAGAGGATAAAAAGAAGATGGTTCTTCGCTTTGACGTTTCTACTACCCGAAGCTATTCGTCTAGCAACAAACTGGAGCGAGGATTGCTCATAAAGTCAAGCGAAAATATTTGTGCCGGCGCTTGTGTTGATAGTTTTAGTACCTGTACGTGGTCGGTAGGGTCGTATTTGCGGACGTGAATTGTAAACAAATGTTAATTTGTTAGTTTTGTGACCGCGTATTTCGGTCGTGTTAATTATACTGAAAAGTGGATATATCCTTTGAATTTCTTGTTTTTTCGGTATTGACAAGGTAAAACAGGAATTCCGCACGCGCTGTTTAATGGTGCTCAACAGTTTTGGACATGTGCAAAGCGACTAATAAAGATATTGTTTCGAAATTAATACATTTAAACTTGAAGCCAATCAGGTCAAGAATGTTAAATGTGCTGTAGAGCAAGGCTGCCCTAAGTGTGCGCCGCGGGCAGACATAGCGGCCTGGAATATTCTATAATGAACATTTTGAGAACTTTCGAGAACATCTAGCCTAGGTCGTTCCCCTTGGAGAACCTTCTAGAAAGACATGGAACTTTTTGCGAAGAATGTAGAATATTTCAGAAAAGTATGGAACTTTCGTGAAGTTTACAGAACTTCCTAGTAGACTTATATAGCATACTATCGGACATTGTCCAAGCTTCGCGAAAGTTCTATGTAGGTGGAGCGGCTAGCGCTCGAAGCTCCAAGTAAGGTAAAGCGACATGTCGAGACCAATAACTCTAACATCTCGCGAATTCCTTAATAGGAAGTTGCAAGATTTACGAAAGTAAAACAGTGTATTGACTAAGCAAGCGATAGCGCCAAGCCGCGCACGCTAGCATCTTTTAAGACCGCAGACAAAGTGGCAAAGCGCAAACTACTTCACATCATCGCAGAAGAACTTATTCTAATGGCTGCTCCTGACGCGAGAAAATTAATTGCAAAGATTCCTTTGCTGCTTTAATAAAGAAAATGAAAGCCATGGAATTTGGTTCGCAACTTGATGAGGCTACTGACAGTAACAAAGACGCACACCTTATTTGCTATGTACTCTTCTGTTCTGCAACTGGAAATGCAAAGGCTCAAGACGTATTTGAGATGCTTGACAAATTTATAACCGAAAGTGATTTGGATTGATGGAGCTTGATCAATGTCTAGTCACTACGGATAATTCCATGCGTTTATTCGCAGCAATGCTTGGTGCTCGTGATTGACAAGAAGAGGAGATGGGCTTGTCATATAGGGGATATCAAGAGGAAGTCGGTGATTGGCAGAATTTTGCTATGCCGGTGACCGTTGACAAGTTATTGAGTAAAGGGTCCTTAAAGCCCAACAAAACGAGATCTTAAGAATGATGACATGCTATATGACGAATAGACAAGATCACTACCAGTCTTGTCTTTTTTTTTGTTCCTTCGAAGAATACCTTAAGAAGCAGATTAAAGTAGTGGGAGTGAGGATAGAAAACTCAAGCAATCCGTCAGTAAGAGAAAAGATGCAGCCCTAGAACTGTCCTCCACTTGCTAAGGTAAATATAAGAGGAATTAAAGATATCTTCAAAGAATATGAAGACAAGGAAAAGTAAGGAAAAATGAAGGGCAGCACTTAACTAACGGGGGAGGAACAAGAACATGGCAAGGCAACGTGAATGGGCAACCTTGAAGAGGAATAAAAGGAACAAAAGCCTAGGTCTGCATTGTAAAGAGACAGTAGATGCTCGTCGTTGTCCGATTCAATTTGAAATTAGCTCGACACAAACGAGTCCAATTCGAATTGAAAATAACAATTAGTTTTCGTCGGAATCGGATGTTTAATTCGAGTCAGCTTGTACCTAAAGGCACTAATATATTAATGTCGACACGCTTCTGAAAAGTTGCCATCTTCAATTCTTCTCAACATATCCACTTCTATATACTCCCACCATATAAAATACCAAATTCTATGTAGCAACAAGCAAGGAAACAACAAAACTATCCCTTGATAAAAGTAAATAACCTCCAACTCCATCGTATATATCCAGCGTCTACGACCTGTAATAATCGTCAGCGTTTACCGAATAAATTCTCCAACTTTATAACGTCGAGGTAAATGCTATAGGTATTGCGAAGCGTACGCCTTCAAAGCGGCAATATGCCACTTTCTCCAGGCCATAATTAAAGGAAGGCGGCCGCCCACGTTCAATTGAGCTTCGGGGTATCGTTTTCTTCGGCAAGGATGCGTTTAATCTCGTTATTTCGTGCGCTACCCTTCTCAACAGTCCTTTGTAAAGGGATACGTAGCGAAGTAGTGGCGGATGAGGTTTTTCGTACGTTTTTAGCAAGCTATTTTCGGGCAAACTTATCTTTTTATAGTCCGGATTAATTCTGTTAAACAGGTGAATAATTAAAATAATGGCGGAGGCGCCGATATTCGGGAGTTTTATGGTTATTTATTTTGATGTTTCTATTGTTTTCAGTTACAGTTCTATTGTTTAAATTTAAATGGTGTAAAGCTGTATATTTTAAGTGTAGTCCTTTGTAGGTGTTTAATTTCATACCCTACAAAATAATCCATCCGTAGACGATTGCCTACATTTTTTAGCGTTTAGGTTAAATTAGGTAAATTAGGTTAAATTATAAATTAGGTAATAAATAGCTTATTCGAACTCATCCACGTCTCCAACCGTTGGGGGCTTGGTAGGTAAGTGGGTAGGCAGAGAGCCCAAAAGAAACTATGTTTGGTGTACGAACACAAAATTATGCCAGCGATCGATGTGCGGCAATTTAACTAATTCAAAATGCGATGACGACTGTACAACGAGCAACGCGTAAAAACAAAACCAGAGCAAAAAAAAAGACAAATCGCTGCTCTACACCTTCTAATAACCGAAATACCAACGGTGAACGTGGAAACGTGGACGCAGTGTATAGCGATGTAATTCCTGACACTCGCCTCCTTCTCTCACTCTTGTAGAATCTGAATCTAAGCGAAATCTCTAATAAGAAGCAAATGTTCATTGCCTCGCTGTTACCACGCCCTATACAGTTTTAACCTCACAGATATGCATCCTAACGATGGGGTGAATTTAGTCTCATTTATATTCAACTTACAAGGACGTAGATCTTCGTAATAGCCGCGTGTTGTACGTTGAACGTAAATTTAAGACTGACTCGTACACGGTTTCGGTTTTGCTCGATTCCACGGCATCCGTCGTCTACAAGGTTTAATTCTCGTCGACCAGGCAATGGGGATTTTTTTTAACGTTTACCTTTGATCTCGGACCATTGTACTAAGAAAAATGGTTTGATACGAATGGATGTTTAAGATTATTTGCGTTATTTCAAGGAAAATCTTGGATCCAACAAATAGCATTAATGAGCTATATCTTCTTTGGATCTGGTGCGATCCCGATACAAAGAAACTATTCGATAGACGAAACTTATTTTTTTCTTGCAGGTGTTGTGCTTCAATGTTCAGGCAGAACACGCCTTCCAACAATCACCGGGTATCGCGATAAACAAAGTTTTGATTGTACGGCGATGCTCTTTTATTGTACCGTTAGGTCGCGTGCTATTTGCGGTATAGTCCCTATTATTAGTATGGTGGAGGTATTATAATTATTGATGTTAGCGGCGTGCCCTCTATAGCATCAAGCGTAATTATGTTCTAATTATAGCCATTAGTGTAATTATAATGCGGTCCTGTATACGGGTTGTTGTGTTCGGTGATTGTTTTTAATCGTATCTGCCTAAATTAGACTGTTAGGAATAATTTCGTCGGTTTGTCGCTAATTTCATAATTGCAACACGGTCCTTTTTTATAAAGCATTGCACGGCAAGTATTAAACATAATACATCAACTGCTTTGCCAAGTCCTTGAAGGTGTAAATATGGTAAAGATACGTTGGGAATTTTCATGCACGGTATTAATTATGTTAAAATTTCTTTCTTTGGGATTGCCTAAATTAAGAATTATTGGTTCTTTATTTGTTTGTTATTCCTGCTTACGCCATTGGACCTGTAGTTGACCTTTAAGCAACGACTCTTCGATCGACAGATGAATCGTAAACACAACAAGCTTCAGCGATTACATCAAAACCTGCGCTCATCACACAAATATCACATTTCGTACGTGCACGTTACATAAAAGATGGACAACAAAGGTTAAAACGTTTTTTACGATCAGGGCTTTATATTAACGGCAAAAGTTAATAAAACACGTTTTCTTCTGCCGCCGTCGTCATATTTCATCGCCTCCTTTAACGATCAACACAAACCCGATTCGGTAATAACAATATCTCTTGTATACCTTCCTCCACCGTCCGCCCAGGCTATACTTCACGGAACTTATTGTTCTGTGTAAGTTTGCGAGCATCACGGGAGTCTTCTATACCTTTCGTAATTTATGACGTGCCGTTTTTCGACGCGATACCACTGCTTTCGCCGTAAGTAGTTTAGTATAATCTATATAGAAGGCGCGTGGAAGCTCGATTTCCGTCAAGTTAAAGGAAGTCCCGATGAGAAAGTCGAAACACGGATTGTTTCCCTTCGAAAGCGTAGAGTACAATAAAGATAATAATGCAATTATACCGCAGTGGTTATCTATCTTATTATCTTATCTTCTATCTTATCTAACGTAAATATAAACATATCTTCCTTTTATTGAAGTAAAGAATCATCTAGATAAGAACCAACGTCGAGGTGCGTTCACATCTTCAAACCGAGGACCTTGCGAAGGCCCCGCCCATAAAGCATCCCGCGAACGATTTCGCTTTCCGTCCGGGGAACTCGGGAACCTCAAGCGTGAAAGCGGGTTGATTTTCCATCGTCCAATGTTTGCTGTGAGTTAGGCGGACCACAAATAGGACTTAAGGGTTAGTTTGTATTTAATAGGTTCTACCAACATTAAAATTTGATTTAGATCTTCTTTGCTCGTAGCGGTACGAGTAAATTTCTTTCGCAAATATTTAAGGTACGGAGCGGTGTGACTATTATAGACCACTGTCGAAATAATGTTAAGATTTATCTAGAAAAAATTAAATGTGGTTCTTTTTCAAGGATTCTTCTATTGTGATTGTTGGAATGTTTGTAGATATCGATTAGCTTCTCGGTTTTTTTTTTAGAATAATAGTAGAGGTATCGTTAAATGATTTTTAAACCCCCGTTAAAAATCTCCGACTTATTACCGTCAGTCAAAGTCAAAACTTCTCGCTTACACACCCAGCGCGTTTATCGGATTTCTTGTTACGTCGGGAGAACAAAGCGGTCGGTCAGAACACGTGTGGCGGAACGCGAGCGTTGTATCAGATTCTGCATTAGCGGAGCACAAGCTGGAAACCGGCCACCCATGAACCCTACTATTATTCTAGAAAAATCCGTAAAGAACAACATTCCAACAATCTCAATAAACACGATGGTTACGTGTTGCATTTTTAGTGAAAATCCTTCCATCACAACCCTACCTCAAGCGACCACAATCATTCTTCTCGCAGTAGCGATACAACATGAAGAAGCTCCATGCAGCTGAGAACGAAACGTCGGCAGACGATACGGTTTCAACCCGGAAACCAAAATTCTTTAAAAGAAAGCACATTTTGGACCTTTTCTTCAACTTTCCCAACTTAACCACTATCTCACGCAGAGCACCATGGATTTATGAAAGTATTCAACATCTCGTATTAGGGGGCAATGGAATTGGAATTCCTACAGCTGTTTCACTGTACATAGATATTTTCACATTCCCTCCTAACGTCAGCAACGAGTAAAAGCAATGAAAATGATCGCTTCTCCTCTTTCGCGTTCGACCATCCAGTCTTATTCCCACGACTTTCCATTAAAAGCAAGCGAGTTCTAACCTTTCATAACCATCCTTTTTGTTTTTGTTTAATCTACAAAGGGCTCACCTTTCCGCTTTTAACCAAAGTTTCTACCCTAATTCCTTCGCACAATTATACTAATATCGGGGGTGGATTTCGGTAAAGTTAACGACTTTCCGCCGAGAGCACCTAGTTCGTCGAATATTTGCCCTCAGGGTGCTGGTGTAATAATAATAACGGTAATCGGATTACGGTTCTATGGAAGCGACTTACATGGGAGGAATAGATAAGTTCTGTTATATTATAATCGTCAATTGTTAGAGGTATGATTGGTAGCTTTATTTGCTCGTAAATTTATGATTAATTTTAACGTTTTTAATGGAAAATTAAATGTATACAGGGGACAGATGTTGAATTATTTTATAACACACTCTGTAGTATATTATACTGTGTGTTTTTAAAATCGAGCATTAAAAATTTATATCGTCCTTGGTTATTTTCCACACAAAATCCCAAAATAAAAATCGAGGTCATCGTTTGCCGTATTTCTTTTTCTTATCAGATTTGCATTTAGTGTTTACTATTTAAACTTTTTTTGCTATACAATGTTGTAAAACATTAGTTTGATATACAGGGTGAGTCGGAATTCAGTCCCCAGATCTCGTATGTGCATTCTACTACTGAAAATAAGACAAAAGGTAAGAATAATAGAATAACAAAAGGGAGGCCGTTTTCATGAAAAAATTAAATTAAACATTCGAAATTTTCGAAACTGAAACATCGAAAACCACGCGCAAGTGGAATTCGTTCTTGTAGATTATTATTATTTCAGTATTATTAGTATCGTTGGGCAATGGCACAAATGCCTTTAATCACTGCGACCTTAGTAGGTCTATTGTAACAAAATGCCCTTATGAAGGTTAGAGAAGTTGGAGGCTCTTAATAAACCTTAATATTACTCTAGGATCTTCGTCCCTCAGTTCAGTAGATGTTAAGAACAGTTTACTGAATTATTGTTGTCGAGTTCGACTGATGGCAACACATTTGCATAGAATGTGTTTGGCAGATTTGATCTTCAGCTTCTCCTAGATTGAATAGGTAATATTTTAGAGCTGCACGACCTGCCAGAAATCCCGCCATTAATCTAAGGTCCCCTTTGCTGAACGATAGCACTATCTTTGCTGCATTAGGCCGAATGCTGATGGCTGTTTTTGTCCTGGAACATTTTCCCAGTATGAGGTATTTTGATTGTCCTCCCTGGTTTTAATTACTTGCTTTATGTAGCTCTCTTGTAGGCCACAGAAAGGGTTAGGAACGATGAAGGACATATTCGCTGCTTCCCTAGCCCGGTTGTCTGCCTCTTCATTGTCTTCGATCCCTTGGTGAGTTGGGATCCATCGCAAAGTAACGTGGTTCTTGTGTCCCAATTGCCTTAAATTGTGTATAACATTCGTCAATAGGCTTTGGTTAAAACTGCTTGACTGTCACTGAATACAGTTATGGTTGCGTTTCGTACCCCTATCTCGAGGTTATTTATGACGCACAAATTCAAAGCAGAGGTTTCTGCTCGAAATATGTTGGTGTGGAGCCCCGTAGGCATTTTAAGGTGGTAGTTAGGCTTGCTAATGCCTATACCTGAGCTTATTGACAATCGAAAGCTTTAAAAGTAAGATTGCACGGTGTACTAACAGAGAAAACATCGATGTGAAGACATTTTAAACGCTTAAAAGGATAACGCCGGCGCTGCCGAGCGTTTGTCCAGACAACGGATTCTGAACCGCCGTCGTCCAGATCACAAAACAATTCCAAATGTAGAAACACGAACTAAAGAGGTAGGATCTATTGTTCCGTAACGTTCTTTACTTGGCGGTCGATCTCGGTAGCTTACATGGTAGCAGGAGGAACAGTTATTGCAGGATATTGAGAATAATCGTATCACCAGTACACGTTTATTGTCAAGAAAGACACATTCAATTTTTTATTCGTAGATGTCTTACATATACAGATATAATTTGAATTTATACCATCTACAGCCTGTTTAAATGCTGTACCTCAAATATGACCCATTGAGGGTAAATTTTTGCACATGGATATTATACCAAATTCGTTGGTGAATACCCAGAAAAAAATGTTTAATCATTGTTGACGAGCGTTGTCACGGTGCTGCCTCATCCAGTCAGCGGTGCAGATTTAAATGTCATGGAAACTTTATGAGGTATAAAGTGAAGCAACGCTTAAGGAATAATCTCCAACGAACTATTTCAGAATTGCCCTAATAAGTTACAAAAAAAAAAATTATACTATTACAGAGACTCTCGACTTAAGGGGGTTATTAAGGCTAAAACAGATGTAATGTCCTTTTAACGGAAGTACACCATATTACTGAAACTAAATGTCGCCATTTGCTAAGTAAGGGTCATCTTCATTAGGTATATGCATCTCTCAAAAATTCCAGATATTATTGCCCCGTGAAAGTTTCACCAAAGAAGAAAGGATCAACTATTCCTGCCGACGCATTAACTTTTCGAGGGAGTTGAGTACGTGCTAAGATACTATCTACTTCAGTACCTGCCATTTTGTGAATTTATTGTTCCATTTGGACAAGATGGGGCTTCATCCGGAAAGGAGAATTTAGCGAATGAAGAAGCATGGATTCCGATTTCATAAATCCTGCGATCAAGGTAATTTTCGCCGAGTTCTTCTGCTGCAGTTGTAAATCTTTGTTTATGTTCTTAGAGAACGTCCTGCTTTTGAAATACGTTTGCCACGTCCAGTTTCTCTAAATTTTATCTAGATATTTCGCTTTAAGCAAATTGCATACTTCGTGCTGAGTTCTAGTTTTATGCGAGTTTCACTTAAGTTTGGATAACTTTAACTAACATCCTTTAAAACTAAGAATAACGAGTATTTGTCGAATATAATCCACGTTTTCCACTTTTTAAATGACTTTTGTTGAAAAATGTTATTATGTGAGGCACTAAAATTTTTTAAAAATAAAGTTGACCTGTTTGAGCAGTTCTTAGAAATTCAAATTACTTCAAAGTGAACGGATCTATTCCACAATATTGCCGCGCACATTATAAAAAATAGGCTATAATAGCACAGTAAAATAAAGCACACGAAGCGCTCAATGTTGGGAAATACAACAGATATTAATAGAGGAAGAAGGAAATGTAGACAGTAATAAAACGGAAATGTGTAATAACACGAAAATTAGCAGCATTGTACGGAGCCACCGAAAGGAAGCATTAACACATTTTACGAAGTTGTATACGACGCGTTAAAATAAGTTTATGGCGTTGATTTACGCACGGTACTTATTTTTTTTTTTACTGAGAAACTCAAAACGTGGGGAAATCGAAACTGTACATGTTGAAAAATTGAGAAAAACTGCGTCTAAGAGTCTTGCAGACATTTCCGAAGGGTACCCATGTATACATTTGAGGGCAAACGTAACACCGTTCATAATCGATTCATAAGATTGGTGATGTACAAAGCAGGACGGTAGTTTTCATCATCTATTAACAACAGGCGCAATAAAAAAAAGAAACATGTGACTGTTTCAAATTTCTATCAATTCCTTCAGAATCAATAGCAGTACTATTAACAGGGCCGTGCCGTCCTTGTGTTCAGAGTGTTCATTGAACACGGACGGAAATATTATTAATACTCGCAAAAAAAACGGACCCGGCATAATACCATTGGTCGGGCATTTGCTTGCTCAGCAAAGACTTGCCTTAATATACGATGTTGAAAAAGATATTGATTCTGTTGGGTTTTTGGATGAAATGAGTATGTCTTCGATATGCCGCCAGGTCCGTGCCAAGTGTTTTCTGCACCCACAATAAAATGCCTAAAAAGCGGCGTCCTCTTTAAACTTCTAGTAAATAATATGTAATTTTTTTTACAAAAAAATGTATCTTAAATGAAAAAGAAAATATTTCACTAAACTAAATAAGGAACATTGCCATAATTTGATCCATATTAAGTTTTTCACATATTTCACATTTAATTGAAATTTTTGCTAAATTATTAAACCTATCTTGGCACATCGAAGATCTTAATAATTTTTAATAAAGTAAAGCTTTATTAAAAATTCACTTCCAACTGATGTTGTAAATTTTAAGGGCGATTAAAATACTGGGAAAATTATGAAGTAAATCATTTTTTTAAAACATACCCTAGAGCTTCCGTAGAGCTCTTTCTTAGAGAGAACGGACAAAAAGCGAAGGACAGCCGACAGTGAAGAAAAGGCCGTGAAATCGACATTTCTGGGCACTACTTTCAAAGAAAGTGGCTTGCGGTAAATTGCTCTGATGCCCCCGTTATGTGGCTGAATGTAAACATTGCCGCGTTGCAACCCTGGGAGGGGGCTAAGTTAATAGACCTACATGTCAAAGAGTTGCCAAAGGTGCTACATCCCCAACACCGTTGGAGACAGTAACGAGAGGATCCTCAAGCTGGTCAAAGGCCAAAACGAAGGCTTTGATACAGATGAATGGAGGTTACTGTAGAAGATGAAAGCGGGAAAAAGTACTCACCTTAGTATGGCGGTGGACTATTTCTCTTATGAGAACCTCAAAGACTTCGAGATCAGTTATAGGTTTGGCTAAATGATGATGAGACCTAGGGACTCGAAACCGAAGCTTCCCGAATAGATACAGCAGCTTCCTGAACAGCTTCCGTTTGAAATTTCCCCTTAAAAAATGTTGACTATCTGTCTTTCTTAGACTTACAAAAATTGTTTTCTTTATGAAATTGCTTGAGGAGGATCTTTGGGCCTCAGGAGAATAGAATTTTCCTAAAGCTGTTTTCAGATTGCGGTTAGAATATGTTTAGACCTTCTTATCTTATTAACGTAGTCCAACAGCTTTTCCTTCATCCTACATCACTCAATACCTCGAAATTCCTCTAATTTTCATACACTCAGTATACGTATTCTCGTTATAGCGATTATTCCTCAACAATGAGCAGGATTCTAATTTCCGCAAGAACGAAAGCAGGCCAACGGATAAACAAGGTATATCGACCACCCTGAAATGGATAAACAATCTAAAAACTTGCTGAACTAAGCACCAAAGACGCCTTCTTCCTGTGCGCTTTTTTTTTTTGAAATATAGCCGTTATTATAGCTTCGCACGGGAGGGGCGAGAAACGACGTGCATTAACGCTAAACCTACCTTAAACGGGAAGTTTAGAACTTCCGCGGTAATATATTTTCCTGATGGAAAGTCGATTTGGTCTCCTATCAAATTACATGGCGTCATTTTGCTGTAGTGTTGGATGTCGGAAGAAAAAGAATGCGGAAAAATTGAGTTTGTAATTGTCCTACGTTGATGAATTGGAATACGTATAAACTAATGTTCCTTGAATGATTTGTGGCAAACAAATTATTGTATATCATCCAGCATTAACTGTTCTTCGATCCTCCAAAGCAATGCTGGAACATGTCTGGTGCAACGAAAGAAACATTTCCTTGAAGGAGCTACGTGGACGTATAACTCTTGTTGGATTTTTTCGCTTCATACGAACAGATACTTTCCACACTTAAAGGTTCATGCAAGATCAATCAATGTTAAAATCCGACGGCACTTTTATGTGATATTCGTTGTTTTGGAGAATGGTTTTAACAATATTTTATGGGTATTTGGATGGATTATATGCAAGATTCTGAATGGTCGAAAAAAATATTTTTCTTGTGAACTTAATAATATAAAAGATTGTATACCGCAGTGGTTTTTGTTGCGGTCAACCATTTTTCACCTTTTCCTATCTACAACTCTTGAGGGGGAAGCACTTAATCAAATCAAAAGTATCCACACTTTCGTCTAAATTTCGCGTACTGCATACGATCGAATTTATCCACCTGACAATGGGTCACGAGATTTTCTAGTTAGCTGCAGCGCTTCACATTCCCCAGCCTTTACATTCGAACACTTTCCAATACGTCAGCGTCAAGTTTCGCTGGTTAGAATGGGGCGTATGCGTGAAGTTGTACAATGGACGTCCTTTTTCACGTTCGATCTCCTGGATTTGCTGTAGGACGTGGCGAAGGGCTTGACATAAATCTCTTATATACGAGGTGCGATAATTTCGTTCCTAAAACGTATCGTTCGTATATTATTACAACTGGTCCATAGTACGGTTGCTAGAGATGCGGAATTCTATAAAAATTCTATGGGTTGAAATCGCGTGTTTCTGCAAACGTTTCGTCCATCTTTTTATGGGATATCTGGGCTGTTGCTGCACACTACTTGAGAACTATTTATTTCGGGGAGGCTGGTCCAGGGATAATGGAGGGCAAAAGTTACAAATAAAGCGTGGTGTTTGAAAGTGGGTTTGAAGATGCTTTTCATCTTGTTCTTGAAGAGAATCTTGCTGATGTGATCGGTGACATCTAGAATAATCGTTGTGGTTAGTTCGTAAAAGAAGCGAATAGGGTTCAGATGTAGGAACGGTACTTTTCGGTCGCTTTTGTTCTAATATCTAGGCAATGCAACGGTTCGAGTCGACCTCCATGGGTATTCAGAAACGATAGGAGATTCGTGTCCACGAGGCAAGATGACAAAGGTATCATTCCATAGAGATGTTGGCGACGACAGGAAACAGACTGGATCCCATAGCTGCGCCTGAGACTTGCTCGTAGTATTTACTATGAAATTGGAAATAGGTAGACGAAATACAAGGATCAACCAAGTCGGACAGATCGTCCGGTTGGTCATTGAAGATGAGAAACTTTCTAATAATGGATACTGTATTGGTGAATAGGGATTCGACATCAAAGCTGACAAGCAAATCACCAGGATCTACCATCTATGAAGTGTTTGGAATTTTGGATGGAAGAGTCGATGTGTCCATCGTAAGGTTTTAGAAGGTTAGAAAGATACTTCGATAATCTGTGCTTTTGCGCTCCATTGATCCAGAAGAAGCCCGATATAAACTTTTTCGAAACGAATAGTCCACATTGCGTATGCAGTAACGACGAAACTACAAGAATCTCATAAAAATGGTCGTCTTGAGCATTCTATAACAATATTTTTTTCCATGGCTTTTCACGTACCTTCAATGATCAGTTGGTGCAATGTGTAAAACGGCTTATCTGTGGAAAATCTTTCTGTTGTTTTATTGCATTCAGTACTTTATTTAACGTATGAAGCTCTTGTTTACGAATTATTTGTCTCGCAGAATAAAAAGTACGACTATCTGTCATGCGACAGATTTAATCTCCTCTTTGAGATTACGTACGAAAAATGTCCCATCACTAACCTACTAAATTAAATTTTTAGCCCCTAATCAAAAAAACCGTAGAGCCATTGACTTTTCTTTAATTTATCTGAGGATGGTCGATGTTGTAAGGTTTGGCATTAATAAATGAAATAATAAAATGCAGTTGTGCTTTAAGTTAATTAAATTTTTATTATTTAATTTCCAAATTTCATTAATATTACTTTGTGGGGCATAATCAAAGTCTTCAATCAATTATTTCCGATAATTTATATTTTAAATATATTTTTTGTAAAAATACACGAAGACACACAACAACAAGTCGTTAGATTGGGGGACAACGGATAAAGAAGTGGACATAAAGAAAAGAGAACATAAACTCAAACAAAAGAAAAACCCACCAGAGAGGATTTGAAGGAATATTAACAGAAAAAATGGAGGAAGATATTTGAACAGGATTTCAAGAAGCAACCTAGACAAACATTACAACATACCGGAAGAATTTTCTGTAACTTTCTTGTGAAAACAATTGTAAATAAACAAAAGGATCTTCGATTATTGTTCAATTTGATTATTCGCTTAGAACATATCAATACATTTAAATTTAATTGCCAGGAGCGAATATGAAATACACTGTAGGGAATACATTTTTCATTACTTTTAACAATAAGAAATATCGTAGATAAACATTAACCCATGCGTGGAGCTAGTACAAAGGAAGCGGCGTTGAATATCTCCCCGACAGCCCGTAATTGATTTCATCCAATTCGCTACCGTAACACTCTAAACAGTTAACTCTTTTTTTGTGGTCTTTTAGCTCTCGATCGAGTCGCGCGGGGCTGGTCTCGCCGCAGTTCGATTCCCCTTGGGGTTGCCGCACGTAAAATTCACCCCTGTTTGATTTACAAATTAGGTTGGGAAAGGGAATTATTTCTCGGCTTCTTGCCACCCGTTTCATCCATCGCGTTAAGTAATAAGGTTACGTATTGAAAGAAAGGTTCACGGTGGCGTGAATTTTGGTAGAATCAATATTTTTCCGACAAACATTTATGTACCTATCGCCGAGTGGAATATAGAATAACTTTGGATAATTGTGAGGGTGCTAAATAATTAATTAGGAGATTTTTCAACCTGTTTGGTCATAGAAAATAGTGGGGTGCTTGTGAAAGAAAAGAATTTAATATTCATTTAGATGAATATTGTGTCCGCACCTAGAGAAGCAACATCGATAATGAAGAAAACAATTATTAATTAAACAATATTGCCGATGGAATTCATTAGATTCTGAACAAAGTTTTATACAATAGACGAAACTGGGGGTGGAAAACAAGAAAGCAGAAGAAAATGTTGAGAACAAAGAATATGATGAGAATGCTGAAATTAGTGGTGATGCTTTGGATGTAATATAAGACGTAATCCCGTGTTCTAAAGGCCATTGTTAGCCATTTTTGTCGTGTTCTTTGTCAATGTTCTTATTTCTAAATCAATACTAAACGACAACGCTCGTAGCTAGAATAAAACTGGACGCGGAAATCATGTGTCCCAAATATGAAAAAGAAATTTTCGCGATAATTAGGTAGTTAAAGGATATAATTGGGAGGACGCGCGGCTATGCGGGCTTGTGGACCCACTGTCCTTGGTTGTAATTGTTTTCTCTTTTTAATGTTCTTTTTCAAATATGCGGAAAGCCAATTTCTTTGAATAAAACTTTTCCTTATCTGAAGTAAATGTTTGTTTTCGCATTTTTCCTTAAAGAATGTTAAAAACATCCAAAGAAAGCTGTACGATAGATTTTCTTAAGTATTAACGTTTCCCACAACTGAATGTTCTTTTTCTCCATTTGATGCCAACATTGTGATTGACAGATTTCTGTCATGGAAAGAAAATTTGATCTATATTTATTACCAAATGAATATCAACCTTGTTCGGTACGGAGTATGCCGATACTTTTGTATCGTTTCTTTATCCAGGTGGAATGACTTCTTTCGAAGCTGCGCAGCCATATTTTTAGATAAGATCTACGTAATATAACGTATCTCACCCTAACGTATTTCGTAATGCAGCATACTGCGGGTTTCTAGAGAGAACATCGGAATATTTTAAACCGTCTCACCCAGTTGCGTTAAATGAAGCGCATCCGGAAGTAGACGAATAATTAAAGTCGAGATAATTAACACTTGCCATCTAGCGGTGATGAATTCCTTTAATTTCACGCGGATGATAAGAATTATTGCCCGGCATGCAGCGGTGGCACTGGCACGTCTCACACCGTTGCCTCTTGCAACTCCAGGAACTTTTTGAATTAAGAGCGAGATCTTGGCGGTGCAGAAGCTATGATTCGCAATTATAGAGGTAGCGGGAAATATGATTTGCGCTTGATAGGATATTTTTTTTTAATAATTAGCGATACAGAGAGCGTTTTTTATGATTAGTCAACCTAAATTGTGGTAGATTGGTTGATTTTGAGTGGATTTGTAACAAACTTCAATTATTCCTTGAATCTGCGAACAATAGAATTATAAAGATAGGGAATACACATTTAATGGAAAAAGATAAGATAAATACACTGGCTGCAATTAAATATGCGCCATCCCTAAATTGTTGGAGTATTTCGTTAAACACAAATGTACAAGAATGAGTAAAATATGTGTAGATTTCAAGCAATAATCGCAGGCGAGAACCTTATAAACAACTCCTTTCGAAGGCGGTACTAGTTTCCG
The DNA here is from genome assembly GCA_902655005.2 of Marronus borbonicus. NCBI lineage: Eukaryota > Metazoa > Arthropoda > Insecta > Coleoptera > Scarabaeidae > Marronus > Marronus borbonicus. The sequence continues at coordinate 14,494,315 of LR737382.1, forward strand.
GGAAATTCCGGGCAGACTTAATCGTATTCAAACGGTGTTGGAACCTGTGGATTGCAAATTAAGGTAAAGCCCGTAGGACAAGTTCAGGCGCACCTAAAAGGGCCACCCCCTAAGAAGGTTTTCATTAGAATCACTCGGTTGTGCAACACCGGTTTCAGTCGGTAACATTTTTCGCGCAGCAATGGTGCCAACTATAGCTAAAATTTCTGAGAGAAGCTGTTGATCCAGAGAGAACCGCCCGAATATTGAAAGATGATGAGCATCTGTGCGAAGCATTTCAACAAGATGGGACACCTCCGTATTATACTGCCGTAATACGCCAACTTTTGAGGGCAAGTTTTTGCTCATTGGATAGATACATAGAATAGGTCCAGAGCGATGAAGTGGCCACTTAGGTGCACGAAATTAGCAGAGACTAGACAGACTCGTGTTTTGTCGACTCTCGGGGAAGCCACTAGGCAACACGAACCCTATGAGACGAATAAACACTGAATCTGTCTCGTCTCTGGTAATTTCGTGAAGCCCACGGAGAGTGGCGAACTTTAGCCATTAGCCATGCAGTTGTTTTGATGATTGCGACTAAGTTTTGAATCATTAGTGATGAATAGCGTTTAGATTTTTAGTAATAGCCATAGCGATGAATAATATTTACCCATCTCTGATAGCTACAAATATAACAGCTCTCTACGCGCGGAAACACATAGGAAATTCCGGAATATCGATGCTAGGCCGTAAGGTAAAGGTAAAGGCTCCGTACGAATCCCTCCCACACACATCCACACGCCGTACAGTACGCTCCGACGACCTTCGACACAGAACGCGATACGACGGTTTCCGTCGGCTTCCTTTTGCGCTACCAGCTGACCTCATATCTCATCTTTAATTTATGACCGCTAAACGGTGACTGCTGAGGTACCTCTGTGTTACATACATAATACAAGATAAGAGGTTATGGATAGTGTACATAAGTTGTCCGTGTTCCTCTATTACCTGATCCGACAACTGTACTTACCGTAGCTGTAGTAGACATAGCTCTAGCTACGCTAGGTAGTTGTATATACAAGCGAAGCTTAGAGTTAATACCATGTTTCGTATACCAACACCTTCCCGAGCTGCGGTAACGTCACGTTTTGAAAGATTAATGATCGGGGAACCTCGAACAGGGGGCGCCGAAGGTACATGGAGATGTCGTCAGCTCTTGCTACAGCAATAACAATAGGTAGAAGGTGAAAATAAGCTTTGCATTTTCTTTTATTAAAGACGATGTGATTAATTGTCGGTTCTTCGTTATTTCTATTGGAAAAAGTATGTCCTTTAATTTTAATGTAATTTTTCATTACGTTGTCCTTTTATCACGTATACCTTGATAACGTTTGACAACTTACAAAACGATTGCAGCGGTATTAGTTCTAACATCTGTCTCGAATGCAAAGGAAAATCTTCAAATCTTATTCGCGTCCTTCAATAACGACTACTTGCGAATGGTCAAATTTGTTTAAACATGGTCGAGAATCGCTGAATAATGATCACCGTCTTGGTCGACCTCTTGACGTAATCGCTTCCAATGTTATTGAAAAAACCAAGTGTTTGGTACTGGAGGATGCAAGGTTGAGAAGCACCACGGTTTTCAAAATTCTACACGAATATCTTGGAATAACAAAAGTTAGCGTAAGATGACGCCTTCGTTATTCCAAATGCGAGACGTGTGAACAAGTTTTGCCGCTTTGTGGAGGCGATCCAGATTTAATTGAAGCTAAGTCAAAACAAGAATTAATGCAGTGGCATGTTGAGGGTTTTTTCTGCGCCCTTCTGCAATAAAAATAATGGCAACTATTTTCTGGGATTGTCAAGGAATTTTAAAGACCGATTATCTAAGGAGGCTGAAATATTTCATTAAAAAATATTAATTTTCTTCACCAGGAAACTAGTAAAGGTAAAAGCAATGGAGAAATTTCTGACGGATTATTAAAAACTTAATTTACAACTTATTTAAGCCACCGGGAAAACTTTGAAGTTAACATAATTATGTTGAAAGTTGCCATTAAAATTGCGGAAGTCGCTACGAAGCTAAATTGGCAATTGCATCTAAGTTATCTAACAAAAGGATTCTAAATGTGGTTGAAAGATAACCTATTAAAATCAATAATTTTTAAAATTTAAAAGTCTCCAATTACAACTGTTCGTTGGTTATTCTATTACGATTCTTATGTTTCAATACTTTGTCGCTGACTATTTGAGCTATCTGGCTATCTCTTGGTTTCTGGGTCGTTGTCGTAGCTTCCGCAGACTGACTGAGGACTATTCCGGAAGGGTTTATAGAGCTTATTCTAGGGTCAATGGAACAGAAAATTTATGCAACAATGAAACTTGGCGGCTGCTAGGAGGGTTGCTCAGTTAGGATTTCCATGTATTATGTAAGGGGTAGTCGTCCTCTCCTCATTTAATCCTGATCGCATTAGCAAGATTTTGTTCAGGAACAAGATAAAAAGCATCTTCAAACTCTCAGACTGGTGTCTCATCAAAGACCGCAATCATCTGGAAGCCTCTGTTGTTTACCACATATTCGTTCGGTAGCATGTACATGTCCATCCAATCCAGTTTGATTTCACTTGCAGGAGCTACGACAACGATGCAGTCCCTAACCGGAAACCAGGGGCATAGTGTTAATGACGACCGCGGAAGCCTGTGTACCATATGTTCCATTCTAGGGAACAAGATCTGAGCAGGAGCAGAGTAGGGACGATCACATGATAAAGCCTATATTTGATAAACGAAACAAGCGATAGACACCAGTTTCAAAGAAGAACTAGCTCATTATTGTTATGGAAGAATAGAATCGCCAAGTGTAGCACAATACACAAATGAAACTAAAGTTAGTGTTAAATTATCCATTAAGAAACAATTATTATTAAAAAACCCATGGTTTAATTTGGTTAATTTGGTTACAAAATGGTTAACAGCCCACGTGATGCATTTCCACAACGTACCATATACAAAATGCATTTTTCAATTTCTGCTTGGTTAACTTTATTATTCTTCTCTAGCATCCTTTCTACGTAACGTAAGCGCTAAATTGCAACGATTCATCATTGATATCGTCTTCATTAGCTTTGCACAGAAGAACCATGTTAGAATGTACGTTTATACATATACTACGTTGGTACCTCGCAAGCGGAAACTGCGCAAACCTAACTGGTCTTTTTCCAAAGGCGAACGCTGCACTGCATCGAGAAAGCTTTTTATAATAGCGGTAGCGACGTCGCAGTTTATTCCAAACATAACCGGAAGGTCTGAAGCTTCTTACATGCGGAACATAAAACGGGATCGCGACTTGAAAACAGGAAACGTCTTGGGGCGTTTCGTCCGAAGTTAAGTCGGAATTTTTCGCCGTTAAATAACGACCAATTAGGCCTCCGCGCGACGGGCTGTCGTTTGACGTCCTTCACTTTTTTCTCTCTCGTTTACATTGAAGACGAGGCTGAGACAAAAAAAAAGAAGGTGGAAGAAAAGAAAATAGGTATACATCAAGGAGTTGTCGGAACCATCTTGTAATATAATTTTCTGGATGGTGCTGGAGACTGATGGGGGCTGTTTGCGCTGAAGAAGACAAGTATTTAATTAAACTTTGTTTCTGGGAAGAAGATGAAATTAATTATCATTGTTCTAAATGTATAAAATTGGATGAAAGTGTAGTATCCTTGAAGTTGACCTCTTTTGCGACGTGAAACTATTTAATTAATGAACGAATTCAGAAAGATGGTAAGCTTTCTGAGTGTCATTGTTTCTATTTTATTGTGAAAGCTATGTCAAGCATGTTTATTTTAAATACATAAATAAATAGGGTAATCAGCTCCTATATTTTTCAGGAACAATTGAGGTTGTAATAAAAGACAACAGGTAAAACAAGCTGCAACTCTTATTTCCTGCGAAATCCTGCCTCGCATTTTTTCAATATTCCATTCATAGTTCGGAAAAAAACATATCCGGAAGGAATACGTCATCATCGTTGCATTAAATGTAATCGTAATGAGTACGATTACCACTGATGTGATTTTAATAATTCCCCGTTTCCCAGAAGAGGAAGAAGCTCCGGTGAAAGAGGATAGGGAATGCAACGACGCCTCGCTAAATGATGATGATGATGAGGCGTGCGGCAGCAGTTATCTGCAGGAACTTTAATTTCCTGCGTTTGCGTAATTGTCATATTGACTCAGGACTCCTATATATATATACATATATATATATATGGGATGAAATCAAATATCTTTAGTTCAATCAAAACTTCAAACTGAAAAATGTTAAATTGTTAAACAGGGCATTGGTCAAAAAATATAATGCTAAGATAGCTTAGCTTCCTCATGGTATTAATGGAATAATTCACGGCAAACGCAACAAAAGGAGAGAGAAAAAAATTACACTAACACACGGACATGTTTCTGCCTACCCGGCGTCATCAGCGTGGTTTCGAGAGTAATTTTTTATCTCCACTTTCTATCGCTGTTGCCTCACAGTTAATGCGCCCTCTAGTGCCAACGAAACGCATGCCTGCCGTTCAGGAAGCAGCGACATAAACCACGAGGAAGCTAAGCTATCTTAGCATTATATTTTTTGGTTATTGCTAGGGCATTGGTTTTGAATTTTATTTGATCGATCTCATTTATAACTCTTTTCGCCGCACAAAAAAAGGGACAATGTGGTGCTGAAGATGCGAAATGCATTTGGAAGCAAGGTGTTGCGGTCTTGCACTATTGGTAAACCCGCTCTTAATAATTTTTACTTTGAATCGGCGACAATCCCCGAACTTCACGATGTTATACAGGATTTAGTTGCAGGGAAATCGGTTTCGATGAAATAGCTGTGAAATTAATTAGGCAGCGTGCTGACGAATACTGGTAAACACAATGAACCTGTCTGTTATGGAAAGTAAGTTTTTTCGAGCTACTAAAATCGGCTATGTTCTTGAAGTTGTCGTTTTCCGATCGCTGTGTGGAAACTGCTCACCGGTCATTCGGGATATGTAAATGTTGTATCTTTTGATCTGTTTATATAATATGGGCTTGGGGGCCCAGTAAATGAGTGAACACTATCGTATATAAAAAATTAGAACTTTTAGGGTAAATGTGCAAAGTACAATCTCAAGCGGGTACTGGTGAGGTGTGAGAACTCATTTCATTTCATTTTCATCATTTCATCAATCCGAGCAACGCTTTCATTATACGCGGACCACACAAATATAATTGTAACAGACCCTGACCCTGAACCAATCGAACAATTAAATCTTGATTATATATCCCCTTCCCTAGATCGAAGCCATTAGAGGACGAATCAAGATCACGTTCCCTCAATATTATTAGATAACTAAAACTTGAAGGCCTCTTCCTAACACCTCGTCCAACTCGCCGCAAAGAACTTCTCGCGTTCGTCGGATCACATAAATCAAAAGTTTCATCGGTACAGCAAAGATTTGGGCGCGCAATATGGAAACTCCCTGCTTCCCGGTCTTTGTGCGAACGTATATTGTGCACGTAGACATCTTTCGAAGGACGAGAATGGTTGTTGAATATCGTAGCGGCGACGCGTTAACCCTCTATTGGAGAAAAGAGGGTTCTATTCATGAAAGTTGGCGTCGTAAATATACAGTCGCTCAGCGTATGCGTACTTACAATTAAGTTTTGTAGCGAGAGAAAATCTAAAAGAAAAAGCGCAATGCGATTTTTTTTTTATTGATTTAATGAGTGCAGAACTTGGATAAAATGAAGATTATGTTCGATGGGAAATATTGAGACCCATAGTTTGTGGACTAAACTTTGTCTCAAAAACAAGAGGAGTAGTCAAAGCAGAAAGGCTTACGCATTGAATTTAATGATATACGATAATCCCGAGCAAAAAAGATAGAAAAAGGAGGTTAATTTGAATCTACACTCAGGTGCAAAAAAAATTCTGAGATCCCCCCAGTCTCAGCAATCTCGTTCACTTTCAATCTCCGATAATTCATCACAGTATCCTGAATTTTCTCAATCATTTCTGATGTGATAACCTCATTTGGCCGACTTGCACGTTCTTCATGAAAAATGCTCGTACGGTCGCGTTTAAATTTAGCTACCCAATATTTTATAGTCGATAACGGACGTGCGGAGTTCCCATAAAGTTCACCGCGCTCCGCTTTTATCTCATCATTCGTTCTGTTTTTTTCAAAAATTACTATATATTCGAGAATAATTTTTTTCCTGATTTAGAGAAGCGGCCTTCTCTGCGTAGCTCTCTGGCAAGCTGAATAAGATAACTTCTAAGCAAAAGCTTGCGTGAAACGCTTTAAAATTAAGGTCTTGAAGGTTATCTACAAACACACCGGCACTGTTCAGCTTTCTTATTTGATTTTACTTGGATATTTCCCCGAACGACAGGGCTATGTTGTTTTCCGCTAAATCTGGACGCTGTAATACGAAAAATTCTAGAAACAAGCTAGTATTTGTGTCAGAATTGAAGATATATGAGTAATATTTATTGATTGAGAGATGTTGAAAAAGGTTCAAAATTTTCAGCATTTCCCAATTAACCATTACCTTACACAGTAACCGTGGATTATTTAATATACCTTGATTACCTCAGTTTTCTTTCTTTTTCAGGTAAGTACTCCTTTAACATATACGTGGTACACATCTTTCCTTCGTCTATTTGGTTTCTTTGGTAAGTACCTACTTCAGAAACTAAACGGAAATTCTAATTATACAAAAAAGGAAAACAATCATTAATTCCGTAAAAATGATACAAAAAAAATAATTGTAAAATATAAATCTGCTTATATCTTGATATGCTGAGCCGACAAAATTGCCTCGACAAAACAGCCCATTGATAAAACAGCCCCCGTCAAAACAGCCCTCGACAAAACCGCCCCGAAAAATTCTACGAAGGTACGGTATCAGGTCGTCGGCGCTATAGTTGCCCACCACCGTCTCGAAAACGTCGCAACTCTATTTCTGCCCGGTCTTGTTCCTTCCGTTCGTAGTCGACTAATTTGAAAATAGTCGGATGGTGACAGTCAACGGTTTGTTGGAACGCATGATGCCTTCCTTCCACAGAGTTGTTGGTACGCGGAAGACCCCGGAGCAGATCCAGGATCTTCCGCGAGCCCGACCAGTGGAACACTATGTCATGAACATTCCATGTATGGATAGGAAATTTCCGATCTGCTCTCCGATTTCTTCTTCGTCGTCCTGTATACGTATCCCAGTGATCGATCTCTGCTATCTATTTCTGGTGGACAGCTGTCGGTGAGCTCCTCAAAGGCTATTAAGACTGGGGCTGTTTTGCCGTGGGCTGTTTTGACGGGGGCTGTTTTGTCCGTGGGCTCTTTTGT
>LR737382.1:14508663-14531798 GCA_902655005.2 Marronus borbonicus
CTTCGCTGTATCTCACAGAAACTGCGGTTTCACTTAATAATTTACGTTTATTATTTATTAGAATGTCTGTCGGTTTAAAATGTTTCTCGCAGATTAATTTGTGTCTTAACTTATCGGTGTCCATTAATATTGCCGCAATTTCGCCTCCACTCTTTCGCTCTATTCCCATCTTTCGCAGCAAATTTGAAAAAAATTATATTCTCATCTTTTTTATTATTTTTGAAGCAATTTACATAAACGCACATAAGATTCGCGGTAGTCATCTTTCCGGAATTGCTATATTAAACCCGAACGAGCTCGGTTTTATGGGATTCGAGAATCTCGGTTCCCATCCGACTTGATGCGCCATCTACATGTCGAACGCTATTTTGGTTGCTCTTGTACTTATACGGTTGCATCTCTTTACAATTCCTTCGCTCAACGGTTTTACCAAGCGATTGATAATAGATTAGCAAGCTTAAGCATCAATTATATATAATCACCCTTCACCCTTCACTTGCAAAGAAGCCTTAAAGCTGTAACGATCTGCAATGTCCTCAATTCAAAGTTGCATGGTTACAATCGCAGAATTTATCCTTTAAATCTGTTCTTCATGTTCTTTGTCCTAGATAATGTTATAAAATAGTTTTTAAACATTCAAACAATTCTTCAGATAAACAAATTGTTTATTAGTCATGTTATTCAAAGAGTTCATCGTAATTTGTATCTCTTCCAGCTGTATCTTTCCCTGCATTTTCTAATTGTACAATGGTCCTCGATATTATTAAACTTTAACAAGGATGCTTTCATTAAATTTATTGGCGATGCCTGATAATCACACGTGTAATAATGTCGATTAACAAACTTTAATAGTTCGCGAATATTTTTTGCTGATAAATATACATAAACGACGTATGTACAATTGAGACCAGCATTTAATCACGTAGAATCAATGTTTTGATCTTCCGAAATAAATCCAACATTTAAATATTTCCTTTTTGTTACCGAATCAATTCGAGGCAATTGCAAGAAACAGAAACACTTGCTTGTTTGACCTAGTTTCTCGCGTCTCTAGATGCAACTCAGAACGATGCTAGAAAAATGTCAATGTTGGCGTATGTATTCGGATACTCGAGCCAAAAATTATTTTTTCATTTCGGTAACAGAAATGTATTGGCATATTTTTAACCGTTAGAATGGTCATGTGTATAATTAGAATGCCTAAAAAAATATCCAAAGGTTGTACGTGTAGTTGGTGAATAAATAGGATAAAATGAGTAGATTGTATTTTTAAATTGTTATGCAGATGGCTACACCGAAATTATTAAGGCGCCCAAGAGACCTATCCGTGTCAAGATATGGAAGTGTACGCCGTTCCGTGTCAAGTTCTCGTTTTCTTGGCTCGGAAGTAGATGGCGTAGGTAAAGTGAAAGTATTAGAGGAGCTGTAGCACCATTAGGTTGCAATAAATACAAAAAAAATCCAGGCTTACTCTATTCAACTGTCTTCCAGAAGTTCTCATCGGATACAGTGGATTTTAGGAGAATGTTGCTTTTCTAGCTTCAGTTCTTCTGCCCATTCCTGAAAAAGCTCTGCAATACTTGTGGTTATTCCAGTTATGTTTTCTTGGCAAAAAAAGGAATCGTAAACTAGTGACTTGGGATATAAGCTCGATGAATTTAAATTATTGAGATCTTCAGTCAGTAAACAAACTTGCAGATTCTATCAATGCAGCTGTATGTTTATCTGCAGCTCTAAATTTATATAATTTAATTTGTCCATTGTGTCTGTGATAAAATCCAAATCCACCAAACAGCAATCAACATATCAGTTAGTTCAACAAAAGCACTTTCGTTGGAAAATGCCCGAAATAAGCAATCAGCGCCATTTAGAAACGCTGCATTCAGCAATTCACCATCCTGGAAGGATTCTTCTCTCTTTTGTGAGAAATTTTGAAAGAAGCAATAGCGACATTTTAGATCTGTTTAGACTGTTTAAGTGGATAGCTCGTATTAAAAGCACCATGAACTATCCGGAAGTGTTCAACATTGCTTTTTCGCTATTGCGGTACCGTCGTACAACAAACAAACACATTTTTCTTTAAAATTGATGCTCTTAAGTTCCATGAACTTGGTTTATCAGAGCCCCATCGTTTTTGCCGTTCGTGCCGCTCTTTTTCAATTCTTGGCATTTGTTAAATAGTGTCCCTTTGTTGCTGATCCCACTTTATTACCATTTCTAATGCCAAGTTGAACGAGGTTGTTGATCGCGAACTCCTCTGGCGGAATCCTTCAACTATTTTAAAGGTTTTGCTTACGCTGCATTGTTGCAATGTTGATGGTGTCTTATGAATATTTAAAGAATTTATTAATTTTGTTTTCTTATGTACTCTTCGGAATTACGTGTAATGTAAGCCGAAATCCATCATTTTCCTACTGATACATCATGATGTCGTTATTTTATTTTCTCCTAAAGTTGGGTGTTCTGTAAATGATCAAGAATTTCGGCTTAAGAGTTTGAATTTTGTTGGGGTAATATGTCATTAAGGCAATAACCGATGACGATGCTAACATGGTATTGATGGAATCACTCATGGCAAAAATAATGAGCTGTTCTTGTGTGGAGGAGCTTCTGCCGTGAGCCATCACTATCAAGTGCTGTAATAGCATCATGTTTGGGTGTTGTTTTTGGAGTACCTTTTATGATATTTTACGTGCTATGACAATACCATAAAAATTGAAACTCTTGAAATTCTGAATTTGAGTTAGCCGAAGAAGATTCCCCAATACAATAGCATAATTCTGAGCTCGGCAAAATTCATTTAAATAACAAGAGGGGGAAGAAGATGGCTTGGAAAGTCACCAGTAAGTGAAGAAAAATGTCACGTGCAATTTTGTAGCACCAATCAGATTGTTTTGCGTGATTGTTTCTCTGAAAACCTCAACCACAATAGCAAAAATAAACAACACAATCGGAGAGATACGATTTTATAATAGATATACGTCGTGGGACTCTACTCCGAAGGTGTCTAATAATATCCGGACGGTGTCACGCGGTTTCATCAGCGAAGAGAACTTGCTTCGCACCGCGAAGTCGGCGTATTATCTGCTAGTCAATCTGAGACGTCCGTTTCGAACGTATACATACCTGTCAGCGGGTAACCAAGTCGTAGCGGTCCCAAGAAAATATTCCGTCCGAATTTCGGTTTCGATCCGTACCGAATTTAGTGGGTGATGTAGTTGTTCCTCGTGATATTGATGTGATATCCTCATGTGATAATCTAGATAGTGATGCCGAAGCTAGAATTCCACATGCGACGTGAAATCTAGCGCTTAGTGCCTTCGCCTTCGGAAACCCGTTCTTCCCATTCTCGAAGATTGGGAATTACGACGCCGACGATGATCCAGTGAGCGTGGACGGTGGGGAGCAGAGTGACATGGCGTACTTCAGTCACTCTACTCAGCGTCATAATACCCCAATCAGCAGAAGGTAGGACAGGTAAATATGTTATCGTTTCTCATTGGATAATCCTAAATTCTATATTTAGATCGCAATCATTTTCGATTTTATTGAAAGAAATGATTATTCTTTATTAAAATTTAGTAAAATTAAATTAATTCAATATTTGAAAGATGGAGGACGACGTTCTCGTTTTGAAGACTCGACACGATTGATATGGAGGGTTCACAGTGAAAATGATGCGATGGCGTACAATTTGTTTGATGGCAAAGAACGTTAAAGTATCGGCATACTCCGCACCGCATCAGTGTAATTAACTAAATCGGAATAAAAGGATGCATCGAACCTCTGGATGGTATACCACTTCAAGAACGGAGGACCCTTTTATTTTAGGAGACAGGGTGTTCCATTTAAAAAAAAACAAAGTTAGACCAATTTCCGGTGAACTGGTACAGTCGATTGTTTTTCTGATGCGAGATTCTGAATCCATGGCAAAAAATTCAATTGTTATACACACTGTATAGATCACGGATCAGGCTACGGTTGGGAAGTCACCACTTCCTTTTGTGATTTGCGATAACGCGCGCTTATGCAGTGGTAGCGATTTGTTATGTCGTTATAAGATTTGAAGCTATATTCTTGGCCATTGCTTCTTAATATAATATCTTTCCTGGCGCAAACACACAGAAAACAGCAGACTTTCAGCAACCGTGCAATTTCTGAAGAACTTAAAATTTGTTATGGATGTTGGCAAATCGTCCCTCCTAGCACAATCTAGCAGCATACGAAAATGGAACTTCGAGATTATTTAAATTAATTTCAGTGGCTTTACGATTTGAGAAAAGTATAGCCGTCATCTTATTGATAGTGATACGCAGCTTGCTTTGCATCGCCTATTGCGCAAACTTATTTAAACAGTGTTAGTTTTCTCAATGAAAATCCCTAATTAATATCTTCGTGTCGTTCGCATAGTTTACATAATTTACGATAATTACATTGTTATCTCCAGAACAGACTTCTGCGCAACGCCCACATCCACGTTGACATGATCAGACACAACCCTGCTTGCTTTCGCAAATTGCGTTCGGCTGCTGAGATATAAACAAAATCAAGCATGAGAAATCCCGATCACCCGCATGACTATTGAGCTTGTCCAACAAAATATTGTGATTAACACAATCAAACGCCTTTGTAAAATCAATAAACGAAGCAGTTGACATCGGTCTACCATCCAGAGAGGTATTAGTTTGATTAATAAACTCCTCGAGGGAGGTGTCGACACTTCTCAATTTCCGAAAACCATGCCGGAAGATTACGCCTCTCGAAGGAAGCCTTTCGATTGTTATACTTTCTAATATTTTGGAGAAACTGGAAAAATTGAAAATAATCATCGTGCTTTATAATTTTTTTCCTATTTTCTGCGCTGTTCTATTCAAATTTTCTGAATCCTGAATTTCATTGCTAACAACCTATCTTTTATGCTCGTTTAAAGCTAATAGCCAATATCCAAGACCGACAAAATGAATGCTTGACGTTTACTCCGCAAAGCAAATAACTAGCCATTTTCATTAAAGCACGATGGAGCATACTTTTCGATATGTTGAAATGGTTCTTCTAAGAATTATCTTAAAGGCATTTTGGAGTCTGCCTCGAAGTTCTTCAATATTTTGTAGGACATCAACTTTTTATTTGTTATATTTATTATACTTAATAACTCTCTATAAGAGATGAACCAGGCGTTCAAGAACTCCACTATTTCCAATACAACGCAACAGTTTGGAAAGTCTTAACTTCCTAAATTCCTCAAGATTACCATAAATGGTATCATTGATCTAATGGAACATTATCTAAAATGCCCACCTGAATGTTTAATCCAAAACGACATTGTGGTCTCCTTGTTCTATTTTGCGAGGGATTCTGCATTGCCAAACAATGCCTCGTCTTCCTGTTGAAGATTCCAGAATTGGTAAACTTTGCAAACTCAATTGGGCGGTCTGATGCGATTCCGACGCGGTTTCAACCCGGGAACCAAGATTGTTTAAAATAAAGCTTGTTTGGTTTAAACTTATTTCGATGTAAAATTCTCGAATATTAATCCTGAAGTCAATTCGCCGGTGGTACGCTGATGGATTATTGTTTATTTAGAAAATACAAGATTTACATAAACTTTGCAAAAACACACATTTAATTTACACACTTATAAAAATATGCCGTTGATTTTCATTCGAATTCCTTTTGACATAAACATTACGCGCCTGGGTAAACGATATATTCCCGACGAAGATCTAGAAAAATTATACGATGTGGCTGTTGTCGTTCTGTATGCAATTATTGCTGTATTTCGGGTCTTTCGGTCTACGGTTGAAATCTTCGAAGCAGCTGTCCCGAATTAACGATAATTGACATGTTTACCAAAATTCCTTCTTCGTCAATTAAAGCATAATATCGAAAGTATTAAAATTAGCATGTTATACATAGCTGAACTCAGGAAAAGAAACTCTTTCTGGTGGTGTCAAAATCCAATATGGCGTTAATAAGAAAGAAGAACGTTCATCATTATAGACTATTAGAACTCAATAGTGTCCTCGATATTTTTATATGGCTTACGCCATTAGAATCTAAATTCGACCGCAAGTAGGCTTGAAAATGTGGTTTCTTTGCAAAGTCAAATGAAAGTGGTAGGAGTGAAAAAATTAACAACTTTGCTAAACCCCCACAGCCTGCGGAAAGAACCGAAGCCAAATTTCCGGATTCCTTGACTAATCACCTGCATCCATAAAATGCACGTTTCCTCGCAGATGCCAATAACATTCTGACATTTAACAATGTAAGACCTTCGATGCTCCATCCCGCCAACTCATCTAATAACATAATCGTATTCTCTTTCAAATATATACGACATTGACCTGGAACTTTGGACGGCTATCTGGAATAGAGAGAGGTACATGCATCATACGACACACTACGACAGACGCGCTCCATTTAGCCGATGTTTTTCGCTTCCCGAACTTGGACGTAAATTGCGTAATCCCATTCCAAAACAGCACATACAGACATCCACACCTATCTAAATACAAACACACGTCGAATTGGGGCAACGCCAAAAAATACCTATCCGCCAATTAAGTCGGGGTTTCGGATAATTTGAATTTTTTGTTTTGACGAGCATCAGCGTTGTGTTGTGTTGTCCGCGTATGTGTTGGAGGTACACACCGAGGTTTTATTTATAAGATGCGAAAAATTCGAACCCGCCGCTATTTCGGTAAGGTCGCAGCTGAAATAAATGCTTGTCCAAGCGGGTCGAAAATAAACCGCGCTCGCAGAGGTGGATGGGTGAATAATATTGGGCGAGAGACGTTGATCCTACCGTCGCGACTGTTTGCGATGTTTTTTGGAGACTTTTTCGGACTAAAAAAGGTCCTCCTGCTGTAGTGTATAACTGAGAAAAATGTTTGATAATCGCAATTATATACCGGGTGATTTTTGTAACTTGCGTGGGAAATACATTGGTGCTAAAACGAGTCCCCCTCTCTCCTTGGACAACAGTCATTGGAGAGGTGTATTAGATGCAGTGGCTAATAATCCTCGTATTAGCAAGAAAAATAGCTCGCGATTACGGATTGTCCCAAACCAATAATTGGAAAATTTTACCCATCACTATGTGCCTTTACATCAAGATCTTCATGGCGTCGGCTTCCAAAGTCAGGTAACTTTTCGTCGGTGGACACGTGAACAAAACTCCAATTTATTTCGTTACGTAATTATTCTTCGACGAGGCGTTTTTTGAAAGAGTGCTGAAAATCCGCACCGGTCTCGTCAAGTTGAACAGCAGCATCCGTGAAACTCGACTCTAGGCTGCAAGACCTTCTGCAGATTTTGGAAGAGTGGACGGAGATCTCCATCAATGCGGTCAAGAGTTCGGCCGTGTTATTCACCAAATCCGGTCGGCGTAAAAGGAGTGATTCGGCAGATCTTTTTGTCTTGTGGGAAGCGATATCATGTAGCAGACATCATCCTAGATAATAAATTAGTTTGAGACAAATATATTGATAAAGCTCGAGAAGCTATGGGAGCTTTTGAATCGTCGAAGCAAGTTTTCCGTTAATAGTAAAATTTACATCCACTTTTCGCTGATCCATCCCACTTACTGGAAAGCAGTCTGGATAACGGCTGCTGAACGCTGTAGACTATGACACACACATCGTGTGGCACTGCAAGAGAATCTTGATAATATCGAATACCGATCTATTCGCTGAAGGATTAAGGCCCTACGCCCATTGTTAAAGGTTTCGAATAAGAACCATCATAAAGGAGACCAATTTAACACAGACAACCGATAGGAACATGAGAAGAAGATTTCTGAATGTCCGCCAACCCAAATGACCAATTGTCAGATTTCTTCAGTGACCTTATTGCACTGTTCCCTCACAAAACTTTACTTTGAAACTTTGAAGCTTGAATAAAATTCGTCTCATTTTGCATTAAGGAATGTAGACAAAACCTATAAACGTAATTCTACATTTTTTCCCTTCGTTTTATGTATACGTTCCTTCGATACGGCACATAGAAAATACAAAACGAAATTCCGAAGGTTGCAGTTCGTTGAAGCGTCGATTATTCCGCAATAAATTCCATCGGTTTGCGCTTTGATTTATGCATTTAGTGCCGCCGCCTATCGAATATTTATGAATATATGAGCGCATATATAAATATACATGATTGAAAATAGACAAAGGGGGGTTTATATACGAGAGCGATATGGCGATGCATCAACGTGTACAACCAAATACACCTTTGAATTTCAAATTAACCGAGGATCGTTGCGAAAACTCATGAATAACGCATCGTATACCCGCCGGTACCGTTGGGGGTATGTGTATTGCCGGCCGCAGACTGCATTTACGAATTGAAGATGTCTTAGCTGGTACGTAGGTTACCGCGGTCGTCACTTACGCTATTTTCTTGGTTTGCGGCCGGGAATCGCGCCGTTATCGTAGCTTCAGCTTCTACACACGTTCGTGGGACTATCAACGGATAAAAGCTCAAAAGCGTTTCCTCGTCGATACCTAACTATGAATGAAACATAGTTACACTACTACACTCCGGAAACAAAGGAACAACCAAAACGGTAGTTTTTTGATGGCAAATAGGCTCCGAAGGAGGCGAAGAGGCTAAGAACAAACAATAACTGGAAAGTATTATGCGTCGTTATTGGACCGATTGAGCAAAGAAATCGAGAAAAACGTCTTCATTTCAAAAAGAAAAGATCACGCGTGCACACCTGCGCAGTTTCGATGGCAAAAATTATGGAATTAAAGTTCGAATTAGTACAACATCCACCGTATCCACCGGATTTGCCCCCCGGCGACTTCTTTCTAAAAAAATTTGAAAAAATGGCACGGCGGACAACGGTTCACGTCGAATGAGGAAGTCATCCCCCAAACAGATGCATATTTTGAGGCCCCGAAATTCTAGTTTCTGGAGGGCTTAAAAAAGCTGGAGAAATGCTTGGACAATTGTATCGAGTTAAACGGAATTCATTGCAACCAACTAGATTTACGTTGCAAGAAAATTCCCAGCCTATTGACATTAATTGCTATGATTTAGTCATTTAGTTCATTCAGATTCTTTACACCAAAAGGATGCAAAACGATGGCGATTCGGCATAAAACATTTACATACAGTATTCATTCATGATAACATAAATATGGTTAAAAACAGTTAATCTTGCGACGTTATACGGCGATATTAACTCCTTTTGTGCTTTGCAGAAATAAAAATACCAGAGAGACAGTTTAGTACCACTTAAATGCCGTTATATACACTGCTATCTTCGTTTTACTTTTATTCGGGCGAGATTATTAGAAGTACAGCTCCTGAAGCCACGCCGTTCTGCGATGTTATTATGTTTTATGTTGCTGTTGTCGGGTCGCTTTCCTCGCCGGGTGCAGCAGCGCGGGCAAAACGGGTTGAAATGGGCGTATAGGGGGAAGGGAGCGACATCCACTGTCCGCTGGCCGCATAATTTCGTTTGCTCTTGAATTCATTGACCGTAAAAATCACATGAAACTTACTCTCTTAAGCGCTTTTATCATCGCGAAATGGATTGCAGCGCCGTCTCGTGGGGTCCTTTGTTCTCCCAACGACACCGATGTAAGTTATTGCTTTCCCGGTTCTTTTTTTTTCGCTGCGGTTTTTCCCATTTCCCCAACGTAATCGTTCTTTTTTCAACATATGTACGGGAGCAGGATGCAAGTTTGAAGTTATAGGGAGGCTATACCGAGGTATAAAGCGAGTGCGTAGGTTCTTTCAATGTAATAGTTGACCTCTGCCATTGATGGTTATAACTTATGACGTTATTTGCTAACACTGTTGGCAAATCACTGCTAACACATACGACGTACTCATTGCAAATTTAGATACTGCTAATTAGAGGAGGCGATACATACACCGTGCCTTTAATTAAATTTTCATTTAGAGTAGCCTATAGCGAAATATTAATGTCCTTTTTGCAGTAAAAAGAAGTGTTACAGCATTACCTTATTTAAGTAAAAAAGAATAACGATTGGTCCTAATCTTAGTGTCGGAATGGTTAGAGCTAAGCAGCTTTTTTTGACCATTGAGAGCTTTCGAACGAACTCAAACTTAACCTCTTAGCTATTTTATTAGCTACAGTTAAGTGACCCCCATTCCAGGATGCCATGAATGTATATATGTAGGTATTGTTAGTAATTTTTAACCCATTCTTAGGCACCAGGCTAGAGATCTTACTTATTAAATAAGTAGTTGAACAGATAGAAGCAGCACTGCTATCGATATGGGGCCGCCGTAGCGATTTAATATTTAGGATTAAACACAGGATAGAGAGAGTCTGTATTTCTTTTTGTATCTGAAATGTGTGTTTTAGTCATCACCATCATTAGTAAGTTAATGGCTTTTGCTACTAAATTTATGGCATCAGCATACAACGTAAGAGCCTGAAACTGCAATATCGTTAATATAGATTAAAAACAAAAGCGGTCCTAAGATAGATTCCTGAGGATCTCCAATGGAAACATCGTGACACACCGTTAAAAGAGTCGCATTGTCCGGCTCACAATAGAAAAACCATAGGACGATAATTTACCTAACAAAGTTCTGGAGGAAACAACCGCGACTTTCGGATCGAATCTTTTTATATATTTTTGCTTAATTTAGGCGTAATTATTATTTGTCAAGCGCTTTTTAATTTCGACCTAAGGCACCGCCGTATTAATTGTACACAGCGAACCACTCAACGGATAACGGATTAATGAACAATAGCAGCTTTTTCCATCTTAAAATGCATAGCTTCGTTTGGAAAGTTGAAGTTTGACTTTCAGTGTTCGCTAGCTTCGCCGGTTCGGCCATCTATGAATATTCATCAACTTTTAATTGAAGCGAAAAGTTACCTACCTTGAATGGAGTTGAGTTATATACGCGTGACAGATTTACAGGGAGTTTTCTCGTTGTTAGATCTTCTTTTTCCAGGGTGAATGTAGTTGACCGGAATTTATTTTTACTTTGAGTATATCATAAAGGATGTAGTTTAACGCGAAGAAAAAATCAAACAAAAATATTTGGAAATAACAGAATAAGGACTTTTTTATGGCCCCTCTTAAACGCTCGAAGTCAAGCAGTCTTCGATGACGTCGCTATTTCGATGCTTGTTCAATTTGAAGTGCGAATGTTTCGATGCCGTGCCGTGAATACGTTTTTTCTAAGGTTGAAACGTGGATTTATTAAGAAATCTTGAGAAAATTTAGTGGATGGTAGCAGAATAATGAGCTTTTCCGTTCTTTTTATTTGAATCTTTTTGGGTCCATAATAAAGTCATTCTATTCGTCTTTGATCGCGTCTGATTTGCGTATTTGAACCGTCGAATTTGTTGGAATATTAAGTGGAAAGTTCGCCGGTTCAATATGAAGGCTTTTGCTAAATAAGCTTCTTGTGACCTTCACAAAAACATTCAGCAAATCTCCTGCATAATGAAGGCGAAATCTTCCTCGGAGTTTGGTATCCTCGGAGTTATGTGTTGTTTACTAACTAGCTACCTCAACCGGTGAATATGCATCACTAGAGGCAACATATGATGACCCGGAGGAATATTTCAAAAATAAGTTTCTTGAATTTTGTAAAAATAAATTCCGTTTAAGCAATGATGCTTAATGAAGCGTATCCAAGGTCTCACATCGATACACACGTAATGGAAGTGTATACTCGCCAACCTACTTCTGCGAAACGGTCCAATCCGTCCACGTCGATCTTACATGGCGATTTTTATTGCCGCACGCGTAAATTTAAAACAACTAAATCAATTTTACGGCTGCATAAAACGCTTTTACGATTACCGGTTATGATTTAGGGTCCGTTTAACAGATCGAATTTAAAATAAACCACGGCGCACATATGAATCTGTACGCGGCATCTCTTCTCTTTCTCGTCGTTCGCTTCGGTCCGCCGATTTGACGGATTTTATTACTCGCCGGAGAAACTTGTTTAGCACTCGCTACGAAGACGTAAGTGCTAGTAATAGAGTTCGCAATCTAATCCACTTCCAGGGTACCTAATTACCTCGTTGGCCGTACTAATGGATTTAACTTCTTCGCGACTTTCTCTGCCCGTCTGGGATTCGAGGCTTGTCGTCGAGTTTTTCGCATCTCCGGAGGAGTTGAAGGTCGTCGAAGTTATTGCGCGAGCTCGTTTTAAAGTCGTTTAAGAAAGTCGCAAGGAGAGAATGTGTTAAAAACAGAGCTATTTGTATATGTAGATGTATTTTCTTGGTCTTGCATTGCCAACTTGATTGCAGCATTGATATTAGCAGAAGGTGAGCCACAAAGGACGAGTAAATTTTTTAATTGATTATTACATATAAAATATTTTTGTTTGGGGCTATGTAAGTTCATTGGGAGCAAGTTATAAAATGGTTTTTTGATATATACTGGGCGACAAACAAAAGTTATGAAAGTTTAAATGGAATACCCCGTATATTATTGCATATTTTGGTAATTCGGGCCTAAATAAAGGCAAATTAGTGCTAAACTATTCACGAATAGAGCAGTTTTAAGCATTGTTATTAAGTCTCGGAAGTTTGAACAACATTGCGGAATGCTGGGAACGACCTGGGGTCTCTCTCCCAGAGTCAATGTTAACACCGTTGCTTCCTGGCGCGGTATAGGAAGCGCAGTCGTAATCAAAAGAATTAAAATGGTTACGACAATGGATGCATTGTTTTGCCTGCCGTCTTCTTGATTCGAAAGAGGATGAAGTCGTCAGAATACGACGAAGACAATGTACGTCTCATTTTTTCATGCGGAAATTACAGCGCTGGCTCTAGCCGCAGACCTCAAGGTTGCCAGGGTGCTTTACATAAATTTTCAAATGCGCAATGCTTCTTCCTTACTATCAATTCGTATTTATAACTACTGGTAGCAGATGAGCCACATCAGCCGACACCCAATCAGGACCTCGAATCGGGGCACTAGCCACAGCCTTTTGTTTTATTGCTTAAGTCGATTTCAATTCTGTGCATTTATCTTGGCAACCGATCGTTTGCAAATGGAAAAATACAAATTCAAACATTACGAACGCTTACCTCGGCTTCGTTACGTCAGCAACGATAGCCTTCCAGAAAAAGTCACAAAGTTCGTTCGTTACGTGACCTTTTTCACTTGGCTCCGTTTCGCTTATTTTGTAGTAAATTGAAGTCGCAAAACTTCCGGCCAACTCCTCGCTGGAGGACGAAAGAAATTCTCTCGGAGATCCGTGCCCGCGTGTACGAGTTTTCAGGCAAGAGGAAAGGAAAAGAAAAGATGAAGAGAAAAAAGAGGCGAACGAGAAACTGAAATCGAGGCAAATAAAACGTGTAACACGGGGAACTGTAGTCGCAGGTCTCCCTCAGGTCAATTCAGATAGAAGCGATCGGTTTTACCGAAGGAATTCGTAAATAATTTCGAACTCTCGCGTAAGGGAATAAATAAAATAAATGCACGTATAGAAAGGAAAATAGAAATATGTAAGAAAGGAAAGTTGAAGAGTATGCGGTTTTACACATGTACGTACACTCTATGAAATTGCATCACTTTTAAAACGGATTTTGAAATTTTTGAAATTATTTGAGGATCCTCAAAGAGTTAAACGGTTAACGCAGAGTTCTATCGTGTCGTCTTACGATGGTTGAAAAGGAGACTTCGGAATATGTGCACCTAACTTTACGAAAACAGTTTTGAATTAAGATACATTGGCTTCCATCGATGAAATACGAAAATCCACGATTTCCTTGGCGTTTCCAACCTAATTAAATGTGCTCGGTAAGGATTCGAACCTGATATCTCCCGCTTGCTAGACAAACGTGGTTAGCACGCATGAGGAGGCAAACTACGGTTGTTAGTTTGGGTTCCCTACCGGAGAGAAATCTTTTCAAATATTTAAATACGCCCGAAACATCAAGGAAATCATGAATTTTCACAGTTTCGAATTATTACTAAAGTCACTTGGTACGAAGGTCCTCCTGGAGAATTAACTGTGTCCGTCTTTGCTAAAATGTGCCGTGGGTTTAAATTTTTGAAAATTGCTTGTTCTAACTGGAGTTGTGTTGGGAAGAAGAAAGATTACTTTAATTTCACGGAAAATTTTGCGTTTGTCCAAAGCCAGTTGGCGCCAGTAGATTTTGGTGAAAAACAACAAAATCCAACCAAAAGTAGAAATCATGTTGAAAAGGGCGAATATATGACACGATAGAGGCCATTGAAGTTAAATCGCGAACGGTGGAGAACACATTAACAAAACGAAACGTCCAGAATGCATTCCTCTCGTGGCAGGAGCGGAGCGCCGGGGTTAGTCTTCGAACTCCCAAGGGACCTATTTTAAAGGCGAATGAAATCCTTGTAATTTTCAATGTTGTTTAGTTTTACATAGTTGAGTGTAGGCTTTCACGACCGTAATCCATAGTACAAATGTCTTTCGGGTCTTTCTAAAGACTTTTCAGTCTTTAGAAATCTTCTGAAGAAGACAGCATGGTCAGCGAAACGTCAAGTAAATTTTAACTACGCGACATCACCCGAAAGACATTTCTACAATGGATTACGGTCGTGAAAGCCTACACTCAGTCTACTCTCAATATAAAATTTTCTTTCGGGAAAGGTTTCAAGTACAGAAAAATAAGAATAACACTCAACAAATATTTGATTCCAAGCAACGGCACTTTTCTCGTATAAAGTTCTTGAAAATTTAAAACAATTTTTCAATGATGCTAAACGTGCCCCAAGCAAGTTGTGTAAAACATGACATTGGGAATATTTTGACGTTTATGAAAATTGGAGACGCTCTGCTGCTAGTGTAAAAGAATCATTTGATGAGTGAAAATATTTTGCTTAAGTATCGAGCCGAGTGGTGAAACGTGTAACTCATGCCATACACACATGAAGGTTGTATTACGTCAGTTAATTAACAGCAAGTGAGAATTAGTTGTGCCTCGAGCAGTGCTAAATGATATACTGCAGGGTTCTGTGTTCGGTCCCTTGTTTTTCTCAGTATGCACATCCTTACTTCCAGAAGTATTAAAAACGTGTAAACGCGGATGATTCACGGATCTGTAACTCGTTTCTGTTGGGCGATCTGGACGAGGCTGTTGGTCGAATTAATCAAGATTTGAACAAAGTAGCTACAACAGCTCAACATGTGATCAACCTTTCATGGAAACATAGTGGTAGGCCTGGCTTTTGGCGGTTAGTAGCATGGGGACGATGGCGGCACCATCATCCAATTGAAAACGTGCAGCATCACTTCATGAAACGCAGTCCCATCTGTTTAGATTTCAAACAAAACTATTCTTTAATAGCTACGTTTTATAAAACCGTTACTCCTACAACTCAAAGTGTTCTGAAAGTATCTGAAGGGTACATCAAAGATAGTTATGTACATCCTAATACGTTACATTAATTCAGGTTAAACGATCAAATTTATAGACCATCTAATCGAAAACGTGAATAGATCCACTTTTCGCACTCGTTCACTATGTTCGCTTTCATCTTTTAATGTACGGCGGGCAAGCGTAGTCCGAGTCATCCAAACTGCTTCCACTAAAATTTATTTGTTTATCCCTGCGTTGAGTTCGTATAACTTGAAAGAAGCACCACTCGAAAATAACTTCATCGCTCAATTTTATACGTAAGTACCTTTATCATGCATATAAACTATACAATTTTATGCAGATGAAAGTGCGCTATCTTTTATTTAAAATACGCGTTTCATTGCGAAGCTGATGAACATGAAAGGCACCTTTATTTGTGCGGGCTCGGTATCCTATATTGCGTGCGTTTGGTTGTTTGAGGAACGGAAACCGTTGATGTTCCCATTGAAGCTTTCAGCGAGAAATTACGAGGATTTACAAGGCTGGTATAGTACATGTAGAAAGTTGTTTTCAAGCGCTGGTATGGTGGGAGTTATGTTGCGAGTTACGAAATTACTTCATCCATCAAATTCTGTATGTTTTAAAGAGTTTTCAAGAAGATTCCAGATACTCTCATCTTCTTCCAATTTATCCAGAAATTTCCCCATGTTTCATGGTGAGGGCGTCGTATATTATCTGCAGTGATTTGTATGCTCTTTTGTATGGATCGATTGTTAAAGAAAACAATCAAAAACAAAATAGGATTTTTCTTAATTAATTAAGAACGTAATTCTGATGGATTTATTTACACTATATGCTACGCGCAAGAATCCCTTCTTTTATTCTCGCGTATTTCGCATGTTTCAGATACTTGCACATTTTTCTCACATCGCGAAACATTGGTAGGAGCTGCCACAACGGCGCGGTTCCAATCCGGAAACCAAGACGTTATTGACGAATCCTACGTAACAGATGAAATCTTGGCGTTTTGTATTTTATTCTGTTTCAAAAGAATTAAGTCGTGAATGCCATGCTGGCTAATCATTTTTTTTTATTACGTATCCAAAGGACCTCGCCGAACAGCTTTTATGCAAAACACGCTGGTAAATGTGCATTTTCGGAACCGAAATGTTTAAGAAAAAACGACTTTTGGGCGTAGCCCCCTCAATAATGAATTTTAATATTAAGCAAAAGGTATAAAACGCGTAAATCAAATAGAACTAATACTGTAAAGCTCATTTCCCACGTATATAAAACAAAAATCAAAACATTTTTCATCCCCCTTCATGTATGCATTTCCTTAAATTAAACATCTCCTTCCATCCAGCACGAATCTCTGCATTAATAAAGCACGCCTTCGCTGTACTGGAACGACGACGAACATGACTTGGCATACCCTTTCTGTCCGGATCTACGTGAGCGGAGTATTTCATATTCGATGAGCTCATGGCACTGCGGATTTTTGCAGGCACTCGATGGAGACAGCAACGATTGGGGTCCTGCTACGTAACTGGCAATTTTTCCAAGTCCGTCGTGTAACACGACAAATTTATCGTTGGAGTTACTTCGTTGTATAGTTGAAGCTGTACATATTTTAGTTGTTAGAGCTATGCTTTTATTTCCTTGAAAAGTCTAGGCGACCTGTTGTAATGCGGAACAGAATCTGTGGGAGTTTTGAGTTACTTTCACAAAACAAAATTAAAGCAGAAATGGAGATAATTATATCAGTTTGTTCAGAGATCCATTCAATTCTCGTCGCGGTAATAATTCCAAGTTTTAGGTAAATTATTGTATATCTGGCTGCTGGCGTGTAGATAAGGGTTATGACGCGCTGTGAAGTTTAGCTCTCATAGAATTTGGAATTCTCGCATTATGGGAATGAACTTTAGCCTTTCTTAAAAAGTTTCTATTCCCGGGAAAATAGTTCGCTACAGATCATACGTATAAATTGTAAATGGCCTGATTTATGAACTATTTTCTACATGAGGCGACGAAATGCAAGCTGTCGATAATACGCCCTCTTCAACTTCGAAACGATAGTTCCTGGTTATTGTCGAAAATAGTTCCAGCAATCTACAACTTGAAACTGGATTAAAAAACCGTTTAAAATAAATTATTGTCTATCATTGCCCGTCACCGCCACATTTGCATCGTAGTAGCAGTAAATCGTTTATGAAAATGATAAACAATAGCGGCTCCAATATGGACCCCTGCGGTACACCAGATGCAATCTCGACAAAGTCAGAGATGTCTTCCGGCCTTTCCAGATATGACTTAAAAATTTCCACAGCTGGGAAAAGTGGCTTACAAGGGGACCGTCGAGAACAAAACAAAGACTTATTTCTGCGTGTTAAGTTAAGGAAACTTTCCTAGCTACCCTCTTACATAATCGATTTCGGACAAATAAAAGTATCCGTCGATAGAGGTAGACGGCGCTTATCGCTTGGAATTTTACTACGCAACGCACATACAAGGCTCGTTTGGATTGCCGACAACGTGACTGCGAATCTAAATAGGTCTAGCGGTAAAAAAAAAAACAAAACGAGCGAATCCCGAAACGTGCAGCGTCTTCCCGACACATAGAAACCATAAACGCGAGATACTTTCGCCGGTGAAATACGAAGCAGATTACCGTTTCTATTAACGGAAAGCTTCAATCTCCAATCTCGGAATACGCTGCTTTCTCGTGCAGCGTATAGACTGCTAATTTATTTCCGCCGCTTCTGTTATTGATTGGTGGAAGAAGGGATATGAATAGGGTGATAGAATCTTTGATTTAAATATCGTTAAAGTTATTGGGTAGGTGGTAATTGTTGGGTGGGATATGTTAATGCTTTATTGTTGCTATTTTAAGCTCCCCAAAAAGTAGGATTTTGGAAGGTCTTCAGGTCTGTTTAGACAATGACTTCCTCCGAAAAAGAAGTCACCGGAGGCCAAATACGGTGAATACGGTGGATGTTGTACTAATTCTAACTTTAATTCCATAATTTTGGCCATGGAAACTGCGCACCCGTACATTGTCTTGATGGAAGAGGATCTTTTTCTTTTCAGATGAGGACGTTTTTTCTCGATTTCTTCGCTCAAGCGGTCCAATAACGACGCATAATACTTTCTAGTTATTGCTTGTCCTTTCTCCAAGTAATCACTGTGGATGATTCCGCGTGCATCCCAAAAAACCGAGGTCATCGCGCTGCCGGTCGATTTCACTGTATTTGCCTTCTTCGGAGCCCGTTCGCCTTCAAAAACTCACTGTTTTGACTGTTCCTTTTTCTCCGAAGTGAATTGGTGTATCCATGATTACTTCATACTTACGTATCTATGGAGAAACTCGTTAGTATTGCGAAAAAAATTGGAAAAGCGTCAAAACAGCCTCAGTGTCGACCACAAGATTCTCCAGTGAGAGCAAACGCGTGACCCATCTTGCCGAGATTTTTCTCACACCCAATTTTTCTTGCAAAATTGAAAATACTGTACCTTGCGATATGCCCGTGGCCTCAACTATTTCGCGGACTTTGATTCGCCGATTACTCAACACCATATCGTGGGGTAGTCACTTCCACTGGACGTACCAGAACGATGTTCACCTTTTGTGGATGTACGGCCATGTTTAAACTCATTTATCTAATTGTACAACAGTTGCTAACACAGGAGCAGATCTGCCATGAAATTCATCCAATTCAGCTTTAATCTCTTTCAGTGTTAAGCTTTTGTCTTGTTAATCACCGCTCAAGACTCACTTTTATTGTTAGATTTTGTAAGGATTTCTTGAACCACTCTCGCACATTCTCGATTTTGATTCAGGATAGATACAAATAATTCTTCACAGATTTTAGGTAGCGTTTTAATTGGAACCGATGGTACAGCAATTAGAATTCCTTTGCCACACTTCTTTGAACTAGTTGAAGAAGCTCTGTTTCTACGGTAAACTTGAGCTAAATATCGCCCTACTTGCGATTGAGAATCCATTAACCACGTTTCGAAGAGTGTTGTGGTATCATGGTGAAAGTTGAACAACTCTAAATAAACGTAGCTTTGTTGGCAAACGTCGGATTTTGGTAGAGAGTGACTAGTTGGTCAACGGGTTTCGATGTTGGTTCGTGCTTTTTAAATCTTTGGTGTTCAGTTTACGTTCTTGATAGTTTTATTATGATCACGGTCGTTCAATTCTTTCAATTTAGTTCTGAGATTCCGCAAATTCTCACGTTGTTCGAATGTTAGATCAGCCGAACTAGAGATAGGACCTAAACAACTCTTTTTTTTGCCTTTTAATACCTTCAAAACGTAACCTTCGTCAGTCGAGTACTGCCAGATTTGAAGTGATGAACACGTACATCTTCCAGATCACAGTCGACATTTAAGCTAAAATCGATTCGGTAAGATTGTATATTATAATATGGCGCTCTGGTTGTTTATGGTCATACAATTCTTCATTGACTTGGTCAATAAAACCCTCGCAGCGCACTATCTTTCAGATGTTGTATTTCATCTTGAAGAACTCGTACTAAGCTGGAGAATTTCTGCATGCCATTTCCTTTAAGGCCTGGCTAACAGACTCCTTATGGCCCCCATTTCATCATCAGCGTACACAAAATTTGGGAAATCTTGTCCCAAACATTGGCCCACACGTGATTGGCATTAATGGATTTTCGAGCACTGTTGGCAGATGTGCCGTAACGTA
Source organism: Marronus borbonicus (assembly GCA_902655005.2). Taxonomy (NCBI): domain Eukaryota; kingdom Metazoa; phylum Arthropoda; class Insecta; order Coleoptera; family Scarabaeidae; genus Marronus; species Marronus borbonicus. The sequence continues at coordinate 14,528,688 of LR737382.1, forward strand.
CACGAACTAATCTGAAGAAAGAGGAACAGAAGAGGTGAAGAAACATTCTTTCTTCTTAAGAGAACATTGTTTACAAAGGTTTTGACATTATTAAGACACGGAAAGACTTCAGAATCCATTAAAAAGACAATGTTCGGCTAGATATCAAATACAAGCGTTCTTATTCGCAGCAGGTGGTAACACGTGTCCTGTTGTTATCACAGACACCGGCGCCCGTAGACTCTTTCAGTAACAAGTAAGTACATCACGTTATGCACGGGAACTTTTATATTCGCCTATCAGGCCGGGGAGATCCATTGGCAGGGCAAATTGGAACGTCAAGTGTGAATCGCGAACATGAGACGGCGCCAAGTGACATTCCCGTCGACTTCAATCATCGATGAAGTCCGTGATGTGTGCATAAGTGGATTCTATGCTTCCAATACGATGATATGGCAGTGATTGTATTGATTTTCGCGAGCGCTACAATATGAAGTACCATTTAGTTTACGACTATTATGCCGCCTTTGTAGTGTTTGAGGTATTAATTTCGATAGAGCAACTTTACGATTAGCGAAACTATTGAGTGCTGTTGTTACGCTGTATGTTTAATTTTGTTTCTCGTTTAGAACGCGCTTTGATCTTATTCGTTAGTTTACTGCACGAAGAGGATGGATGTTCTTCGTAGAATGTTTCATTGCCATTCTTTTTTCACCCTGGCAGCAAATAAAAGAAAACGAAACCATATTTTGACATGGGCGCTGATTAAATTTGGAGACCCCTGTATTAAGCTAACAATTGTAGCCGTTGCAAAATAAATGAATAAAAGATGCAAATACCGAACGGAAGATTATCATATCGTATTTCCTCGATTTTGTCACCCGATGACACCTTAAGAACAATTTCTCTTCCACTATTTGAAATTCAATATATTCCAACCTACACACTAACATCATCAAATCATTTGTGGCGACCGCACAAACGCCCCATTGCGACCAACTCACGCGTTAGTCGGCTGGAAGCACTTCCAAATTAACATAACTCCATCAATCTTTAAAACTTCCTGTGTTGATTATCCGCCGACGGCTGATAACACGTGCCAAGAGGAGACTTTCCCTCCACATATATATCCGCCCTTCCGCAAACCTACGGGATATATTAGTCACGTTGATGGCATCGCGACGTGGATTGATTTGGTCTGTTTTCAGCAAAGGTCACGCTCGCTACGTAGTAGGAATGCTAATAAGGTCCTTTCACGATTCGTATCGATCTAGTGACGATATGTGGCGGCTCTAGCGTTGTTTCGCATTCGCAGATGTCGTTCGCGTAGAAAAACATCTGCATCTTACGGACGGACGAAAATTAAATTGGAACGATGCAATTTTGGACGAGATTGTAGTCTCAGTGTAAACTTCCCTAGATTTTGTATTTACAATCTTCTACAGCCGTTATAGTACGTTATTTGGAAACGTATTTTTGTAAAAGTTGTTTGGGGAGATCGTAGATTTTTTTGGATTATGCAAGAAAAATTTTTATTCGTTGGCTTCATGACTTCATTTTTTTTTAATAGAATAGTATAGCTTTCTTTGTAGGTATTTGGTAAAGTTATTTTTTCTAATTATAACTGTTAAAACGATATACATACATGGTGTTTCAAAATTGTATACCGCGGACTTCGCCAAACCGGAAAAAAAAGGGAGATACCGGATGTTCGCACAGCAGCAGTCGAGGAAGATATTTTTATTAAGAACCCTAGAAGCAGTATTCGAGCTATTGAATAACAGAGCAGCCTTCTACGTTTCGAATGCTTTTATGGTGTGGCAAATTCTACATGAGCAAATCATGCTGTTCTTCAAAATCCAGGCCTTCCTTTATGCTTCTCATAGTTAAATCTTGATCTACATATCATTCTCTGAATTAGTTCGGTTTATTCCAGATGCCATTTCCAACAAACTTGTTACATCAGTCTCTTCTTCCACCCGTAATTCGTGAATATCTTCAAAACCTTCTCCACTTGGAGACTTAGCAAGTTCTGCTATTGCATGCATTCTGTTTTCTGCGGGACCAATTAAATTATCGCTTTAAACTGTCTCTGTCCACATGTTTTGCGCCCAGCAGATTGTAATTAGTTCCTTATTTGGGCGTTCTTCATTGAAAAGGACGCATAGTTTTTGTTGTGTTCTCCGTTTCGATTAAAATGACTGATGTAAACAGAAAAGACGTTGCGGTCAATGGCCAAAAAACACAAATCATCGCAAACCTCAAAGATTTAAGCCAATTACGCTAGGAGGAGTAGAGGTTCCATTTGCCAAAGAAATGAAATACCTTGAAGTGTGGTCCAATCAAAGACTTGGATGGAATTTTCAAATCAATAAAACCATCAAATCAAATCAACAAATATGTGGAGAAACGTGGGGATTAAGCCCAAAACTGATGCTGTGGTTATATATGAGGGCCATGATAACACATGGCTTGGTCGTATGGTGGACAAAGATATTGCAGGTAAGGCGACAAAGATGAGCATGTCTGTGCGCCACGGGGCTCATGAGAACCACGGTGGCAGCTACTCTGGAAGTCATCCTTAACCTGGAACCATTTCATGTACACAAATAGACTAATGAATGGTCAACCTGCTACAATTAAAGGAACTCAAAGAGACGCCGATAATAAGCAGAGTCAGTGGCGCCAATACAGCTTCGCTACCTAAAAGGATCATTCGCTAGGCTGCTAGGTCTGGTGATTCTTGATTGATTTAATGCAGCAAATAACTGCCATACAATTTTTCATATAGCGTCCCATGCCAGCTGTAGAGCAATTGTTGCACATCTTAAACACGCTGTGAATATCAACGTTTAAGTTATGGTAAAAGAATTGTTTTTCTTCTAGACCCTCCCGACTAATAAATAGCTTCTTGTTTCATGCTTCATGCTTCAAGATGAAACAAGAAATATCCCCACGTACACACACGCCATATCTCTCGTTGGTCGCAATGTCGCATCCAGGTAATTAGAAAACGACATTGATGCAACGTAACATGGATTCGTTCTCTGCCTCTGCCTCGTTATTTGATATAAATCAAATTTACCCGTTATTTGTCGCAACGTCGGAAATGTAACACGCTTTACTGACCTC
>LR737382.1:14531808-14624644 GCA_902655005.2 Marronus borbonicus
GAACACGATTTTCTATAGTTCCAGTTGTCCGATATCGCTTTATGATGCCATTTACTGTTGAACTTCTCATATTTATTTCTTCAGCAATTTGTCGCCCCGAATATCCTTTTTCAAACAGCGTAATAATGCGTGAACGTTTTTCCACACTGGTAGGCTTGCCACGTGCCATTTTGAAGTAAATTTTCTTAAAACTTTCGTGCAGAAACGACAGATGCACACCAACGCACGTTCAACAGTAAAATGAAGCAAATTTATATCTTTACGCCCGCGATAAATAAACAAGAATGATGCTGCGGTATACCATATTTCCTAAATGTATTGTTCGTTAATAATCCCCAAACGACCCGTTTCAAAAGATCGGCACTTCCGAGAAATTCTCGGAATGATAATAAAAGGGACTTTATTGTGGTTGTCGCAATATTTCTACTTTACATAATAATTTATGACTTTAATCCCTTAGAAAAGAGTGTATGCTTAATATTTTTCTAATTTTACGTATTAATAATTGTATACAGTGTGATATAATAGATTTTTATTGTATGACCGAACTTCACTGAACGACAGTGTACATCATGCGTATACATCCTGGCAACGCGACGTTGTAAATATCTCTTTTATGTCTGGAAAAAGGGAGATATTATACGCAAAAAGTTTATTGCCTTTATTACGAGAGTATGTGACGCTATTTTGAACGTTGCCGTTACGAAGAGGAACGTTAAAACTCGAATGTTGTATGTCAAAATTTACCGTGAATAGATGCGCGTGTATTTATCGTGAAAGCTGTTGCCGTCGTGCGAATTGATGCGTGTTTGTCAAATACCATTGATAAATTTACGCGTAGGGAAATGAAAACATTTCTAGAATGTCAATTAGCTGATGTTAAAGACGTTGAATGTGGAAAACGTTCTGTTCAGCATTAGAAAGGAGCGGGACGTACTTCTTCGGCTGTCATCGAAGGAAAAAATTGTTGCTGTTAGGAAAGTAATTAAGATCCTCATCCGTGATGATTGTCCTACACGATCACCTGCATTAAAAAAATGTTGTCGTTTCTGACTTAGAAATGTAGAATTCTTGAGGAGGGTACTACGATGCACCACGATAACACATCGTCCCATACCGCACCTTTCACGATCCGAAAGAAAAAGTAACGGAAGATCCACTGTGCTCACCAGATTTGGCTGTTCTTTGAGCTGAAAAAAACGATTTTGAGGTAGGAGATTTTCTTTGATGCGGTCATTCATTAGTACTTTCCAAATATTTCGAAAGTGGAAGAACATCCCACCTGCGACCTGCAATCGTGATCATTTACGTTCTTCACTAGACTTAGTAGCCTTGTGGATGATGCTTCTACGTAGATTTCGTTTGGCTCTGAGAACCGTATATTTGCCAATGCCGTGGAATTATTTCCTAAGTTCTTCGCGTGTTTCTTGAGCATACAGTGTCGTGTTAGCAAGCCTACTATTGCATTAACAGGCGTCGTAGGTCCGTTCTAAATGTAGAGCTGTGTCCAATCAGAAATTGCCGGGCCTGTCTCTGACCTGGAATACTCTTCCACAAGTCTACGGATTTTTATTTTTCCATTGTTTAGTAGTTGCTTTAACTACCACATATGCTATTTTCACAGAGCACCTCGGGTTTTTGTCAACTGTCGATGGCCTTTACGTTCTGGTACCCTCAACAGGCTCACAATAGTTTGGCTTCCCAGCCTATCGAGCGCATTCATGCAGTCCTATACCAGTTTCCACTTTGTCTGTGGCTAGCACTCCTTGTCTGTCTAATCCTTCAATACACCTTACCACTGGCTTGAAATACTTTGGCGTATTGAATAAATACTTCTCTGGTTCCTGTCTCTAGCCTCTGTTTTTGATCCGTTTATGTACCAGATAGGGTCGGCGTTAAAAGACCAGATATATTCGCCCTTTCCCTCCATTCCCTCCATTGTTCTCTATCTGGTATTACCGTTTTATGATTCTTATCGAAGCTATATTTGCGACTGAGGACGTCGCTGGGTCTTTTTATTGTCGGTCTCACTAATGCTGAATGCAATTATTTTGAACTTTTTTTGAACCTCGTATCTAGATCCAGCGATGATTCTAGTCACTTCCTATTACATTTCATGCGCTTCATTCTAAGTATATCTCCCTTTGTCCTTCCCAATGTAGAGCAGAAAAGCGATTTATCCTGGACCGACTCCGTGGACGAAACGTCAAGAACGATATGCGGAATTTCCCTTGATATTTATGTTGTTTTATGCATTTTCGCAGTCGATATTGCGGCTCGAATACTACAGAAGATATAACTGTTACAATGTGTTACATAAGTCGAAGTAAAATTTTATATTCGTAGAGGCTATCGGGGGAAACTAGCAAGTCCTGTTAATATCGCTCTAATACCTTTGACGCCTTGCACTTCTGAGTTCGCCCTCGTAATTGAGGAGAGAAATAAAAATTTCCCCCGGGTAATATGTCTGCAAGGACCTACGACAAAGCTTTCCAGAGTGTGCACTTTGCGCGGGAGGTGAGCTTGACGCCTCATCTGCTACTCCGGGTCATTATGCGAGGCGTAGCATGATGTAATAAATGAACCCACTCGGAGCGACGACGTATAATTACAACGGAATCAAATTACGGGCGTAAAATTCGAACATCTCGTTGCACCATCCTGATTCTATTCCCTTCGTAACTCGTAGCAGTTGCTAATGGCGTACCTAAAGGGAGTACGTGATGAACTACACTTGAATCCATACGGAAACGATTGCACCAGCAGATTATGGAGAAAATTGGGCTTTTCGTATGTGCAAGGGTGGTACGATGAACGACTGTGATAAAGAAGAAACGGAATTGTTTTGGATTTAGATGTTTTCAATTTTTAACGTCGAAATAATAGAATTCTGCAAAATAACCTCTTCATTTGACGTGAACCGCTTTCCACTAAATCGTTTTTACAAGTTTGCGAAAAGATAGAAGTCACAAAGGACCAAATTTAATAAATATGATCGATGAGGCACTAATTCGCATCATTATTGGTCTAGTTTTTCCTTCCCTTCTCTAAATGACCAATCATTTAGCCTTGCTTTCCAAAATTCCAAAATTCGCTTTCCGGGTGTTGGAGTCGTCTTCGTTCTTTGGTGCACGTTCGCCGGGAAAGATCCATTTTGCCGTTCAATCGTTAGCGGATGAGGCACCCATCTTAGCTTCCTTATACTCAATTCTTCATGAACGATGTTTCGCAGACGTTGTAATATATGAACTAAATATTACGCTTTGTGAACACATACGTACAAGAAGAATATAATACGCTAAATAACATTGAAAGGCGCTGGAAGAACTATCAAGGGCTTCCCGTATAAAGTGAAAAACAGCTTAAGTTCATAAGAGGTCTGCAGTTGCATAGGTCATCCGAGCTTCCAGATTCTAGCGGTCAAATTGAATAAATGAGACAACGGTTGCAGTACAGTCGCGGACAATAAAGCCAGGAATTTTGTAAATACCAGCTAGGAAGCTGTTTTTTTTTCAGGTGCTTTAGTAACAGTTCTTTGGAAATTGTTGGTGCTTTAATAATTGACGAACTAACATTGAAAACTGGAAAAACCAACTTTATTGTAAATACACATTATTGCGAACTATTGTAGGAACCGAATCTGTCGTGTTTTAGGACGGAAATTTCAATAAATTAAAGATACTTCAACGTTATCCATTGCTAAACTTGCATCGCTCTCCAATTGTGGCTAACTCATAACTTTTTACACATTCCGACTGCTTACCTGAAAAGAACTAGTGATGCTTTTTACTTAGGCGCGTCCGTAATAAATTTGTCAGAGGGCCTATGTATACCACACCGACCTCAACATTTTCCAGCGTATGCCCACGCCGATGATTCGACAACAAACGCCCTCGCGCCAGCTAGATCTTAAATTCCTTAAAAATAGGCCGATTAATAATTCTCCCGTGATCCCTTCTAGCTCGCGATGCAGACCGAGCAATGTCGCCCAGCGTAGCGTGAAATTTAGTAGCCGTCGCCGACATTGATGGCTAACAAAGTAAGATCTATATACGAATATCGTGCTTGGTGTCCATTAACAATCCGGCGGAGGCGCCGGCACCGGCGTTAAATTACCGCTAAGATAAATTTCTTGCGCGACTTAAATGAACTATAAATCTATCCAATAATTTCGACAGCGTATTTTTCAAAAGCTAGCCTCCCATTGTGCATTATTTATTATGTCCACTATTGCATGTGGATACACAAACTGACTTTAATTTTTTCGCTAAAAATTAATTTTGGATTGATATTTAATATTGAAGTCAAAAAAATCCTTTTACCCTGTAATAATTCTTTGTTAAAAAAAAAAACACTAGCTGCGATACAATAATGTTCTTTTTTGTAAAAAAAAAAAACAGAAAAATCATGCGCAACATTATTTACACGGAATCTAATAATTAAAATCTTGTAACATCGTATATGACCATCGATAGACCAACAATCGAAATATCAAAGTCGTTAGGTTGGCATTCTTATAACTGACGAGAAATTTTGAATAAAGCTTTTTCGAAATGAAGTTTAACAACAAGTATTTTTTATTATCAGATATAATTAAATTAGAAGCAAAGAAAAAGGAAAAGTTAAACACAAGGAGATAAAAAGAAGGAGTTGAAGATCTACGGATTAAATAAAAAGTAGTTACAACATCTGCAAAGAAAGGGAAGAGGAATTTAGGGAAGAATTTTCGAAACACAGCAATTACTTGCAAATCATTTCACTTTATTATTTTGTAAAAGGACGGCGCCTTAGTTGGCAATGTTTAGCGAGTAATTGCTTGTCATCAAGTTAAGATCTGAACCGAATACAGAAATTTGAAACTTTAGATCAACAACAAGTTCTGATTATGTGAAATGGATACTTGGATTTTCTGTTTTCCAGCCAACTTGAGCAAAATAAGAATGTTAATTAAAGTACTCTATACCTACTTAACTTACAAAATATTGGCGATGTTGGCAACTGATTGCAAGAAATCGAGAACCACCAAAATATTCTCCAAACCGCTAATTGCGACAGGAAAAACAGATCTTCATATTAACTTACGGGATCTTCAAGGATTCCGAGATTCCCAGGCTGCAATCCCTTCATTCTGCTTAGCGTGAGGGCACTCAATATGGCCTGCTTCTGAACGCCGCTTAACATCTACATTCAGAAGCAGGCCATATTGAGTGCCCTCACACTAAACAGAATGAAGGGATTGCGGCCTGGAAATCTCAGAATCCTTGGAGATCCCAACATGAATTACCTGATGCATATTGCAAGAGACAAGATCTCTATGCAATACAATTTTCATCAGCCTTATAAGGTGATCATTGACAGCCGGGAATGTGCATCTGGGCAGCCTCAAATTAAAAGAGGTATCTTGGCGTGGTACACGGATGGCTCGTGTTGGAATAGATATAGGCATTAGTGGGCCTAACTACCATCTTAACATGCCTCGGAGACTCCACACCAACGTATTTTAAGCAGAGATTTCTGCTTTGAACTTGCGCGTCTTAAAGAATCTGGAGACAGGGATACGAGGCGCAACCATGTAACAGTCAGGTAGTTCTAAAGGCTACCAAAGCCTACTCATACGAATCTTGCCTGATTCACGAATGTATATACAATTTAGGGAAATTGGGGCATAAAAACCACGTTACCCTGCGATGGGTCCCAAGCCATCAAGGGATCGAAGGCAATGAAAAGGCAGACAAGAGAATTTACCATAACTTCAACTATTTCCTTTTTTTGTTCTTCCTTGATTTGTTGCTAATGGTTGTCGACTTTCTCAAGCAATCCGGAATACATGATTTTGTTCCGTTTTCGTGAGTTTCTTAACGGTTTGAGTGTATTCTTTACATAAGTTTACTTCGCTGCGCCACGTATCCAGACAATGGTGCACCGCTTAGTACTTTCTCGCAACATCAACGGTGTATCCTTCAGCGTTTTCTTAACTTTGTGTTTGCCATCAATGACCTTGCACTACCTCAAAAAACACATTTCTGTAGATTTGTCATACTGAAGTTGCCATACAGCAGTACAAAAGCAGTTACACATTCAATACTTCCTCAAGATCTTCTCAGCAGACGAATGCAGCATTTCTTACTCAAAGAATAGACGAATGCAGCATTTCTTACTCAAAGAATTGATGAATGCAGCATTTCTTACTCAAAGTAGTGAAACATGGCCACCTGATCTCGTTATCTTAGATTTTAATTTATTTGGGTCGGTGAAAATTAACATATTTTATAATAGACTCTATAATATGGAAGAAATAAATTGAGAAGATTATACGTACTTTACTTCTGCGTAGTTGTCGCCTGTCAATTTAATAAAGTTGACGTTACACAGCAATTATATTACACGAGGCAAGGGTAATTTGCATCTTGTTCCAAAGAAATCACGCGGGAATATAAATTTGACGCGGGACGTCTTACGCCTACCTTTAAATTGCTCGAAATGCTAGATAGGAAAAAATACGCTCCCCAAGCAAGCGATATCGTCTTGAGACGTGCAGGTAGCTTTTTTCTAGACATTGGATGGCAAACGTAATAGGAAACGCTATAGAAAAACAAGGCTTGAGGTTCGATTTAGAATTACAGCGCAAATACCACAACCGCTGACTTCGTGCGAAGGATAAGCCAACCAAACAAGGAAAACTCAAACAATCGCGATATCGACGAGGATCTAGGGAAAATATAACGTTAGATGAACGAGAAATCTATAGTTGGAGATAGAAGATTGTTATACGGAATGCTGAAAGCGAGGATTTTTCAGTAAAATAAGAATGTTCGCTAAATTCTGAGAAGTCGACAAGGGAGCGGAGGTAACCCGAAAATTCAGAAAAAAATTAAACTTTGTTGATTTGCAGAGTGATAACGGAATTTTTTTTTAATGTGGTCAATCGCCCGCTTCTTGGGGGAGTTGACCTCCCTTATTAAAAATGTTCTCGTATGCATTTCTTTGTTACCAACAATGTAGGAAAAACCATGTATAAAATTTACTGTTGATCTCGCAGGCCATAAAAAAAATGAGCTCAAACATGTCTTTCAGTGTACATTTTAATGAAGAAGTCTTTTCATTTGTCCAACATAAAAACAAAAAAAAACAGATATAAACATCCATTGTAAAGTTCTAAAGTTTAAAAAAAACACCAAACCAACACATCTTCAAGCGGAGACCGTAAGGTAACTCCACCGACTCATCTATAAACCAACTCCTCTAAAAATAGGAACTTAATAGTTCGGCCATCGTAAAATCTCCCCCGAAAAGGTCCTTTAATCTTCTCTTTTTTTTTTCGCCTTTTGCGATATTACATTTACGTCATGTTGTCGTAGTCGCGAGTTGCGGCTTATCTCGAACGGTTTTCTCGGTGCCGACGCCGCGCGGCGGGTCTCTGGAGATGTTTATTTTAAAATTTTGCGCCGCTCTTTACGATGTTGATGTCGATTTTAAGTATCGGCGGAACGTAAATTAGATTTCGCTTCTTAAAAGGGCCGTTAATGCACGTATATTGCGGAAAATATCGTTTTTGAAGATGATCTAACCGACATAACGTATTTGAGAGAAATTTTTAAGTGATTTCTTTGATCGTAACGGAGAGCGCGAGTTACAAAGATTGTTTCGCCGATTAAAAGCTAATCAGGTCATCACAATTTTTTGTTCTTTATTAAGGAAGAGGAAAATTTCAGATTGTAAAAATACATAAGTTTAAGATTAAACAACTTTTTATAGCCAACTTAAGACTCTTCAGCTTACATATACATTTAACTATGGTTGTAACTACTTGCCTTTCCTAATCCAAATAATAAGCTGCAAATTAGCCAATTTCGAGCTCTTGTACGATTGGCCATTTATTTATAAACATTCTTGCTTGCGAAGCTTGATGAATTCAAAACATTAATAATGATAGCAAGGACTATGACAAAGAAAACAAATTATTTTATCTTATTTATCGTACCAATTCGGATTAACGATGGTCTAAATTCCAAACCGGTTCCCTCCCAATCTCATAAATAAAGATCAAGGGATATTTCCTAATAAACAAAACAAAAACACTAAGAGCAATTACGTATTTAGGACTCGTCCGAAACTTCTCCTCTCTGGAAACTTGAACTCGCCACTCTACTTCGTTCCAACATTATGCCGACGACGAAGAAGTTGAACCTCAGCTAGAAGCTGTGCGTGCCTGTTGGTGGTAGCAGAGGCGGTGATGGTGGTGGTGGAAGAGGAAGATAGAAACAGCTGGCCGGAGGTGGAGGATGCCGGAGAACGGCAGTCGTCTACCATCTCGCCGTCTACAGCAAGCAGCGTTGCACGTGTTGATCCCGAAGATATGAGGGTGGCTGCGCGTAGCGGCTAGCCGCGGGGTGGGACGGGCGAATCGATGGGGCGGCAACTACGGAAACGTTAGTGTTCGGCCGGCGCTCGGGCCGATGGGAGGCCCGGCCGATATGCCTAGAGCGCGTGCTAATCTTGAAGCGGAGGCCAACAGCCTCTACCAACCGCGAAGATATAGACGACCACGTCGCAGGTACATCCAACCCCCCCAAAAACAAACCCCGCTCTCTGTTTCTGCTCGATAAAAACAACCGCCACCATCACCACTACCAACAATAACAACAACCAACCGCCAGTTTGCAACCAACGCATATGCCACTGCTAAGATATATGTTCGATTTTGCTCGGAAAGATTAAAACAGCTGCTTCGCCATCGAAAGCCAATGCTCAAGTTTGTTGTTCAATTTTTTTACAGCCCCCACCAAGCACTTGCTTTTTGTACTTACTGTTGTCGCTTTTTTTTGGTCTATTCTCTTGATTTTTGTTTTAATTGTTTTTCTTTTTATCCATCCCCAACTATTATCATAAAATGTTTTCATCGAATCTGAATTACTACCGCATATTGTTTTAGTCCAGTATTTTCCCCAATTTTTATTCCAAAAGTTTTTAATCTGTTTCCACCCAATCACTCCCTCAATTATTTTTAATCCACCCCAAATATGATTCAACATTCTCTTGACTTTTTTCGAAAAAAATTTCTATCCAACTCCCAATCATTTCGCCAAAGTTGTATAATCCGTAACATTATTAAAAAAATATTTAATCCAGACCCATGACTTCCCAATCTTCTCAAATCTTCTTAATCTACCTCAAGTCTCCATTCCAAAATTGTTTTTAACCCACCCCCAATCATTTTCTCATTTTTTTTTCCTATCCACCCCCAATTGTCATCCTAAAAATACACCCCAATAATTTTTCCAACAATAGAAACTTACTTCCTAGACACCCCTTCCTTGTAAACTTATTATTTTTAAAAGAAAAGCCACCATGTGTATGTGCTGCACGTTTATTGTCAATGGTTTTACTGTGACATCATCGTCAAGCTTGCCATGCTCGTAGTTAAACACATGACTGACGATCTTTGTACACGCCCACCTCACACCCCCTCTGTCTGTCGTCGCTTCTGTAGCCGGGTTGTTTTGATACGCAGATGGGTAAGTTTTGCAAACCGCGTGGTTTTTAGATGTTGTGTGAATTAGGGAGGATTTTAGACGGGTCCTAAGAGGCTTATTTCAACCTAACGGTTGGTGTAAAAAGCGCGAATTAACTTGCGGAAATACGAGTGAATTTTGTCGCGATATATGGTACTGGAAAGTTAGGGAAGCTTATCCCTCTATAGTATCTATATTTTTGTAACAGTTGGCAAAAGCGAATTGAGAAATCTTTTGATGACCAGAACATGTTAAAATGTTCCTTGTTCCGTATCAGGAAAAACACAGACAGTACGTGTTAGTGATCAAGTGACCTAGTGAAATATTCAAAAATTTACATTTGAGAAGTTTTTGCTGAATTTCGTTGAATGTATCCAAAATAGATATTTAGGTGTGTGTCTTCATTTTTGAAAAATACATAACAAAATTAACCTTAGATTTAATTGGGTTATCCCCAAACAATTAAAATTAGTAAGTTCAATTTACTTCAATTTTTTCTTTAAAGACATTTAGAAGATTATCTACAATTTAAAGAGTCCTTTGGTTTCTTTCTACATTGTACCCTCGCAATGTTGGTTTAAACAGTGTGACCAAAATAAAGCTTCTTGGAAGGGTACAATTCTAAAAAAAAAAAAAATGTATGGCCTAAGATAATGTTTGTAGTGATGGGATTTTGCATACACTTTGGACTCGCTTATTTTAGTGAAGGTGAATTTATTTTCTGGTCAAGTGCTATATTTGAGAAAGGAACTTTTTTGTGGTGCCTGTGGAGAAGTGTTGTTACCTCAACAAAGTTCAGTTGTTCATTAAGTTGCAAAATATCAGTGAATACTTGTTTTGGTTGCGGCGGAAATCAAAACAGAAGAGATTATTGTATTTGAGCTCCAAATTTGGCAAGGTTTGTTGCAGAAATTTGCCCGAATAAATTAATTTTAACTATTCAAAAAAAGAAAAAAGGAGAACGTAATTGGTTAAACTCCCAACCTTTGGCAATTAAGGAAACTCTTAGGGGGGATCAAAATATTTGAAATTCTCTTTAATTTTGATATTAAAATTGTGCAAATTATATCTGTCTATGTCAACGGTTACCAAAGCTTCAAAACTACCTATTTTTCTCTTTCAATATGCTCTTAAAAAAAAAAACTAATATTCATTACGAATGTAAAATGGATATCTTTGAATATATTTAGGGAAATGTGGATTGTAACACAATTTTCTTAAAAAAAAGAGTACTCTGTGATAAGAATGTAGCTTATATAGCTTCTTAGGATATCATCCAACTTTGAAGATATTCAAGTTAGTTATGGGCATTAGGAAATTAATCCAGTTTTGATGAAATCCTGAATTGCCAGCTTTTCCCGAGATTTGCGTTCTAAATACGTGGGGATTCGTGGTGCTTCAGTAATGAGAATTGTGCCGGTTAAGCGGGCCATTTCTTGTAAATTTGGCTTCTTTCGTCCAGATAACGCTGCCCAAAATTAATTCCCGTTCTTCAATGCTGGATTGTTCCTTAATTAACTTGGATATCCCCAAAGTTGGATGGCATTTTTGAAAATTGCATAAGCTACTCTATGCGGTCAACGGTTCTGCAAAATTTCAATTTTCCAAATTAAACGCCTTTCCAGTTATAAAAGTTCACATCCACTCATCGATTTATCAAAAATTTTCGAGAAATGCAGATATTTAAAATATCGTGGGAAATAGGAACATTGAACCGCGAATTTGCTTCTTTTTACAAGCTACGTTTAAGGTCTCTGACTATATTTTGATAAACACATCAAACATTAAAAGAAGCATCTATCATCTCTAAAGATCACACGCCCTCTAAATTGTTTCCAATTTAAAGGACGCGCGATGGGCCTCAGAGTCCCATCAACAACAACTAGCCTGCGTTTCAATGGTGGATGCACGTATATATACGTATACACCGCTTGAGGCGCGGTTAAACCACTTTTTATAAGCTTCTCCTTGCGTCTACGTCTTGTATATTTCTATCCCGTTCGTTATTCCGAGACGTTTTCGCGTGGAATTGATTTCTTCACGCCGCGAGTAACGACGCCAACGACGATGACGACGACGTCGCAAAAACACTTACGCGCAAACAACTAGCGTGAACGACGTCGAGTGTTTTTCCGACGGAAACTACACCTGCCTCGATCGTTTGGAACGGGTACGAAGCGTCTGGCGTGGTAGATACAAACACTTACGTCGATGTATAGGGTTATTCGTAAGGAAGATACTTTTTTTCAAGTTGCTGGTACTTCTTATGGATTGGAGATTAGGCCTAGGTTAATGCTTACAATGCTAATCGAATGGGAACTATTTGTGGAAATTTCAACTCATTTAGTAAGTTTGTTATTTCATCAATCAAGATCGAGATCGAGAATTCGGATTGAAAGGGAAACGATTGCGTGGATTAGCTCCATGATTGGTCTTGAGAAAGTGATTTGAAGCAGAAAATAGAGATATTTTATTTAGTAAGTTAGGGAATAGTGTAAGACTTCCGGAAATAGCTGTCAACTTTATTATTTTAAATAGAATATCCTGTATATTTTCACATTTTTGAATTCCTCCCTCAATTTTAAGGTTTGCTTGACGAGGCAACTATGTTCCTATCTCTAACGATACTTGAAATATTTCCTTTCTTTTGGAAATTTTTGAATGTGAAAGTGTTCAACTCGGAAAGTTGAAAATTTCGCCGTATAGGTTAGAATTGAAAACCAATTAATTTTCCAAAAACATTATACAGTGTGCGCGAAAATTGTGGTTAAACTTTCAAATGACGAAACTGTCTTATAAATAAAGGAAAATAACGAATAAAAAATCATAAAATTGAATAGGCTTTCGGGTACTTACATACATTAATTATGAATTGAACGCGGACGAGGAAACCATTTTATTTTACAACAACAGTAGATTTTCCAAATCTGACGTATCCAAAGTTCTTTTGGGGCTTTCACCTGGGGCTGCCCCATTCTGCAAAGTGCTGATGATATTCAATTATTATTTACTTTCCCCTCGACTAACATTAATACCTGTTCGGCCGTTATTAATTATATTATTGAACATTATTTGAAAATTAATCCTGATAAATCATGGCACTGAATACAGTGACCTGGTTAAAGGCATTATAAAGGTTCAAATTGATGAAATGTTTTTGCGCTACGCTGATGTTGATTTCTTGACACTGATCTTCAGGTTCAAATTATGTGCCAAGAACGTCATACGAAGCTGGATTATGGCGCATTAAGAATTTTACATTCTAACAGGGATGTTTTTCGAGAGTCTCTGAAAAATTTACTTTGTACTTTGTACGCTTGCAATTTCGCCCTCTGACGCCGTTTATGGTCCTTGTTTGATAGCTTCTAACGCAGCGGGTATTTTTGGTATCCGCAGGCGTCGTCGCATATCGCATATACTGGTGCCTCTGTTCCAGTTTATAATGGAGGATAAATCGCCCCATTATTTATACAATAAAATAATTCAACATCAATATCCGCCACAATTCCTCGTTTTCGAAGAGCCCTCTTCCAACGTTCTTTTTCTTATTGCATTGCTCACGTATGGAATAATCTTCCTGGTAGTATTAAGTCTCCATCCAGTATAGCCTGCTTTCGGAGGCTTTTGCGGTTGTGGTTAATGGATGGACAAGGTATTTAGATATGGCAGCGTAATTTTCACCCATCCTATTTCTCATTTAATATAGTTTCATATATAACTTTTCTCTGCTATATATCTTTTTTATCAATTAATAAAGTGACGAACTAAAAGTTACCAAAATATACGAAGACCAAGAGAGAACATTTTAAAACGTATCTTCGTTTCGAGTAACCCTATATAACTCAACGTGTACGTTCGCAATTTATAAAAAGCCTTCCGGCGTAATATTCTCCCTTCTTCTTTGTTACGACGCGGGAAATATTCTCCGTTTATATCTCCGCCGTTATGTTTTATCTATTGGAAAAGTTCTAGACGCTTGATACCGCGAGATTCGCGTTAAAATGAATATGTATTACATAAATACACATATGGATACGCTATTATTATTGCATTTATTTCATATAAGCGTCTATATGCGAATCAGTAACCGCAAGGAATTACTTTTTCTTTCTTCCAAGTCTCAAGGAAAACATAAAATGAAAGTACTTAAACGTAGTCAGAAACTAAAAGCACAATGTTGCATCGCTTGATAAATATTTCCTGTTTAACGGGAAATAAATTAAAATAGTTTAGCGAGGAGTGATTTAACTTAAATTGGAACCTTACACTACAAACGAGAAACAATTAAAAGCGTTACAGGATAGTTGTAGCAGGCAAGCATCAAATAAGATTACCACGTCCACGGAACTTATAACGGGTATAACGAAATCAGTTAAGCGTAGCTTCAAACCAATTTATTGCTTTAGATTCTCAACATTGTAGTGGTAAATGTGGCATATTATACGCTTGTGTACATTATAGTAGCTTTCAGAAACGATAATGTTCGTTTTTGTTTTCTTCAGCGTCGAAACCTCGCGAACATCATTACCGGAATAAAAGTTAATGAAAATGTGAGATAGAAATACGGCGAAGCTAATACGTAGAGCAAACAAAGGGACGTCGCGGTGTGTTTGCATTTGAAGACATTAGTTAATTAAAAAAATGTAATTCGTGAAGAGTCTTGAATACAGGGCGTTTAAAACTCCGTAAATTGTTGAAAATTCGCCTTCGAGGATTCTCTATAATAATCTTTCAAGTAAAAGGATTGGTAAAACCGAACTGAATATCAGCTTGCTTATTTTAAACAGAACATCCTGTATATTTTTTAACGCACTGTATTTTACATACATTTTGTTAAGATTTCCCTATACCCGACCCTTTTGACCTTCCCTTTGGTACGCAGCAGAGCACGTGTCTTTTGGAAGGTAGAAAAGGTGAATTTTATCACAGATGGGATGAAATCTTTCAGTCGTATTTGGATGTTGGTGGAGATTCCAAGCGTCTTCGCATTTCTTTTATTTGGTTCTCCAACCATCAATGGGAGAGCTTGAGCAGGAAAACTTCTCTACGGAGTAGTTCCATTTGATTGTTGAGAATTAATACCGCCCACATTCAGCATTGCCAAGAACATGATCAGTAGCTGGCGCTTAGATATGGTTTACAGTATCAACGCAGCCCCTGGTGGAATTGTAGAAAGTGGCCACCTCCGGCTTGTTTTGCTCTCCAAATTCAGGATCTATGTTAAAGCGAGGATACGAGGATCACCGTCCTCTTCTCGCTGAAGGCTATCATTTAACCGAAACAAATTGTTTTCTATCCTTTCGCACTGGATTCAGCTTCCTCATTTTCGAAAAATCCATTATTAATTGTCGGCAGTGATATTAGAACCAGAACCAAATAAGAGCTTTATTACTTCACTTAGCGTATTGCTGATAAAGAAAATACTTTCCCAGCGTAAATCTCCATCTTCAGCGTACAATTTATCTTCGCATCAACAAAGGCAAAACATTTGATGTTGTACTTGTTGAAATGGACACCTTCCTCGGAAATCTGGCGGCATTTCGTCGATTGTGAGTTCTCCCTTACGCTATAGTTGAGAATCTGACAGTATTTCACAATTGTGTGGTCTTGAACCATTACGAGGCCAAATTTTGCCCCGCTTTCCCGTCTTTCCTGCTAGATACAGCATACCAACGTTCAATATGGTTGCGATGTCTTTCTCTTAAAAAAATTGTGTTTGATGGATTTCACGTACTGGTTTGTGCATCTAGCGGTCGTGTCCCAGTCGTTAGTAAATAAATTATTCCGACAATCGACTATGGTTTGGGCGTTCTTAGCGTTTCCTGTGATTCTCTGAAGATGAGTGTGTGCTTGTGAGCTCGTCCACGAAAATTTCTCAATTACGAATCTTCGATCTGCTCGCTCTCTTCCTCCATTTCTTCCACCTTATCTTGAGAATCAATGTCGTTCTCCTCCTTGAAATCGCCGAAAGATTCTTCTTGTCATCTTTCAACAAAGCCATTATTTCGTAGAATTTTCGGGACATTTTAGCGGGAAATCCGCCTCCGAGAGGCTAGGCTAAAGAATTAACGGATATTGCAGCACCCAAATCAATAAAAATTAACAACAGCGAGATCTGTTCCATTCCAATCCAATTATCCAGGATATGATTGAGAGGCGGCTCCAATTCAATACATATTATTCTCGCCCAGTTCTATTTTGACATTAATCATTTTTTCATTTTTTACTACGGTTTATATGATAAATTCTCGATGCTCTAAATTACGCACGAAAAGCGGATAAAATATCGTGGACTCGTTTAGTGAAAACTGTAGCATTAACGCTTGCTCATACGAAGAATGACTGATGATGACACAGATGTTGTTCTGCTGTTTCTTTTTTAAATTGGATGACGCGAGGAAAATCAATAATTTTTGGCCGACACCGAACAGCGTTCAAATTCCCCAATTTCGTCGATATATTCACGCCAAAAATAGTCAAATCTAGGCTATTTATAAATGTTGCAAATTTAACATTAGTTTCCAAAAAATCATGTTATAATTAAAGCTTTTAAACTGTGATGAACAATATCAAATTGTGGAAATTTTCTGTCAGACAAGGTACATGATGAAGTTCCAATCAATTCAAAGATAATTATTATGGAAGAGGAGCAGTCTGTCTTAAAGTAATCTCCCTCATTCTAATCTCATTTCCTTTGTCAACCTCGCAGGCTATCTCTTCTACTGATTGCTGCGATTTATCACCTCAGAACCCATGTGTAGAACCCCAAGGGTCGTAAAGGTTATATAGAGGCTTAAGAAAATAGTCTATTTCTCAACGTGGAGCAATTTAGATTAGATTTCCGTTGGAAAGAAAATCGGAGAAGAAGGTTTTAAACAAAAAAAATTGCTCCAATTAAACGATTAAAATTACAAAGCATTTTTATGTAAAAATCTACAGCTTGGCAATAGACTAACATACAAGTAACCAGTTCAACCGTACCACTCATAGGGCAGCGGGCGAGGCTATTTGGTGCCACCGTAATCTTTCGGTAAGCAGTTTAGAGTTTCCTTTGAAGGATGATGCAACGTTATCGATTGTTTTGCCTTATTTCATCGAGAACTTCTGGCAAACAAATTGTTGTATATTACCCAGCATTAATTGCTCTTCAGTTCTTTAAAGCAATGTTTGCGACATGTCCCGTGCAACGAAAAAAGCAAGCAAGAATTTTGTTGCGAATCGACAACTTTCATTAGATTTGATTCATCTGGGGATGCCCAAATTGTTGATTGTTGGTTAGCTTTCGACTTGTACGAGTTTCCGTTATCACCTTTTGGGTGTTGGACATGGAATTTGAAGTTCTCCGAGAATTTTGATGCCTAAATCATGTTACGCACAGCATTGCTGTTTCTTGGAACGGCAATCGACTTTGGTCGACTTTCACGAATTTCGTCACTGGCGGAAACATGACCACGAGGAGATTCTGCGAACCAGCAGTTTTTCTCGATGATGCTTCATTATCAAAAGTTAAACGAGCGATTCGAGGTATTGTTGTTGTGTTATGCTTTTATTAATACCTCCACATGAAATTTTTTTCTAAAACAAGCAACTCGATCGTTTTCTGTGCCGTTACCGCTTTAACAATAACAAATTTTATTATGTCATGAAACTTCACAGATACATACTTGGTTCAGCACATATGCTCGTCACTGTATTTAGGAAAAAAAAGCTCGTGTGTGAAAGTGTGAAATACACCATAGCCGTTTCTCCTTGAGCAATTATTTTTTAATCAGCCAGCGTATTGCTTTCAACCGCTCAACGGCTTATAAATTACAACGTATCATCGCCAATACGGCAATGTATACCTACTCAGCGCGTAAAACAAGAAGATTTATTACAAATATGTAAATATTATGGATTACTTTCGTCTATTTTTAAAAGCGTCCGTGGAAATGAAGCTTCTCTTCATCTAAAATCTTCAATCTTACATTATACGCCTTATTACAACCTATGTAATGAAAAATTATCACATTTAAAATCGCTGCCATCGTTCAACCATGGACATTGATCAGAGTGACGCATTTCTAACGCTTTTTTCGATTCTGCAGTCGCTTACATAGCAGAGTCTCTCGTTTCTCTGTCCGTGCGGATTTGGCAGATAATTATGTCTCCACATGAGGTTGTAGTTGTTGGCTGTAATTGACTTTAAGCAGAGGCCGTTGCTAATGGATGAGCTAAGAGGCGGTAAATCAATCGAGTCCTTTTAGCTCGAATTGTGTTTGCTAAAAGAAATAATTTGATTCTATAGTTCATTTCTAACGAATCTCCAGTGTTAGCAGCGTTTATTGAAATCAAATTTAAACATTCATCGTTCAAATCGAACAGACATCAATAAGTCCATCATCGTCTTTCTGTGATAATGCTCCTTTTAAAATAAAAGCGCGTGTTCAGCCGTAAAGCCATTTAATATGAATTCATAAAAACTATCTCTGTACATATTCCATAGCTATAGCTTACGTTTTCAAAGTTTAACATTGAAGCGCTAAAATCCACCCAGAATTGAAAATTACGGGTACGACGAGCTTTGATATGTTTTCCTTTCATTTTTCAATTCGGAAAGCTTCAATTCGAGTGGAACTCAAGTTTAATAGTCTCTGTGAAAATTCACTCACGTATAGTTATGGTTAGTTGAATGCAAGGCTCGCTCGAAGGAAACTTTCGACTCTAACTATTGAATTGAATTTGTATCCAGCAAGTGCCTACTGAAACTTTATGGTAGATTATGCGCACAAGGTGAGTCGATGCTTTGACAAAGTTTATTTATTTGTTGAACACGACGGCGAAAATTTAATTTTTAAATTAAATTATTTAATTTACACAGCTATTTTGGGATAATAATAATAATTTATTAAAAATAAATAGCAATAAATTAATAAAAATAAAAGCATTAAATAATTTTGAACCTGTGCACTCAGGTGACCTTTTGGACGCAGTAATTGTAGCAAAAGGTATGCGAAAAATCGATTTTGTTTAATAACGATGAACGCCACCGTTTCTAATAAATCGGCCCTTATTTTCAGATAGTTAAGCAATGTTGATAGCACTAGAGTCCTCACAGGGAGAAATTGAAACTTGTGTGAGACTGCATGAACGGGCTCAATAAGCTAGGTAGCCCTAGTCTGGGTCTTAATCTGGGACGAACTAGCTCGAGCAGGCTCGTCAATTGCCAATAAAAATTCAAGGCATTCTGTGCATATAACATATAAGGTTATTAAACAAGCTACGAAATGGAAGAGCATTCTAGCTCACAAACAGGCCGAGGAATTCCTGATTGTGTACAGGCGCAGACTTACTAGGCAGAGGTCAGAACGACGTGTGCTCAAGAAACAAATGAGCAACCTAGACCTGCCAGAGGCAACAGCACGTAGAATCTGTCGGGCGAAAGAGAAGACTGCCGTCTACGTACTGGGGTACGAACAATCCAAAAGCTGAAACCTACGTGGAGCGATCACTGATAAGGGCGCTAGATCTGGTGAAACGGACAAAGTTAACGTATTTTGATCCGATGAAAGAAGATCTCAAAAGGTCGCAAAGTCAAGAATTATTATCAACACTCGCCGAATTTAGGAAATCTTGAAATTTAATCGAAACCAGTAGGCAACACGAACGAATAAACACGAGTCTGTCTAGTCTCTGGTGTTTTCGTGAAGCGCACAGAGAGTGGCGAACTTTACAGATCAGATATAGATACCCCATTACTCAATAATGTACGCAAGTTTTCACATCTTTTGGTAGCAGATAATTACCGAGCCTAAGCGTGCGACTCGGTCATCCACAGCTTTATTAGCAAAAGCAATCTTATCAAATATAGAATCATTAGTTATACCTTGTGCGACTTCGGATCACGATTTAATCTATTACCGTCTATTCCAGTCTGCGTCATCTCAGAAAACAAAGATTAAGGTAACCAACCGCGATTGCTTATTCTTCGATGATCCTCACTTCGTAATAGACTTGCATTTAATCCTAAAATTATTTCTTAAAATAATGCTATAATGTCTTTATTCTTAAGCTCATTTTGGTATGGTCCAAGATTAAGAAGCTGCAGATTTCGAATAAAAAAGGTACCTCTAATGCTAAAGATCTAATGGATGTTAAAAAATAACTAAAAAACAGTTCATTCTTTTTCAAGTCTTGATTCTGAACGGTTAATTGCGGTTACGCCGGTTGACTGGCGATGCTCACATAGGTCGTCTTTTTCTGCTGACCCGGAGAATCTTTGGAATCACCAGATGGCGTTTTCAAATCTAAATTCTGCATGGCCTGTTCGACGAATTTTTTCATCGAATCTGGCATAGCCGGAGTGCGGAGTCCTATTTCACGTGACTGCTGCAGATGCCTTAGTTTCCATTGCTTGCGAAATAGTTGAACGTTGCTCAAACGGCGTAGCAGTAGAGAATGTAGTAGACGGTCGAAACATGACTCGTGAGGATAACCACTGAGAAATGTCATCGGATTTGTTCCAATCGACCATGACCCCTCTTCCACGCCATACGTTTGATACGGGTACGTTTCACTACTACCATAATAATTTGCGGCTATATAAAGATCTGCGACAATATGATGCGCCAAGATACATCATTCTAACACAATTAAATTTGGTTAAGTTGGTGTTCTTAGAACTAGAGATCGAAGCGACTTAACTCTGCTGATTTAATTCGATTTCAGCAAGGCTTCTAATACCATTAGTCACGATATCCTCCCCAGTCAGCTTCAATATATTCATTTCAGCCTCGTCTGTTTACTTAACCGTCTGGTAGACCGCAGTATGTGAGGCGTTTTTCTCCATACGACCATGCCGGGCTTCATTCGATCGTGGGACACCTGTTTACGGCCCTCGTCTGGATTCTTTCGATAAAGCGCGTGCTCAAAAAGTGCAAAACGCTTGCATCAGGTATGTGTTTGGCATTCGGAAGTTTCTCGGAAGAGTCTTGAACAAATTGTTAAATTTTGTTTGGCTTAATATGAATAAACGCGGATTATTCCTAAAACGTCACTAAAATTTTTTTCTAAAATAATCCTAACGGAAACACCTTCTTATCTGGTATACAAGATCCGGTTTCGCAATAGGAATTTAATAGCGCCGTTCTTAAGATTTCGTCTATGTGAGGTAGTTTTGGACGTGTCCTTCGTAAAATACATTGGCCAGCAGTAAAACAGATTAACTCTATTTGAAAGATGAAAGCGTGTATTAAGCATTCTTTTTGTTTTTTTTTTAAGAAAAAGGCGCATATTACGGAATAATATGCTTACAATGTGTTAATTAGGGTTAGGTAAAATATAAGCATGGATGTTCACGGATATATGTGAAGTTGATGAAAAAGCACGTAACGGTTCTTTTAAGCCTCGCAAGATTTTGATGACTCGTGGTTTATACTTAATTTTACCTTACATATTTATTGCACATTGTTTTATATACATTAGTCACGCTGTTTACAAACAAAACACATCAGAAAATGCCTAGAAGCCATCTCGTCGTAAGCAGTTCAAGAAATGCTCGTGGGATGGCTTGGGGAACAGTACCCGGTTTATGTCGCCACTTTCTGAACGGCAGGCATGTCTTTCTTGGCACCATAGGACGCCAATACGTCTTGCTTGTATGAGGCAAAGGTGTAGTAAAAATACTCTCGGAACCACGCTGATGACACCGGCTAGTGCATTTTTTTCCCTCCTTGTATTACTTTTACCGTAAATAATTCCATTAACACCACGAGTAGGTCAAGTTAACATTACATTTTGATTAAAGAGTTTATTATTATTAATTGCACGTTTATCATATACGTAAGTCCGAACTTCGTAGAAATAACCGAAATAACTTCCATACATACGTCGTTCTACATATTAAGGCTTTTAACACCGCCGTATTCATTTCAACGATCGCCTACCGCCACATCGTCTTTCTCCATGGTGTATTACGCAAATACGCCGACCTTTTAACTTGTGTATCTTGCGGTAATTAATTAACTCTAATAATAATTTTCTCTTAGCGCGGTCCCGTCGACCACTAACGTGTATGTAGGTACTTGTGCACGTGTGGAAATGTAAATTAAGAAGATTACGAAAAGGACAGCCGCTGAAAATTACCGCTTGGAGGTTTCAGCTTTGTGGGGGATACTTCTCGCACTTGAGGGAATAATTTCAACACGGCCTTAGTAATAGTGCCGGCGACAGTTGTAATATGTTTCGGTCGCAGGACATCTGGAAGATGAGTCAGTAAGCAACCCTAATACAGTAATAAGTTTGCTTGGACTTTTCAAGGGTTTCTCGAAGTTATTTTTAAATTAACTAGTTTCTAGAAGATGGCTCGTCGAAATCGTTGCGAGGTTTATTTGTTGTATTCACATTCTCCAGACATTCGCAAAATTTGGTCCAAAATAAATAAAATATTCTCTTGTAATTTATCTTCCTTTTAACGATGTATGATGGAATCTACACAATTTAAGCTGTAGGTTCGTCTGCAAACAAGCCTGTTTGACCCACCAATTATTTCGAATGTCGTCTCCTCGTTTACGCTAATTCCAAGCCAGGCAATCTAGATGTTGAATGTCGGACGTTGTTTAGCATCACCACCGGCAAGATTTGATTATAATATGAATGAGGGACCCATTTACATTTGCCTTGATAGCTAATCTATAAACATAGCTCCTCGGGCAAGACGAAGATGAGGTCAGGCTAATTCGAATCGATTTTACATGTCTAGGTATGCACAGACCGCGTAGGATTTTCTTCTAATTCAGAGAGGTCTTCTCTACGATATAACATTTAATAATAGTCGGAAATAGATCGACGAAGATGGTGTTTTCGCGATATATTAACAGTTCGTTGGAATTTTACAATTTCTCATTAATAATTGCTGTTGAGCGCCTGAAAAAACTTTTTGATGAGTCGGTTATTGAAAAATTATCTGCGCCCCCTAATACCCCACCTTCGATACTGATTGATGAATTTGGACGTGGCCGATCATCCATCTTTGATGAGAATCGACCAGGTCGTCGTCCCATTGAAGTGACGACAGACGATGTGATCAATAAAGTTCATGAGAATTAGCAGCGTTAGTAGATTGCGACAAATATCGCAAATGAACGTGAGCCAACATCCTTCACGGAGACATGGGTGCCACCTATTGTCGATTGATGAAAAACTGAATCGCGCGAATACTTCAAAACATGTTTAAACACAATACGAGTGGGTTTCTGCGGCGTTATGTGACTGTAGATGAGACACGGATACATTACTACAAGCCACAAACCAAAGGCCAGTCGGCAAAATGGGCGAACTTGCATCAAACAAGATGAAGGCTATTCCATCGGCCGGAAAAGTCATTGACTATTTGGAGAAATTAAGGATAATCACGTGCCAATATTATGCCGTTTTATTGGACCAATTCGATGGTAAATTAAAGATAAAATTCACCGGATTTGCCGTATTTGGCCACTTATGACTTCTTTCTTTTTCCAAACTTGAAAAAGTAGCTTGAAGAGGCCATTGCCGAAACAGAGGCCTATTTTGCAGATTTAGAGAAATCTTATTATTCCGAGGGTTTAAAAGAGTTGAAAAAAACGCTGAACTACGTATACAAAGCTGCAAGGAGATTATGCTGAGGCCTTATGCAACGGGATTCTTCTTCCTTAACACAGGTACTTCTAAAAATAGTAAATTCGTGTTCGATAATTTACACAAAATCTAATTAACAAACCGGGTAGACATTTATTACTCTTCCAATGGAGAAACAAAACAGAAAAAAACGAAGCGGAAACAATCGTAAAATCGGAGCGACGTAAACATTTTGAGCTTGTTTTACAATCCTCGCACATGAAATTCCCGAATAATTATAAACGTTAAGAGCAGGTGTTGTTCGAGAGAATTACGTTTTTCCGTCGAGGGTATAAACGCGTCATTGCTATTTTACGGGACGCTGAATCAATGCGCTAAACAACAAGCCGAGCTCAGTTAATGCGGAGGTGTAGATTCTGCGAATTCACAAAGGACTCTTTTTCAGAAGAGGGTAGATGAGAAACAACTGCAGTGGTACCAAACACCAAATTTCAAATTTCCATCAAATCTATGCTGATTGTAAGAAAAACAAATTCGTAGCAGCACAACCCAAATAATACTGTTGGAAAAGGATTACTGATAGAGGAGGAAAAACTACTGTTTCTTGTGCAACTTATTTATTAATTAATTTGTACCTTGCTGATTTATTCAGCCAGTATTATCTGATTTTCTGTTAATAGCGATGTGTATTTTTAAAAACGTTGAAAGCTTTTTGTCAATGCGACAAGAAAATTTCCAATCATCTCCCGCAACGTGGAATATTCACAAACGTTACATCGTTCAGAAACATCGCGTTTCAATCGTCAAGTAAGTAATTGGTGGGAGTGGCCTTACGTAACTTCGAGTAGAAAAATAGCACGTCCGTATTATTAACTTCTTTCGGGATCGACGTTTCCGTGACACAAAAACCCTTAAAAGACTATATTCGTGCTGAACCGTATCGGAAATGTCGTAAAACTACGGACTTTCTATTTCCTTTTCGCTAATATGTTGCGTAGGAATCGTATTGTCCTTCAGATTTGAGGTATTTACCAACCATGATAGAAAAAGAGGTGGCGATAAGGAAGGAGAGGGAAAAGAGAGTGTTATGGTGGAAACTTTTCAATTGACACCTTCGCAGGAATAGATTTTATTTTAAAACAGAAATAAATCTTTTGTAAACTTCAACGGCCGCTCGGTGGAAGAAAAATAAAGCGGTAGGAAAATCGAAACAAATGTCAAAGATTTGTTTCTTATTCTTCGAATTGGGAAGCTTTATTTGACGGAAAGGAAATTGCAGAAGAACTGAATTTTATCTACGAACAAGATCTTATCTATTTAAATGAAACTTTGTGGGTTTATGGAATAATTTCATCTGTTTTTCCTCCGGCTATTATCAGTTTGTGTGTCACCCGGTTACACGCAACAACCGCGTACAACACTCGTGCTCAGTAGCCCAGGTCCTAACCGATCGCTTTGTTTCACCGATGTTCACGCCACCGCACGAACAAGTAGCCACCAAGGGCTTCCTGTTGATCGCCGTGCTTGATGGAAAAGTAATCTAAGAGTTTGAAATTGGATTTGAAAATGGTTTTCATGTTCTTCCTCAAGAGGATCTTGCTGATGCGAACGGTGAATGTTGAACCTTGAATGTAAGGTAGATACGCTTGCCTTAGATGAGGAGAGTTGCTGCGGAGAAAAGTTGACGTGGTGATTAATGGTAGTTATTGACGATGGAGTTCTGTTATTGAGGAAACGAATTGGATTCAGATATGGAAATGGCCCTTTAAATATGAAAATTGGTAACACCGCGTTTTTGGGCTGGACGATGGTGTGAGAGAGCGCTGAGGTTTTCGGTATCATAATCGGGGAAAGGAAGGCAACCGTCCGATTCGATCTCCAAGGTGAAGCGTATGGAATCACGTTGGAAATTGAAAAACGATAAGGAATCGCTTAAAGATTCAGGTTCGTTCATGAGATGTCATCAACGTACTTGTACTAGCAAGGTTGCGAGGTAATAGGGCTTGCGATTCGAACGCCGCCATAAAGATATTGGCGACGACAGGAGATAGGGAAGCGCCTGAAGTTTGCTCGTAATATTTACCATGAAACTGGAAATATCCAGAAGAAAGACAAACTTCAACCAAGTCACCCAGATCATCCGGTTGATCATTGGAGATGAAGAAGATCTAATGGGGATTCGGGCATAAAAAGTACGCAAGATTCGACATAATCTACAATCTGCACAAATTGTCTTTTACGGCAATAATGAAGATAATACGTACTATATAAATTACGAGCATAAGCAGTTGATTCATGTTGCATAATTATTATAATAATAATAATTATAAATAATAATCGGCTGAGAAACTCATTTACAATTTCTCTTGACTTCCAATTAACTAATGATGAGCCATCAGGATCGATCGCATTGCAAATATTTGAGTTCCCTAACACACACGTCTCCACCATCCGACCAAACTTTAACATTTCCTGCCCGAGGCCCTTAATAGGCTACGATCAATTGCATCGTACATCTCCATTCCACGTACATACCTACGTAATACTCCTTTAATTACGGGCGCAGAGATTGTTTAATTTAATTTAAACATGCAACGCACATGAGCCTACGATCGTATTAATAGGACACTGTAAAATATCATCGTACATGTACAATCTTGCAAATATCTCGAAAAATAAGCACTTCACGAGGGAAATGTCCGTAATTAAAATTTAATCATTCTGCGGAAGGAATACGTTGGTGATAAAATTAGTCCCCCTCTCTTCTTTCTTGTAGGCGGATATTTACCCCTGAATACCATTCGGTATTCATCTACACAATAGCCAAACACTTGCCCACGCATCAAGTAAAATATTCATCCACGCGACGCGAGCAAGAAACTCTTTAAGAATCCCTCATCATGGTCTGGTTCTAACACTGTGAATGTCCGTAATATTTTGTGATATGGAGAAGAGGTGATATACAGTGTGAGAATAATCATTCAGAGTAATACTGGTAAAACAATTGAGCCTGCCATAACACCAAATGTTATTTCACGTTTGTTGTTTATTTTGTTTTCTGAAAACGGGAACTTCCCTGGCGCAAAAGTTATTATGACTGGGAGGAAGGTGGAATTTACAAACGCCTCCTAATTTACCATTAAGATAACTCAATTTAAATTTTTAATTAACCGCTCTTCGTCTTCTTTCTCCTACGTCATTTTTACAACTAATTTCAAATTAAGAAAAAAAAGACTTTCTCTCGGGATCGTTCAAACATTAACTT
The DNA here is from genome assembly GCA_902655005.2 of Marronus borbonicus. Classification (NCBI taxonomy): domain Eukaryota; kingdom Metazoa; phylum Arthropoda; class Insecta; order Coleoptera; family Scarabaeidae; genus Marronus; species Marronus borbonicus. The sequence goes on from LR737382.1 coordinate 14,558,179, forward strand.
CTCGGCGGATATTTTAAGAAGCGTCCGAAACGGCGTGAGCTATTAAATCGCCCGCATTGAAAATGAGAAAGCGTAAAAAGGACCTGGGGGAGAAGAAAAAAAAGTTATGAAAGAGAAATCGAGTCTGGATTTATCGACCGTGTCCGAAATTCCTGACGGTGCCGTCGGTCATATTGTCTCTTGTTCTACGAGGCGGACAAAACGTCCACGAGCGGGCGATTTTTTGTTTGAATCGCGCTGGACGTCCGGATTGGGACATTCCGTTTCGAGGTTGGTGTTTGATTAGGTTTCGTTACGGTTATAGATGGAGTACGGTGCATTAGATTCGGAACTATCGTTTCATTACAGCGGCGAGTTATTGAGTTACATGCAGGAGCGCTTCCTCTAAATTTGCAACGTGAAAGCAGCCTTGACAAGCTGAAGGAGATACTAAAATAAATATTCCGTACATGTCCCAATAATATTTGTCATCAATTCGATACGAATATGAACAATCGTCATCTATGGTTGCTTAATTTATTGTTTCTTGAGCATTGCTGAATATACAAACTAATTTATTTGCTACTTCCGGTATAACCGGAAGTCTCATATAATTTAAAATATTTTAGTCTAATGTAGGCTTTAGTATATTGCCAAGATTTGGAAAATTTTCCAACGTATACTATAAAATCGAAAGTAATGGCAGACCCTAGTCAATACATGTTTTACTAATGTTCCATTATTCGTCCTTGTTATTTTAATTTTTTCGCTAAAAACAAAAAATTACAACCGCAACCTTATTCGAGGAAAAAAAAAATAAAGAGATATTTCAACGCGTATCTCCGAATATCGTAAAATTTCCATATCACGAAGGGGTATACGTGTCCGGCACCATGTTAACTCAATTATAATTCACCCTTGTTGACCCTTCCTTTTTAATGAAACCGTAACCGATACTCCTAATTACTTCGCCGTAGCGCCGTTAAAAGTCAAATCGCCAACTGCAGGAACTCTATTCGTGGACCGCTAGCAAAATACAATTATTTAATAAACACGTCGTTTCGAAAATAAAATTTGATTTCGGTTGTACGATTTGATACGATTATGGCTCTATTGACGGAAGTGCGATTTCGATTTTCAACGATCAACGGGGTTTGATTAATTTCAGCGGTTGGCTGTAAAGAATCCCAACCGGGCGAAAAGTCCGGTGAAAGGCAATAGATCCCGTTTATCTCGTGAAGCGAGACATCGTCGTGGCCAGAAGAACCACGGACGAAGAATGTAAAAAATTGCTCCATAGTTATAACGCACCAAGGTACGCTCACGAAGCAAGGGCATTAATCACATCCAAAATAGTGTACAAGTACAAAGTGAAGCTGGTCACCATGGTCAGGAGAACCGTGAACCAGGGCCACTACTACCACCAGGTGGACGAGAAGACGCTCTCCACTTCTCGTCGGCGAAATGCTGTCGATTTCCCGCCAACGGGCCGCACCCATCATCACGATAAGTCGCACATATATTGTATTGTCTATTTTTATATTCATATTTATTTTAAACTTGTAGCTCTAAGTGGGTTAATTATATATTCTTTTTGTCATGAATCTTAGTAGTTTAATAAAAATAATGTTCATTTTATCCTGTTTTCGGGGGCCCCAGTCTCAACACATGTTTTTTGTAATAAAGCATTATTTTTTGAAATTAATTCTACTCAGTACTTAAGAACAACGTAGCCTGAGAGCTGTAGCTGAGGAGCTAAATTATTAAAAGAAGTCCCAATTAATATTTAAATAAAAATTTTATAAGTAAATACTTTGCAATCATCACCGTTGTACTTTCTAGCCACTGCCTTAGTGTAAGATAGAACGTTGCCCAGAAGAATCGGTAACAAAACGCAACCAAGCCTGATCCTTCTAATTGACGTCAGCGCCGGATATTTGGCAGCCCATATATGACAGGTCTTCGGCTAATCTCATCTTGCAGAGGTACTCCTTTAGCAGGCAATATCCCGACAACCATGCCGGACTCTGTTCTGGACAGTCTTACGTATCTTAGTATTGCGCGCTTGTTCGTATATGATTCATACCATCTTAGTGATAGTCCTGATCCTTTCATAAAGAGCTTGCACAGGCGTATAATCCTGCTCAAACCCTCACTGGCCAACCTATCCGCTTCTTCATTGCCAGGATTTCTATTGTTACTCTTTAACCATATTACTTTGATATTCGTTTGTTTCGAAGCCTAAGATAGTAGCAGATTCGACGTTATTGATCGGTTCAGGTTCAATACCGATACTACTTGCTTACTATCCTTCTGCTCCTCAGAAAATACTCCTGGATCAACGCCTTAGTTCGTTTTTCATCCGTTTACGGAGAGGCATAACGTTGCTGGTCTGTTGGTATGTCAAAAATTTGAAGGTTTTGTCGTAGACATCTCAGCCTCTAGGATCTGCAATTTATCTACGCCACTCCTTCAACAACTAAATCAAGAGACGGCAGGCAAAGCATGATCTCCATAGCCACCGTCGGCGAATGTCTTAATGCGCCCATTGGCGCCCCTACACATGTTGGTAGTTCTTTATTTGGGGGAATTGAAGATATGGTCCTAACAGATCGAGCAATTAAAGTATGGGTTATTACAGAAGCAAAACAAGAATCAATGCGGTGGATGTATCGAAGATTGCGTCGCTAAAGGAGATCAAAACGTGGTGGTCAATGGAAAACTTAATGGCAACGATTTTCTGAAGTTAAAATGGGATTCTATTGGTCCGAGTGAAAAACCATAAAATGTTGTTGAAAAAGGCATACAGCTGCGGGACGCATAAAGCAAGCTATTTAATAATGCGATTTCTAGAAGTTGGGATATCTTCCTTATAGTCTGGATCTACCTACAGGGTTGATCATTAATTAGAGGAGTTATTAATTTTTTAAAGGGTGTCGTTATTGCAGACCCAAATCGCGTTGCCGATGGCCAATACATATCAAAAGGAATCCTTTGCTATAAATCTTTTAAGTACAAATTCGACCACACTGCACACTGCGATTCGTTGTAATTAAAACGGAATACCTATAGATCTCTTTCCCTGCGTCTCCGATTCGTTCTATATTTATCTTTCTCTCGCAACTTCTCTCTGCGAGACAACGAACGAAATCCCAGCGCACGTGAACGTAGTAGCTCGTCCATTATCCGCGCTTATTGGATTTCCAATAAACTCTCGAATAAATTTTCATTAACATTTGAAGGAATACAGATGAATCCATCAATAATTCGCGATGCCCCTTTTTGGGGACCCGCTCCTAACCCACGGGCAAATCTTATTACATAATACAAGAGAGGACACATTTAGAAGGGTCCAGTTAAGACTCTATTGCTTTTGTAAATTGCCGCCTTCGTCGTTACCAGTCTGGAATTGGATTAAATCCATTGCTTTGAGGTTGTACGTTGTGGAATATAAAGAGGTGGTTTGGGAAATCGGACTGCGGTACTTACAGATTTTTTATATTTGAGGTGAATAAAAAAATAGGTTGGCATTCTTGGTAATATCGACTTTCGACGACTATTGAGAATGGATTTGGTAAACTTAACGTTTCGACAACTTACTTATCTCCATCAGAAGATAAAAAGAATACAAGGACGGTACTGGAAGTACTCGTATTTAGAGACAGATGGCGCCTTATATCAAAATCTCCATTGCCAACTGTCAGTATTGTTCTCTAGTTTTGTTTTAAAGGTCGTTAAAAGTGAACAAGTTTATATATTTGTGGAATCAAGGAAGAAGTTCTTCGATTTCTTTTTTTGGATGGGGGAAATTATGCAGAATTCAAAGAGAACCTTCGATGATTACCATCAGATACGGTTTTAATGAATTTAAACGTGGCCAATACTAAAATATTAAAATTCAGTAAAATATTTTATTCTCGAGAGCTTTTGGATTGCATCGCGTACGTTCCATGTTTACCACTAGCAAAATGTTACTCAAATTCAAAATAAATTTTAACAAAGATACGAAGGGCGGACCATGCGCCAGACAAAGCACGGATTTAATTACTTCCGCATCAAATTAACACAATTTTATGCACTTCGCGATTAGTTAAACCTGCACCGGCGGATGAATTTTAAATAACGTCACAAGGGTGCACTACAAAACAGTGCAACGCTGGAAGTATATCCGTAGTTTTGAAATCGGCCAATGTAAATTGCAGTTGGCATTGGTTAATTGAATTCTGGCTCTAGCGCATAGTTTTTTTTGTTCTGATTCTTTCGTCCTTGTTCGAGTTTCGATCAGGAAAACGTTTAGCGACGAATGAAACGTTGTAATTCGGCCACGATTTTAACCACTGGGTAACCCTTTCAGTTCGTAAAGGTTTTGATTGGATTCTAGAATTGGAATAATATACCGTTAGAAAAAGACTACGATTGAAACATAACGTTTGTCCGAGAACTCCTAACACCATTTCTTATACGCATAAATCGGAAGTATTTTTCTCCGCGTTGTAGACAAAACTTGTTCTATTATCTAGGCCAAGAAACAGAATTAAAATATATTCGAAGGCGATGAAAAACTCAAAAATGATAAATGAAATAATAAAAATGCGGAGTATCCCGAGACCTCGGGGTGTCGCGTAGTAGCATCGAGGGTGTCGCGACACTAGCGAAGGACTGGGAGGAAGGCGATAAGGTAACAAAAAAATTCTTCTCTTCGTCCAAAGTACTGGCACGTACAAGTACGTCCCAAATGAGATGATGTGTGATTCGTGGAGCAAGCATGATACCGATTTAATTGCCACGCTGTATTTCAACAAAACGCAAACATTTACAAGGAAAGAGTTCAAAGGAATTTTAAAATAGAGGAAACTACAAAGTCCTTTGTTTACGAAAAGATTTAAGACCTCTGATAGAGCTGAAGAAGTTGTAGCTAAGATTATTGCAAAGAATACGTTATCTCGTGTACCTGCAGAGAAAGTCATCATTACCATGTTTGGCCCTGAGTATCAACGTGATATGATAAAAATTCTCTTGGCTGACAGTCTACAGTTGGAAGACGTATGCATTGAAGATTCTGTTAAAATTCGAGTTGGTGAAACAAATTCCACGTTTGCAATTCAATTGGACGAATCTACCCCCGCTCAACTCGTTTCTTTTATTCGTTTCGTCGATGAGGGAAGCATAGTTGAACAGTATCTCTGTTGCAAAAAAATTCTCGGTACTGCCAAAGACAAAGACACCTTCGTCGTAAATGGAAGAGCCATCGGAGAGAATTTGGAATCAGTTTTGGACAAGACTATTAGAAGAGCAGGCCTCGCTCAAATATGTGACGAGCTAGAAACACAGCATTGTGATCTCCTCCTTCATACAGAAGTCCGTTGGCTATCCACAGGGAGAATAGCCAAATTCTGGGGCACAAAGCTAACTTTCCTCTGTGGTTTATTTGAAATGCTTAACAAGACAAACGCTAGTCTACGAGGTGAGGGCGCAAAACTCCTTTCCGCCACGGATAAAATTGGAATGTTAGATAAAGTCGATGTATGGTCGAGAAAGCCATTTTGAAATGTTTCCATTGACACGCAGTTAGTGATAAAATGCTATCATTTAGTGCAATTGAAAGAGAGGTTAGAGAGATATAAACCAGTACGACTGGATAGGAAATCCTATCGCGCTTCCCAGTGCTTGTAAATTTCAACTTGTTAAAGAGGAGGAACTGGCAACTTTAACCATTACGAACGAAACGAAATAATGGATTTTCTTCACTTACAAAACAACAGAATATTATTACATTATCGAGCTCGTGCGTCGACGATATGTGACTTACCGAAAATATCGCAATTGAACGTGAGAGGTCGTTGGATTATCTCACGCCAACGGTTTGACACGTTTCGCGCAGGTTATATAAATTTTAGTGCTTGCTAGTGGGAGATTATCTCTCTAAACCCGGAAGGGTAACCAATTAGAATCCACCACTTCGTCGATAAGATGGCAAATGTATTGCGGGAATTGTACGATTATATGAGCGGCATTGAGGTGTTCGACGTGCAGACGCCGGAGGATCTGTACAAGTTATTCATGATGTGCCACGTGTTCTCGTGGACCGTGCTCTTCTTAAAGCTTAAAGGTTGATTCGAAGATATTGAGATATGAGTAAATTGGTTGGTCAAGTTATTAATAATGGTATTCAACCTGTGGAATTAACGTTTATAATGTAGGTTATATATTTTCGAATATGTAGTGCAATGTAATATTGTCAAATTATAGTTTTTCATGTTGTCATTTTTGCTTGATTAGCTAATTCGCCTTTGGTTCTTTTGGAAATATTCTTGCTGGTAATTAATAAAAATAGAACAATTCATATTTTTATCAACATTTTAAGGCCCTGGTATTATTAATCCCTTTTAAAAGAAGATTTAGCTCAAAGTATATTTAGATAGCTCAGTCCAAATAAATCAACAGTTACGTAAATATTCAATTATCGGCATTTGGCATTACTTAACACGAACCAACCCCCCAAATCTTGTAGATTATGTAGAGGAAAAAGTAAACAGGTGGATAAAATAGACAAATAACATCTGATAGGTGGCGTGTGCTATTACAAAATGATCTCTTTTATTATGGTATAGTTTTAGAGATAAAAGGGTGTTTGAGTGGTAAAAAGGTAAGTTTTTAGTTTAATAATTATTCGCGTGTTCTCGTCTAAAGCTTGTAATAAATAAAGAGCTTCTTCACCTTCTAACAATACTTGTCTGTGCGGTCATTCTAAGGGTGCAGTTAGTACTTGTTAATTATGTTTACGTCTAACCTTAAAACTGCGAATGGTGGATGAAGTAGACACAATATTAGGTGAGAAAATAAACGTTGTCTACTGCATCCCCTACGTCTACTTTATTACCATTTTGTGCATCTGTTGACAATACCTAAGCTGTTACAGTCATCAAAATGGGTTGCTTTTATAAGAAGAAACACAGTCGTCCTCTGATTCTGGAAGATACGATGAGACTGGCTATTACAAATTAAAAAAAAAAAATGTTAACATTTCCACCACATTGCTCTCATAGACTTCAACTTCTCGAAGTTTGCGTCTATGGATCATGGATCAGTCCGGGGAAATATCATAGCGGCGTTTGAAAAACCTGGTTTTAGGTCATTTAATCGGGATTTTGACACAGCGCAAGTGAATAATCGTCAACAGAAAGAGATTCCAGCACAAGAAAATCCAGAAGCAGGTGTAAGAAATACAGGAATGGAGGAATCCAGCAATGATAATGTCCAGCAGGCTGTTCGAATAGAAGATTTTAAACCATATCCAAAAGCTCCTGAGAGAACACAACCAAACAGACGCAGAACAGATTCGGTAGATGAAACCCCCAGTGCTTCCGATACGGTTAGTAAATGTTGCTTCAAAACCAGCAAGACGCTTACGTGCAGATATTGATAGCTCTGGCTCAGAGACAGACACGCATGTGATGGTGAAAGAACATAAAGATGTGCCAGTTATAAGTTGGAACATGCAACATTGTTCTTAAAATTATATCCATTCAAGCTATCCACGAACTCAGGTTCATTGATTATGATAGAATAACTGACTGTTGACGGGATTTTTGAATAACTTGGGTTCTTGATAAATGTTTCTTTTCTGACGAGAGTCCGATTCCATCTTTCGGAATATTTAAACAAACCAATGGTCCTCATGAATTTCTGAAGACATCATTACATACCCAAGAAAAGTGTTTGGCAGCATCAAGGAGGCAACAATAAATTTCATATAATATCAGCTATACGATGATGAGATTACAGAAGGAGGCTTTTTAATTGAAATTTTAGGAGAATGATCTATGCGCGTCGTCAAATCCGCAGTAGTTTGAGCAGTTAGTCCACCGCTATCGGGGTTGCAACTTATTACAGCAATTTTACGAAGTTTAACAACGCAGCTAACAATTCGTTGATATAAATTAAGATACGATACTGTAAATTGTGGAAACTGAAACATACACTGCCGTTCAGAGAAGTTCGGTCGGTTGGTAAAAAACATGAAAAAGTTACAGAAACAAACGAAACTAAAAACAAAATGCAATTTTATTGTATGTACAGGTAAAAAAGACAAAAATAAATAAATAAAAAGTTATTCTGGCCTAATATAACATACTGAACGTTAATTTTTTTTTTAATCGAAAAAACCTCCTTTGCTGTTAATCACCGCTCGAACTATTCTAGGCATTCTTTCGATAAGTTTTGTTAAAACGGATCGTGGAATATTAATCCATTCATGTTGCAGAATATTCCGTAAATGTTCTTGTGGAGTTGAGCATATTTTTCGGATCCTTCTGTCCAGTTCATCCCACAACAACTCTATCGGGTTCAAATCTGGGCTTTGTGGGGGCCATGTCATTACTTGCAGGGTGTGCTGTTCTTCTTGCTTCTTTAGATAGTTCTTACACACTAACGCAGTGTGTTTTGGGTAGTTGTCACGCATGAATGTAAAGTTATGGCCTATTATACGCAATCCTGATGGCACTGCATGATTCTGGAGTATTGCAAAATAATTTTCCTTCCTCATTACACCCTGCACTCTGCATAAATCTCCCGTCCCCGCAAAGGAGAAACATCCCCACACTAACGCAGAACTACGCCCTTGCTTCCCTGTTGGCACAATGCAGTCCGGGATCATTTTTTCGGTTTTAGATCTTCGGACATAAACTCGTCGATTTTGCCGAAAAACCTCAAACTTTGACTCGTCACTCCGAAGCACGTGTTTCCAATCATCTCACGACCAATCTAAATGAGAACTGTTGCCGTTTTGCTCTGTTGCCCCGACGTAATAAGGGTTTTCGAATGGCAATGCGTCCATGAAGGTCCGCTTGTTGAAGTCGACGTTTTACCGTACTCGCCGAAACTTGTTCTTCACGGCCGCGATTGACTTCGGCTGCTATTTGTGGCGCTGTTAATTTTCTATTGCGTTTGCTTAATAATACAATTCTCAAATCTTCACCTTTTGATGTTTTCCTAGATGCTCCGGGACGAACACGATTTTCTATAGTTCCAGTTGTCCGATATCGCTTTATGATGTCATGTACTGTTGAACTTCTCATATTTATTTTTTCAGCAATTTGTCGCTCCGAATATCCTTCTTCAAACAGCGTAATAATGCGTGAACGTTTTTCTACACCGGTAGGCTTGCCACGTGCCATTTTGAAGGAAATTTTCTTAAAACTTTCGCGCAAAAACGACAGATGCACACCAACACACGTTTAACAGTAAAACGAAGCAAATTTATATCTTTACGCCTGTGATAAATAAACAAGAATGATGCTGCGGTATATTTCCTAAATGTATTGTTCGTTAATAATCCCCAAACGACCCGTTTCAAAAGATCGGTGGTACTTCCGAGAAATTCTTGGAATGATAATAAAAGGGACTTTATTGTGGTTGTCGCAATATTTCTACTTTACATAATAATTTATGGCTTTAATCCCTTAAAAAAGAGTGAATGCTTAATATTTTTCTAATTTTATGTATTAATAATTGTATACAGTGTGATATAATAGATTTTTATTGTATGACCGAACTTCACTGAACGGCAGTGTACATAACTGCATAGAATAACACCAATCCCAATTTTGTTGCTGTTGTGTATTACGAAAATAGCTTGGATTTAATAAAATTAGAACATTTTTGTCGGTTTTCTAACAGCTTACAGATTTACTACATTATTTGATACTTTTTGTTTAGAATTCAGACAATTAAAAAAAAAACGGTTTTAAATGAAATTCTTTTACGATTTCCAATATCAAAAATTCCCGACCCTGTATATCGCATAAGGGCGTATGTTTATGTAATAGACGCATTTATTTCGAACTCGTGCGAGTGAAACGCTGCCACTGCTGCTGTCACAACAGCCGCCGCGTTGTCGGCAGATGCAATCAATCAATGTCATTCGTCAATTCCTTGGCAAAAGTTTCCGAAGGTCAACAATCATTAAGCTGAGTACACGTTCTACACCGTATTTTCCATGTCTTCTTTTCAACGTAGCGCACACTTAACTTACGTTATTATCGGTACGCGATAGTTGAAAGTGTCTGCGCGCTCGCGTGAACGCATTCGAACGGTGATCTAATGCGTTTTAGCAAATGCTCGGCTCCGGAAAGTATTCTGGCTTTGAATAAACAATTAATTTAAAAACGGGTAATCATGGAGCTTCTAGAGAAAATGAGCTACCAATCATGATAATGCAAGACGTAGAAAACAAAGATAGGTGGTTATCATCGATTGCAAAAGATGTACTTAATTTTTCATTGTATTGAAAATTCTCTACTTTGCGCCCTAAATTAATAAAAGCTGTAAATTTTTCATTAGATGTATTTAAATGCTGCATATTTGAAGTGGTCGCATCCGGAAGGCCATACGGGCCACTATTTCAGATGCTCTTCTCCGACGATTTTAGCTGACTTGGTACAGAGATTACTTCCATCAGAAGCTACAAGGGTTGGAAGGCTACTTCAGTGACGGAAACATGCATCGAAGGTATCGCTGAGGAGAGTGGTTGAAATTTAGCCATCGTAGAACCTCCAGCAACCACCACCAAATTCAGTACGGATTACACCATAACGTCCCGTGCAAAACCCAATCTAGCTCTGCGATTTTCCGCAGCTAACTGTGGATATTGGGCTGATCTTCTAGTCATTTCGTGCACATTTCTTACAACCGAAGTCTATCTCTTAAAACTGAAGAAATCACCTCGTTCAGAGGTTGCTCTTCTATGACTTGATTCTGGTCTCTAAATTAACGGAATTTTTAGAATAAACACCACGGAAAGTAGTTTGTTCCTGACAGTCATTATAAGAAATCGAATGAAAATGTCAAGTTTCATTTACCTACCGTTGGCTGCGATTCTTTGACAGTGACAATTCGTAATATCAAAATGAAAGAAATTATCTCGCTTCTCTTGGTATTTTTCTGGTCAAGCACGGTCCAAGCGCGGACCAAGTACGCAGACATACCGATCTACGGATCCTACGTCGTAGCCAACGGCGACAAGAAGTACCCAGCAGTGATACTTAGCGGTTTAGCGGCGGTCACAACGTCGGAAGTGGGCGTCGACAGCGACGTCATGTTCTGTCTACCGAAGTCCGTGCACGGCGCTTGCTTTCCGGTGACGAAAAAAGCGACCCAGGACGCTAACTCGCTGCTATTCTTGAAGGTACGGCTTTTCGGCGGCCTCTCGACGTACCTCAAGTCGTTCCGCAGATCACACCATATCGTTTGCGAAGCCCTGTCGTACTCGCACGCGCCGATCAAGATGGAGGTGAAGACCGATGGTACCCCAATATGCGACACTTGCCAACATATCGACGCGATAGTTTGCATGTACGAATTCGTCGGGATCATGATCAACGGTACGAAACTGATGCATTTCCTAGAATTGCTGATAAAGGCGGAACAGCTTATCGGAAGTGATACCGACGCAGATACCTGGAATGAGGGCTTAACAGCGAAGGATACACTTAGAAGCGGTAGCAGTAATGCTACAGGAATAGCCGTAACTGTTGCACCTCTACGTACGGTTATCATTTCGTTACCCTTGGCTCCTTTTATGTTCAAAGGTTATTTAAACTTGTTATGATTTTATCTCTGTGACGTTATTATCACTAAAGCAATGTTTATTTATATAATAAAGAATTTATAATTACAATATTAAAGCAATGGCGAGATACGTGTACCTGGACCCGAGTCTCACAGTCGATAAGTTGGAAAGTTACTTGAAAACAAGGGGCAAGACTAGAAAAGCCACAATCCAAACGACCAGACGAGTATTCATCTTTCAGGGTGTCGGTTCCGATGGATATTCTTGAAGACGTTAGGAATTCAACACTTTGGCTAAAAGACGCATGCATCAACCGCTTTTCTTTTCGGCTTCTGAAGGAAGATGCCAAAATTTAAATTTAGATAATGGAATTAATAATGGTGAACATTTTTATTAAATTGATTGATTAGATTGGCTCCTCTTTTACTCAGTTAATGCCATCTTACCTGTTGCAAAGTCTTATACTTACATCTTCAGGAACCTTTCAAAACGCAAGTGTTGTAACCTTGTTCAGTACAACTACTCAATTAACGACTAATCTCGTATTTCTACCATATGTTCGTCAGCATCTAGAAACCTGGCTTTTCTTATAAGAACATGTTAAAGCTTGCGTGATTCTCGCGTATTACGAACTTTGTGCTGCAGCCTTTAAAGAAGTCGATTGGACTACGCTGCCCTGATATGGTATCCCCATTATATCTACCAACATTTGGCTGCGGAAGGAGTGCAGAAAAGGTTTTTGAAGTTTTTAGCTTTAATTGCGATTGCAGCAGTCTACTCAATAATGATAGCCAAAGTATCGGCGCACTCCGCACCACATAAGTTTAATTAAATAATTTATTTAATTATTTACCAATTAATTCTATTGTACTTAAACCAATTCAATTTTATCGTTTATCATATTTCATTTGGACATCTGTAAAAACTCCATCCACTCGTCACAGTACAGCAATCGTAGTGACTGAGCTTGGCAACAATAATCTGTGTATTCGCAGATACAAAGTGGACGTTATCAAATGGAGAGCTCATCGATTTGACGGACGGGAGCATTGAAATCGAAGCGAAGCGGATATTGGTCGGTGGCCTTTCTGCATCGGGTTATATCTGCATATGCAGGCGTAGCGTTGCATATATAGACGATATCATCTGTCTACTATGCAGCCGACTGTGGACGTATGTACTATTTTCGAATAGGAGCAAATCGATTGGGTTGGATTATGGAATTGATTTCTATTTTCAGGATACGTTTAATTTCAGTTAATTTCATCTCTCGAATTCCTAATCATTCGTTCATACTTTATTGCTAATAGACCTATTAATTGGCTTTTTTTTGCGAAGAATTTAGCCTCATTCGGACCTGATTTAGTGTTCTTCATAAAGAAATATTTATTTATAAAATCTACTAACCTCCTTAACATCGATGCCACAACTTCGAAAACACCCTGTTTGTTTCTTTATTTCTTCCTTAGTTCCTTGTTCCGTTCGTATCGCCGTAGTAGAACTCGAACGAGGCGAATCATCCAAAATTACCGAGGCTTCTTGAGGATGCCTTCTATAGTAATGAAATTTTTTAGAATCCATTACCACCTTTCGCCGTTCTCCTGGAATAAAAGAGCCTTTGAAGGAAGGATGAAACGGAATAGCGCTATAAATAGAATGCTCCAGGTTTCCCTACCACCTCCGCCTCTTCCTCTAGCTGTGCGCTCGAAATGAGAAGGGCAGATCTCAAGCATCAACCTCCTCGACGTTTTCAACATTTTGCAATAATAATAAAAAGAATTCGGTTTATCATCGTAAGATAATGGCGGTGGAAAGGAGAAGGAAAATAGGTGACGAAGAATTGATAACCGGCGGTAAGGATCCGATAACGGTTCTGCTTTGTTTTCAATTAAACATAAATAGGGCGTAATCTGAAATGGTGGGTGGCGAGATTCTTTTTAAATGGAAAAATCTTGGGAAACAATCGATGGGTAAAGTAGACAAATGAAACTCAACGATAATACGTCTGATAAGCGGCGCAGTCGCTAAATTTGACTATAGAAACTAACATTTTCGAAGGAAGATAAGCTGTGATTTAAAAAAAATATAAGGTATAAAATTTTGTTATTGAATAACTTCCCACCTTGGCGCCTTTTCTTTTAATACGATTCATTTTTCACCAAACTTGTGTTCATCATGTAAACCATGGTAATTAACACTAAAGGGGTCCCCTAATAATCATATTATCCAATATCATAGATGCACAAATTATGTGCAGCTATACGCACAAATTCACGTCATGCTCTTACTGAACAGATACGATGGTTTGCATACAACGCCTCATCGCCCAAATGAAATTTTCCAATTAAATATGTACATATACAAACGCGCAGGGCCATTCCGTTTGTTTCCTATTTGTATGTTAATCCATTTATTTCGAATATTCACACTCAGATTCACACAGAGAACAACCTACACTGCGTATGAGCCCCACAAACACTGTTTGTTATTATAGAACTGTTCCAATTTACAAGCAATTACGTAGAGCATTATTGCAAAATAATATTAGTTACATTTAAAACGGTTATTACTTTGTTTAATGTTGACCATTTAAATGTAATGCTTGCAGCCGAAATAAACAACAAATGTTATTTTTCGTGTAATTGAAGAGGCTTTTCGAAAAGCAAATTGTGTTGGATGAGACAACTGCGTAAGCAATGGTTTCATTGCTGGCTACTTTTTCTTGGAAGGAAGTTGTGTACGATGAATTCGTTTGCAAAGAGAAAAATAAGCAGTTCCGAGACTCTGGAAACAGCTTATATCAACGGATATAATTTGGAGAATTATCGCAATCAATTACATTTTTGTTTGTTTTTTTTGGAAATAGCTAAGATTAATTTATTGATGAAAAAAATTATTTCTTTTGTAAGAGCAACTTGATAGATAACAGAAAGATAGGTAATTGTATAAAAAAAAATACTTTGGATACTTTTTTCATTTCAAAGTTTAACCATAATTATCACTGTAGCGAGAATAACTTTTTGAATAGTCCTCGTATATTTGTACAAGAACATGTTGGGGGAGGTAGGGGAAAAAACCCAGACCTATTTAAACAGCGACCATCCGCAGGATAACCAAGCCTGCGGACGATAGAGTGTCGGATCTGGAGTCCCCAAAACCGCATCAGCTTTTACTACCAGAATCGGGCCGGAGGCGGTGTGCGTGTGCGCAATCATTCCGTACCGAATTCCGGGGACTTGAACCCGGTCCAGTCACGTCAGGGAGTCTCCGTCCATGCAGGGACTGGAGCCGAGCGAGTGTCCGCATTCGGCACATCACCGGAATTTTTAAAAACGATATACGATCACACTGACGAATGTTCGGATAAATATGCCGGTGATATAAAAGACAACTTGCTTATAATCTTTAAATCTAATCCTATTTTCTTCAAATATATACTTCTTAAAAAAAAATGATTCTAAAACTCTTCTAAAGAAAGAAAATCCTTCTTTATATTAATCAAACTCCGACGGGTTTGTTTTTAATAAAATTCCGCCGAACACGTAGAGATGCAAAAGGAAAACATTGATTTGCGATAAATAAGGGAGAGATGACAGAACTAGACTAGGCAATAACGCCGAAACTTGCCAAAAAATTCGAACAACCCTGCAGTGTTATTGTAGCCTAGTTTCATCGGCGAGAAGGTCAATTCGCATCTTCATATCGAATTAGTTCGCCGGCAAGACGTCAGCGAGTCCCCGGCAAGGGACAACCTCAATTCTGACATCTTGAAACGCCGCTACTCGAAGCGTATGTGAGAGAGGAAGTGACCCGAAGTGTTAAGTGCTGTGGTTACTTTGTTAATTAATCAATTTAATAAAGGGCCGGACGTCTGAGGGGATTGCAGCATGTCGGCGAGTGCAAGAGACCATTGGAGTTCGGCCGTTGACAAGTCTAAACCGGACGAATTACATCTGCAGCTCGAGATGATGACGCTTTCTTGACCTACGGGCTGTTTTAGATATGTGGCGGTATTTTACGCATCATCTTCATGACCATGTTCGCTATGACCGAATATTTTGGCGAATTCGCCATGCCAAGGTAAATGAATCAGTTTTTGCCAGCTCTGTAACTTAGCGTGAGTTTCGTTGCTAAAGTTGCTTCTAGAGACTTTTGAAGTAAATTATTCTAGATGGCATGAAAGCTAGAATTAGACTAGATTGTATGTAATTCTGTACTGACATGGTGAGATGTTTCGATCTCGAGAAAGACAGAAATATACATATACGACGTAGATCTTGTTGTTGTTTGTGCCGAACTACTATTTTTTTTTTTTTTTAGCAGTATTTAGACAATTGAAAGGATCATTATTATTTAAATATTTTACAACGTAGGAATATTCTCTTTTGCTTATCTAACCCACCTTTCAACTTCGTACCTTTCTCTATAATCCGTCTTATTTTGCAACGATCTTCACTAAAGCCAATGCGAGGATAACTCCTTTTCACCCTTATCACACCAGCCGCAACCGGCTACGCTTATCTGCTGAAACGATTCGGGATTCACGGTAGAGACACGCGAATACATGGTAGAGGGAGATATTAGAAAAGAAGAAGCCGTTGCATCTTATTTTAAGCGACACGGAGTGCGTGGATGGAATTTTAATTCGCTTGTTTCGTCGTTCCGGATCGTTCGATGAGCTTCAGGTCACGTTTTTTGTTGGGAAATTATTTCGTATGTTAGACGCCCTCGAAAGATTTTGACGTGGATTTCGAGTTAGCTAATCCTTGGAAGTTTTATTAGGCTTCGTTGCTTGTTTCGATATCGTCTTCAGATAAATATTTAAATTTGTCACGGATACTGAAGATGTAAGTGAGGTGTTAAAGGGATTTGAACATCGATTTCAAATATTGTTCGTTATTACGTCGTTTTTGGATTCTATTTCAGCAATGTTCTTTCAAAGCTCTTCTACATTTTAAAGTACAGTCAATTTCCGTCTCGACTGTTACCGGGACTTAGACCTCGAGAAAAAAAAGATAGAAAGAAGTACGGAGATACTCTTCTATCTGTAGAAAACAAACTTGGCGTTGCAAATTACAATTGCTCATGACTAATGCAATGACTAAGAGGAGGATTAACTAATTCTTCAATTAAAAAAAACAAAAAGAAATAATTTTTCATCTTGAAAAACTCCCAACCCAAAAGAGACAAATGAAGACAGTCCATCTTCATCATGAGTCCGATCGCATCGAAGCTCCGATGGAGTTGAGCGCCCGGAAAATCCTACCGAAGTATTTCCCCGACCTCCCGCGGGCGCGTTCCGTCGGGCGCGGCCGGTACTACAGGTCGCGATAATCTCATTTGCCATATAAACGTGATATATTACGGGTCGTGGAACGGTAGCGCGGAGGAAATTGAATTTTCCGAGGATGCGAGTAATTTTCGATGGGGCCCAACGCGAGCTTTTTTTTCCCCCAAACTTGCTATCTCTAGCGCCGCTTGTACGATAATTTTCGCGACGCTTACTTGGCGGATATTCATCCTCGTCGACAAATGCGAGATAATCAGGTTGATACAGGTGGTGCTCTTTATAGATTTTTTCTTAAAGAGTTTGTTATGTGCTTACTTCTAAGAAACGATACAATTTCGATGAAACTGTAAAGACTGAAAGAGTATCCTCGTATAAGGACAACTCCATTTTCTTTAGCAGTCGGATCCGCCGGTTTCGGGGTACAGCGGCCTCGTAGATTTTCACGGAAGGTTTTCTCAGTTTTAAAAACGCATTAAATTTTCAAATTGCAGAGCGCTTTGACGCCTATAAACAAATAGAACTAGAAGAAACGCTACCTTGCGACACATTCAGTATTCCATCAAACACGCATAATATTTTGACTCTTATCGATTCAATCGTCA
This sequence comes from Marronus borbonicus, assembly GCA_902655005.2. Lineage (NCBI taxonomy): Eukaryota > Metazoa > Arthropoda > Insecta > Coleoptera > Scarabaeidae > Marronus > Marronus borbonicus. Next base: position 14,575,619 of record LR737382.1, read on the forward strand.
AAACAGCTAACATCACTTTTTACAGCGGCCCCTAACCTGTTAATAATAAATTAATGAACTCGTAGTAAACACGGGGTATTGGGCACATAAAAAACAAGCGATTTTGTTTTACGACCCTTCGTATCTGATCCCAGGAGGGAGGCTCTTTCGGGATTCGTTCGACGAAACAATAAATTGGACGTATTTGTTGACGTCACGGGTATAAATTCTCTGGTTTAAGGCGATTTCGCGGCCAAATAGGGGGAAAACGAATAGGGGAGATTTGAAATGGAACGCTTTCGTTCGGGGTAGGCGCCATTAAGCGTTAGTTAGATTAAATTCGTTGAGTTATATTCGCTTGAAATTGAAAAAAAAAAACGGCCGTTTTATTATTGTTTGTAAATAATGATCAATGAAAACGTTGGATAATTTTGAACGCGCGTGTGTATATTAAGGAATATTTACTTCTTTAGAGATGACGAGCAGCTCAACGAGATTGTCAAGTTGACCCGGGTGTAAAGTGTGTGTTTCTGACTCGTTAGCGTTGAAGAGTGCTTGGGAAGATAACAAACGCACTCAGGTCGGTTGACAATCTCAACCATTACGATGGATGTGTTTCCAGCTATTATTGTTGCTTGTCCGCAGACTAAATACTTTGCGTATACAGGGTGTGACGCTTAACTTGACACTTAGGCAAATTTAGAGAAGTACACTATAATTTAAACGCCTGGCACCACGAGAAACACCTAAAACATACGTGTACGGGGGTGGCTTCGTTATGCGGAGACGCGTCTGTGCCTTATCCCCCGTGAGGTCTCTCGACATGCTTGTCCAGCTTGCTGGACTTCAGGATGCTGGGATAAGCTGGGTAGAGAGAGGAAGAAAAAAATAAAATAAAAATAATAGTAAAAAGTAGACGTGACCAAGAAATTATTATCTTTTTGCAGTGACTACTCAGACTCGTGTTTATTCGACTCATGAGAATGGGTTCGTGTTGCCTACTGGTTTCCCCGAGAGTCGACACGAGTCTGTCTAGTCGCTGCAAAATTTCCCTACCTTGCTCATCTCTAATAATAATAAGAATAATATGGAACTAGTAATTAAATATCCGGGTATGCGGCCTGTTTCTGAATGGTTGCATTAAAAACTCTATATTTCGTCCCTTTATTCACAGCTTCCTCAAGAACTAACTATAAGATCGAATGAGATAGGCAATTGTTAAAATTATATCAAAAAACTTTTTTTAAAAGTAATGAGAGTTAAGTGTTAACGAAGATCTTCGAATAATTCCACTGAAAACCTGAATATGTGTTTACAATTGAAAACAAATGAAATTTAAACAGGAAAAATACAGTCTGGTTTCAAATAGAATACTTGTTGATGAGTATCCATTTTAAAGTTCATTGCGACATTGATGTAAAACAATTCCAAAGAAAGACGTCTTTTATAAGAATCGTGAAAGTCCAGAACGGCAACATTATCGAAATCAAAAACACGAGCAGTTGCCACAATTGGCTAAGCCAGAAGCTCTCTTATCCCTACTTCCGTCTTGGCTGACTCGGTATTTCAACCAATGGCACGTCTGTCCAATATAATTGATACCGCAACCCAAACACGGAATCTTGTAAACAGAATTAATTTTGAATGAGAGAGGAGCTTTCTTCTCTATCTAAAGAAATAAGTTTCCGACTAAACTGTTAATGAATGGTCATCAGTAGAACCATCAAAGAAATTTGTACTGTTTATCAATTTGTTGAGCACTGGCTTCGGGCGGCCATTGTTGGCGAAAACCCCAAAACCATTTCTTAAGTTTGAACGTAAAGGCTGCTGATCAAAAATATGGATCTTCATTATGACAATATTCAGATTTTAGTTGTTTGGATGGTTTGAGTAGAAATTAATAATTTTGCCTGACACAGCAGGTACCAACCTAAAATTATCAAATGATCGTATAACAAAAGAAAAAAAGAGACAATAAAAACAAAATAACTCGAAACCAGTTGATTTCAGAAGTGAAATCTAAAAACGCAATAGAAACATATCATTCCATTGAAAATATCAAAGTTAATTACGACTTCCTGCATAACCGGAAGTAATACGACTCTTAAAAATAATTAATAGCGGACGCGCTTATTGCTTGCTACAAATTTTCAGAACTAAGCTAAGATGCCAACTGTATAAAAGCTTTTAATGAACGGGTTGCGTGAAAACCCCACATTTTTCATATGCGTGCATTGCTTACGAGAGAGAGAAAGAACAAAAAACTACGCGTATAGACAAAATTCCGTAAAAACGTCGCGTTTATAAAAAAATTAATTAATCACTAATGATGGGAAATTCCATACTTCGCGGAACAATGGAAATTCGACCGTTAGGATACGATTTCAATAATAACGCTTTCACAGTTTTGAGCGAGCCGGCTCAAATCGATTGTTTTCTACACGCGAAGCATTACCTCACACCACTCGCATAGTTCTTTTAATGCTAATATGCGAGAAAAAACGTAAATAAATAGTCGGGAACAAATAACCATTTTGTTCTATTTCTATCGGTCGAAAGCTTTGCTTTTGTTTTTTTTTTATGTGTGTGTAAGGTATTATATACCACCTAAAAGTATCAAATAGAGATGCAATGTTACATAAATCATTTATTTAATTGTAATACAAACATCGTTTATTCGGCGGAAGCTCGTCCTGAAGAACCTCACGCCAGCTAGCGGTGGAAACTGCAAACTTCTAGTTTGGGAAGCTTTTGACTAGATAGCGCTCTTGTCCATACGGGTTCAATAATTGTGTTATTTTCCTTATGATGTAATTTACATAACGTTGTTATGTAAATATACATATGTATATATATTTGCATATTTTTTCTTCCAATGTATGATGATAATATGATGACAAGTTCTGTTGGAGCTTATTTACATCGTGTAAATAGTCAATTTTTTTTATGTAGAAAATCAATTTCTACACAATACATAAATCAAGATTATTTTATATAGCTATGCCTAATTTCTTAGATATGCCGATTTCGAGTTAGATGGCAGTATGTTGTGCGAATCCAGGCAAAAGCTCAATTGAGCTTATATCTTTCAAAGTGTACGTACTATTTACAGGACAACGCCGATACATTTAGGTGGATAAGTCCAAGTTAAGAGGAATATATTCTCAAAATAAATATGTGCTTATACAGTGTGATCAAAATTGTGTGAAAAATTGACGCTTGAATGGCGCTTCATCACAATAACGGACGGCAACAAAATGAAAGTGGTGTAACAATTATTATGAACTTAGCAAGCGAAAAATGTCCGCTTCCGAATTTTTAACTTAATCAGTATTTTTTGATCATATTTAGTAAACATAACATTCATTAAGAGCAAGCACAACAACAAGAGAAAACAAAGAATAAGCCTAAAACAATGTATTTGTTTAAAGAGAATTTCTCATAAAATTAAACAATTTGTTAGAGATAAGTTCGTTAACATCGTCGAAAATCAACCGACATAATCTTGCAAATCATCAACACCTCTATAAAACAAACCGTTAAAACAAGAAACGGCAAACTTTTATTATACTTCAATTGTTTCGTCCTTATTTGCGTTGATAACGATATTTTCCGGGACAAACGGAAACAATCGAAATCGATCCTGTTCAAATCACCTCCAAAGACGCTGCTAAAACAATCTTACACCTCTTTTACCAACTTGTACCGCGTAAGAGTTAACAAGAGACGAAGGACAACGGGAGGTGGAAACAGAGGAAGTACAGGTGTCCCCATCCCTAACCGTATCAAAACTGCAAACTTTCAAAGTTCCCCGACAAACGGGGAAATTTTCACATGAATATGCATGTTGTCGATCCTGCATTGCGAAGATAAGTCATGGAATGTTTGTATATTAAATATAGGGTGGATGATTGTTTACGCTTGGCGTAAAAATGACATGTTCTTGTGCGAGAGATTTTTAATTAAATCGTAAATGCAGAACCTATAAACATGGCCGTATGGTGCAGGAATCAATCAAATAACTTGGGTGGTGCGGAGTGTGCTAATACTTTAATGTTAGAAAATGTATTTGCAACTGTGGGAGAAACAGAGATGTTTCCAAGTACAAGGATTGCTTCTGAAAAAGAACGGGAAAAAGCAAATATTGTAGATATGGTAGAAGACAATCCCGGACATAAGTACGAAGCGCCTTTTAACCCAATTTAAGACTAGACACGCGGCTACTTAGAGGTTGCTCAAAGAAAATAGTTTTTTTCATATTCAATCTGTTCAAAATCTTCACGAAGGTGACCATGCTGCAAGGTTGCAATTTTGTAAGTGGATACGTTAATATCGAAGGCTATACGTGGAGATGAAGCTCAATTCGCCGGTGATGGATTAAATGATTTCGAACATCGATGGTCAAAGAAATCTTAATCTTCGTTTAACATGCTACGTACGTTTCGACGTCTATTTTGTCGACTTTCTCAAGCGGTCTATTGTTGGGATCTTTTTCCATCACTCTACTGGTCGTTGCTATTGTCATTATTTCCAAATATTTGATCCTTTTGTAAATATCTTTTATTTTGTTTTCAAGGTTTATTTTCGTCGAAATACTTCGACGATTATTAATTGATTTGCCAGTAATTACGAGCCACCGAGCGATGAAGAACTGCTGAAGAAAAGTTAATGGAGAATGAAATATTTTGGGAGGATCTCGAAGGAAATGAACAAAATGATGAGCGATGTAAGTGATTACGAAGAGTTTAGCGTACATGATTACGGAGTGAGATATTTCAAAAAAAACAATGACGGTGTAGCAAGAAGGTAAAGACCTTACAACACGATCAAAAAATTCCGCTATTAAAAGAGAAAAGACGCTAAAAAGAAGATGTTTGCACTACACTTCCTGGCCTGAAGTGTCCAGCGAAGATGTATCCACCTACTGCGTGTTTAGAAGCGTGGAGGCTTATATTTAAAAGCAGAAAAAATGTAAGCGTTCTTTGGTTTGCCGGGTCTTCTTTTCAAATCAGGATATGAAGGTCTAAAATCTCTGTAGGCCACTGATGGTGCTGGAAGAGATGTTTTTCAATGTACGATGTCGATTGCTAGGTTTTTGTTTTTGTCATCTTGCCTTCGTTTCGCTAACCGAGAAACACGAAGACAGCAAAGGAAAATAAATTAGCTGGTCTATCACATATATTTGACGAATTCATTAAATAGTCTAAAGAATGTTGCAGTCCTGGTTTTTTGATCTGACTGTGGATGAGATTGTCGTTCCTTTTAGAGCATATATCTGTTGAACAAGCCGGTTAAATACAGATGAACCTGTAATAGGAACAAATATATCACAAGTGATAATTGGTGCTCCTCAATGGAGCTAACTAATTAATCATTAAAACACAATTCGACGTATATTGTAACAGCGAAAAAAAAACCAAGAGATTTTCTGCCTTTGAGAACCCGTGCAGTTGGCAGTTCGTTGTTTGGTTTTACATCTAAAGGAACTTGTATCTACCACGCGCACTAATGATTTAATAGGTACTAAATCAGACTCTTTGGACCAAAAGTGGGCAAATTACACAACCCCTAACATGGCAAATGACCATGTTTCATCTAATGTTAGACGTACTAGCGGAAAGGAAATTTTAAAATTGACTCCCTAAAAAATCTTAGCCGCTGCCTGGGTGAAGCCAATCTTCGGGCGAGAAGTTCCAACAACAAAGTGCAGCCAATAAACACGGAGCTTTCTCGCCTTTATTGCCCCCCGAGAAGAAACAGATGTGGATTTTGTCCAGCAAAAAATGATCGCAAAAGAAATACATGTTGTGAACATAATGTGCCTATCTGTTTGAATTATTTTTAGTTTTGTTTGTAAATATTAACAATAAAGTATATTAATTTTTTATAGATTTTCTTTAATTTTTTATTATATAATTTCTTTATCATTGCTATAACCCGCCTGTAGCATTTATAGAATTAATTCAAATTAAGGCTTGAACATATTGTAAATTTGTATTTAATTTGTCTAATATTTAAACGACCCTGGTTTCGTCCTATTTTTTTTAGTATCTGCCGTATACGAGGATCCCCATGGGCAGACTCGCTTGGATGGCATTGTAAATACGCTTGTGTATACGATATGGAGTAGTATTCTACCACGACCAATGGTGAATGGGGGTGGGAGTGGAGAGGGAAGCAAGAAAGGCGGATCTGACGCGAATTCCCATCAGAATGGGATCATTGAAATACTGGCACGTGATGCTGCATTGCGGAATCGGGCTGTCTCTGCGTGCTATCGTCCGCCGTCTTTCTCTCCGTGTATTGCCGTCCTTTTCTGACACCTTCCAGCATCTTAGCGTCGTCCTTTTTCGAAGGTGGTAGCTTTTTCCCAGCTTCCTTTCGTTGATCTCCCGGTAGATGCCGTTTTCGCACGTTTTCTTTCAACTTACCATATTTGGAATTTCTCGTGCTCCCTTCATTATCTTTCTCCGGCCGTCACTTGTTTGTTATTCTTCTATTTTGGTGGAATGAAAGAGGATACTTGTGCAATTAATTCGAAGATGATGTATAGAACTTCTTATTGGGTTAATGAATCTTCGAAGATACTGTTGGATCCGTATCCCAAACGTCTGGGACCATAGGTGTCCACTTTCTTGAAGAAGAAGAAATTATTGAATGTTCTTCTTCATCTTCTGCTACACCAACCTTTGTTATGGAATTGTACACTGAACTGAATCCTTCTTCGGAAAATCCGCATTAAGTTAGCGCTTCTGGGCCATGTCAAAATCTAGATACTTTTTACACGTTTCCCACAACAAAAGACGCAACACATTTCAATATCTAGTGAGACATTATGCGAAAAACTTAAGTGCTTTCATCAACAAATAACCGGAAGAGGTGATTTTGGAGATAATTGCGGATGGTTGGATTTGCTCAAATAGTACAAGCACTTTCTCTATTCCGTTTTATGCTTCTTTCCCAACGAATTTCGAAATAAATTAAAACAGACTATAATTACAAAACAGTAGCGTATCCCTCAACACGGTAGTACACTACGTTGATGTTGTAAAATGCACTAAAATACAACACTACGTAGTGTAGATGTTCTATTTTTAGTAGTGTTAGTTTTACATTAAGCATTACACTAAAATAGTGTGCAAACCCTGAACAAATAATAAATAGTGTTAAAAATTCTTTACTGTGTAATTTTTGAAAACTCCAAGAGCCAGGGATTTGCGACGGATCTTTGAAAATCCGTCGTTATATCCGAACTTCGTTACATGCGGATTTCTTTTTGTTTAACCAAAACTATCATTAATGAAAATTTCTTCCTACGCTTTCACAATTTCATCTTTCTCTTTTTCTAACTGATATTCTTGTTTCAGGTAAGTGTCTCGTCTTCTAGACCTAGGACTAGGATTTCTTTTTAATTTCAACTATCTTTCAACCTTTGTAAGTATGCCTTTCTCTTGCCTAACTATTTTTTCTTTCAACTAAATTACATTTTATTACCATTTTAAGTAATAACGCACGGCCTGCCGGAGATTATTTTAAACGGTAATCTTTTAGAAAGATGTACGTATTAAACGGGGTTTATTCAATCGTCCTGCTTAAACGCAGCTGCAAGATCTAGAACGCGCTGAGAACACGATGGCGCCACACTGTCTGCGTCAAGTCCACGGTGGAACTAGTTCAGCGCGCCAGATGGCGTATCATTGCGCTTCCGGTCCATCCGGTCGATAAAGTTCTTCCGTTCTAATCAATTAGGGGCCGTTTGCGAACGAGTTTCGGGTTATGCGCGACACACTGGCCGCCTTATAAGTGGTAATTATCGAATTTTGTACGCTAGTTGATTATTTTACGATGGTTATTATCATTAGTAGCGTATATTTCGATCGAATATCAGTAAAATCTTTATTTTATGAAGATAAATGTTATTTTTTCGGTATTGTATTGAATAGAAGTGTGTTCCGCGGTACCTCTTAACGTCCCGCAACATTTCCGTGAAAACTTAAAATGGAAATGAAGTCTAAACACATCTTGGACGGAAGCTCGCCAATTTTGTCTTAATCTCCACCTGCTTAAGACACATGCTAAAAAGTATTTTCTTATTTCAGAAATAGCCAGAAAATCCCTTGATTGGGGATGGTTGAGCAGTAACAGTTGATAAGAGTCTAGATCCCATAAACCTTGGACATTTCAAAAAGTTATCGCTGACAACCATTGCAGTTTTTCTATAAAAATGGTTGGATGGACACAATAGTTTTTAAAATATGTTTTTTTTTGTTATTTATTAGTGTTCCTGAAGACAAAAAAAAATCTTGGAAAAAAATATGCATTTAGCCAATACAACAGCTTAACTCAACTTTAGTCTCAAACTTCTAAGCTTTACAATAGCTGTTCCTTGGTTCCACAAAAATAAAAGGTGCTTCAAAGAGTTTCATGCCCAAAAAAAAAATTGAGAAGCGCTGATTTAGAACACCAGGCCTGGTACTTCAAGCGGAAGCATGAAATGTAATTTCCTCACTTACTAGAATGAAAAGGCATTAAATCTTCTGAACTACCGGACCCCCCAAAAACACAGCTGTATTGATCCTTTTTATTTTTGTGTGCTGATTTCCTTTCTAATACAGGGTATTTTTTTTTAGTAAATCGCATGGTAGAAACATTTTTTCTCAATAGAAGCGTCAATAGTGAAATGGTCGAGAGTAAATCTTTATTCTTTCGAGAAACACACAGGCCGTGTCCCTAAAAACACCGTTTTCTCTAAACGGCTGCTACTGCCACAATTCTTCCAGCTACACAAAGAATTTCAGTGAAAGGCAGAACAATTTTTCAAAACGATAGAGCTCCTCCTCGTTGTACACGAATGAATTGGGTAGTTTGGTTAGAGGTCCAGATTTGATCCCTTTGGATTTTTTTTTTATTTGGGCTATCTAGCTACCAAAGCGTTTAATTATATCAGAGGAAGGGCTCGAGATTTCGAGGAATTGAGTGCTTCAAGCTTCTTTTGACTTTTTTGTTTTTAGTTTTTTTTAGTTTTTTTAGTGTTCTGCTGAAGTGGAAATATGTTTTCAGTTGTTATCTCTGTTTCTTCTTAATCGTAATAACTTGTCCAATAGAGGAAGTATCAAAATCTTTCTATTTAAAGGACTAGCGATTCTAACGTCTTAAAATTCGTTGAATCTCGTAGAGCATGGCATAAGCCACAGATGTGCCAAAAATTATCTAAAAACCTAAAGTGGAAAAGCCATCTACACGAGATATAGTTTTCACCATGCTATTTCCTACGAGGCATCCGTAGAACAAAGTGCACTTTATGTATTTATTTGTTTAAATCCGAATTCCATTGATATTACGTCATGCTTTTATTCTACTTCAAAAGAACCGAATTAAATTCAACTTGTCTTTGCGACATCATTAATTTTCCTCTCCTAAAGGAGCTGCTACATGTAGACTACAACCCCGCAGCATTATAATGGATTTCTCCAAAAGCTGCTGCGGTTACCGACCGTATCGCTGACAAACGAAATCTCTTAGTAACCGTTGTGTATAAACGTCTTATTGATTTCTTTCTTGTGCACCTTCTACTTATTCCTAGAGTCAGTGTTTGTGGCTTCTTTGAGTTTTTGAAAAAGAAGTTCTTCGAGATAAACTTAAGAGATAGGAAAGAAGTTGATATTTGACAATTTTTTCTGATTTCGTTCTTTTTTTTATTAAATTGAATTTCAAATACACATTTATGTATATGCAACGCTGCACACTTTTATAACTGGCCCATAAAAAAGTCTTTAGTAGAAAATATTGATACAGTGAAGCAGAGTGTTCGTGAACGCTTGGGCATCTGCCATCGACGCCAAGCGCAAGAATTCGAAATGTCTTAGTCATGTTTGTTAAGAATTCTCCCGTATAAAATTCAATTAACACAAAGACTGCAGGAAAATAATCATGAACCGAGGTTAAATTGAAGCGCTCAGGCTTTACAGCTCGCCACAATCGACCACAATTTTTGGCAGAAGAATCATCATGTGCGACAAGGCACATTTCAATTCGGCTAACTTTATTAATAAACAAAATAGCCGCTATGGGGAAATCCTCGTATGGTACGCTATTTGATGATGCTAGAGGTGATACAGCACATATGTTTATAACAGAACGGTGCCACCTCACACGCAGCCCGTGCTACGATGCCCATCCGGAGGAGCACTCGAAATCGAAACTAAATCGTTTTCAATTACATTCCTTGTTATGCTTGCCAAGAAAATACAAAAGCATTATCTTATCCCAAAACACGCGCAGGTAAATAAACTACGTAAGTAATAAGGACAATGAGATGCATTTTCTTACATTGCAACTATTAAACGGTTACAATGTTGCGAATAGAAAGCAGCACAAGCTATCTAATGTTTGATGCAAAATTAGTTAAACGCGCCATGTAACCCGAGGCATCCTCTCGGTCTGCATTGGGTCACAAATTTCAATCAGTGCACTGCAAATTGGTTTAATCGAAACAATTTAAGTATGGCGCTCCGGTGAAATCAATTATACGGTTCAACTTTAATGAAATTATCTCAACGAAGTAGTTTTGATGCAAATTTTGAGATGTATTGTTAAACAGGAAAATTATGGTATCTTTTTTTATTTTTGAAGCTATGCACTTCCAACAACTTGGCAATGAGCAAGTCTACCCGAAAATGAATGAAATAACGTGGGTCCATATTTTTTCCGTACGTTGTCATTTATTAATGATACGTTTCCATGCTTTGTTCTATAAACAGCATTTTTCAAGTATCTAGAGGGGATAAGTTTGGCGAATGCGTAGGCGATTCAATATGGCCTCTTCTTCCAGTTCATCTTCACTCTTGTCTAAAGTTAGGACTAAATGCACGCTTCGTCACAATTAATTTCGTTCTGAAGCACTCGTTGGTATTTTTCAGCATTTAAACTTCCCTCAAATTAAAGAAGTTCAATAACCATCGTGTTAATCAAGCTACTGGGTGTAGCCCTCACGCATCCAATGTGGATTTTCCTCATTCTACCGTAAATTATTACAGACAGCTTCCACGAAAGTCAGACAACTGTTCTTTCATCCTCTTAATCAAATAATTTGTCGTCCTGCGATTCTCACAGCACAAGGTACTCTCCATATCGCTCTCCGCTTAGGCCAAATGAGAAATTTACTGTTATTAGATATCCAATGATCGATCTGTCTTTCTCATCCAACGAGGATGTAATCAAATAGAGATCGCCTCCGCAGCTGCTATATTTCTCATACTCAATTCCTCCTACAAAATCCGCTGTAGAGGATGAAGAAATCTAGCGATCTTTTGATTTAAACACAATTAACTTCTGCATTCGCTTTATTCATCTTCTATTAATATCGTAGATGAGGTGTAATACCGAACAGTAATCATCTTCATATTCGATGAAATGCGGAAATATTCGAAAGAATAAAACCTTCTGTAACTCCAAGAATCCTAGTTACTTTTCTAATGTTTTCAGCAGGATTCGCTGAATCCAAAAGAAGAAACGGGAACAATGAAAAAGATGAAAAGACTGGAAATTATCGCAACTGGGAATCGACCCGAAGTCCATTACAAACTCTTGCCGGATTGACGCTAAAAAGGTCCTTTACATCTACGCCATACAACCTGTCCCTCGTTAACCGGAGGCGCGCGGCGGTAGTAGAAGAGTCGTGAAACTTTTTAATTCCCCGCTATAAATTTAAAGCCGTGCTTCCTCTTTTCTTCGAGCGAGAGGTTGAACGGTCAAAAGTTCAGTTCGGTCATAGCTCCTCCGTCCATCATGATTGCAAACATCCGTCTCAGTCGAAAGGATATTTTTAGATTTACGACGCTCTCGTCTCTATGTTTATTCGGTTTAATTTAATCTATAAAACGTGAAAACGTGAAGCGTTTTTGTTCTCGAGATTGTACGACGTTAAGAGCGGCGTTATAAGAACGACAGATCTGAATGAATTCGAAGGAAATTTCGCAGGACGTTAATTAAGCTTTGAGAGAAGATTTCAACGTTGTAAGTACGTCTTATTTATTGCTGAAAATCGAAGAAAAAAACAGAACGAATGGCGCATTTGATTGAGGGGTTCAAAGTTCAAACATGCAATGATGCTAAATGATCTTTAATTTCTGTCAGGTGGAATTCCAAAAGTAACCGAGCGTTCAATACGAATAGAGCGAATAATTCGCCGTCCAACATATTACATCATACGTTGCTACCAAAATGATTTTGAAAGTTTCGCTCAACTGTTACATGTGTATCTTCGCCTGACCATCCATGTTCATTATGGTAGTTATTTAGTCCATCGCGAGCGAATTGAGCTTGATCACAAAATAAAATGATCACTTTCGTGAATACTTTGAACAATCTCCAAGCGGCTGTGTGTCTAATCTGAAAATGGATTGCAAGACGCCTTGTATCTATGGCAAGGTTCTCTTCTCTCATATCTAGAGTATTTGCTTCATGATCGGAGAGGATCGGCATGTGACTTACCGTCGGAAAGAGGCATCCTTAGGCATACCGAGGGCTGCAGTACGTTTGATTTTGCGTGAACATTTAGGTGTGAAAAAAATTCGTTTCTGATGGATTCCAAAGCGCAAGAAAGGCTCGGGCCAATTGGCGTAAGGAAATGCTCCAATAAAATCAACAGAGAGACTTCAGCATCAACACCAAACATGATAAGAGGAGACGGAACTTAAATATATTTGTGGGAGTCGGAAAATGAGGATCAATCAACTGTTTGGGTGTTCCCGGATCCACCGAATCCAACAAAAATTGTTCGTTCATGTTCGTTCATCGTTTTCCAGAAAATGGATGCTTGTTTCTTCCGCTTTACTGTAAATGTCGCAAGCATTACTTTATAGGATCGAAGCGCAGTTAATGAAATTAGGAAAAACAATATCGCATCATCCTTCATCATGGTAATGCTATATTTGCAGTAATAGTTTTCAAATTCAAGAAGAAAATGGCGAACGTGTATCTTCCAATCAAATCCATTGTCTACATTTATCACCGATACTTCTTCGAAATGATTCAAACCAACCAGACATTGTAAAATTCTCATTGTACCTTGTGGCGCGTATCTCCCATTATCCACATTAACACATCTCGTAATTAAACGTCAAATTACACGCGTTACAGTATTCTATCGCCGGCGATCCCTCAACCGTAAATTAATGAATGGGATAAATCATTGCCAGCCCAACTATTGCGATGCATCACTCTGTCGCGCGATTTTCCAACGCCCAGAAGAATGCGACGCGTCCGGCAAATTGATGCTGCGAACGGCGTTTTCCCTTTGTACATTACGGCGCACGCACTATAGATAATTCGCGAAATTCATACAAATATGAGTCTGAAATTGTAATGTGATACGCTATAGCTCGATGGGAATCGTCTCTGAAACGATTTCGAACTTGAATGGGCGAACTCGTTCGCAGCCTAGCATGAAATGAATTTGACGAAATCGTATTGAACGTAATCCGTAGTAGAGTTGGCGGTTTGTCGCTGTTATTTGGGACGTGAAGAATTGTGTAGGAATGCTTACCATGTTCGATGATTATATTCGCTGACGTTGACAAGAATTAGGTCGTTGGTTGTAATGGAAATGGGGTATGCGTGCTAATGCGGTGTATGTATGTATTAATTTTGCTGTTAGAAGGGAAATATAAGAGTTTGTTTTTGAAATTTTTGAATTTCTTTAAACAGAGCTTAACAATGTACACGGCGACCGGCATGGGGGAACACCAACACGGCTCCAGAAAAAAAGATCAACAATAGATGCGATACATGCCGCTACAAATAATAGAAAAAAGCAACGAGTACAATATCGAACTTCATGCTTTTTATAGATTTCAAGCGTGCTTTTAACAGGATAAAAATATGACGGGATCACAGGCTAAAATAATTACGGAAGATGTCGCAATGCAGGCAAGAGTTAAACAAGGAGATGCACTGTCAACATTCTTTTTAACATCCCTCTGCAAGGAGCTATCAATGCGTCAGATCTAACATAGCATGCAGCAGCATCCAGTTAATAGCGTACGCAGATGATATAACTCTAGTCGCAAGAAGCCGGAAGAGTCTAAAAGAAGCACTCACACTACTACTGGAGGAAGCAAAAAGCAGAGGACTAGAGATAATCCAAAACAAGACAAAATATATGAAGATAGCAATAGAGCAAACAATAGAAAGCGAAATAAAAACAGGGAGGCACACCTTTGGAAAGGTGGAAGTACTTGGGAGTACTAAGAAATGGGAAAAATGGCCGAAGTGTTGAAATAAAAGGAAGAATCCAATCTGGAAATCGAGCATACTGGAGATATCGCAAGGATCACCAGAACAACTAAGCTATGAATATACAAATAAGCAATTAGACCGATTGTTACTGAGAAGAATTTTAAGCTACAGAAAGATTAACGACGAAGAACCGTGAATTAATAGAACTCATAGATGAAAATTAAATAAATACAGAGGCTTAGATGGCTTAAGGCATATAGAAAGGAGAGGAGAAGAATCGGTAATCAAAAGAATAAAGGACCGGAAACCAATGGAAGATAGACCAAGAGGTAGACCGAAAGCAAGATGGGAAGACCAAGTCAGAGAGGAGAAATGATCGTCCGACATGGCTGAAATTTTCAAACGCAATAATGTTACCAAACCTCTGAAGACCAAAAACCCTTCAGACTACCTTCGTGTGATTTTAAGACCAATCCATGTCTATGTCCAAATTGTGACGAGATAATTTAGAAAAAGTTTCTCAACCCCATCATCCACGGCTAACTATCTGAGGTAATCTGTTATCATCGTCAATTGAACCAAATTGAAACATTTAGTTCGAACACAAAAATACCAACAACAGAAGCATCCAAGTCAACAGCAATTAATTACACTTCAAAGCGGTTGCAAATATCCAAATTAAATATAAACAATCACCCAGACCATCCCATTTACATCAGTATCTAAGAATAATTACGCAATTACACCATTAAAACGTATAAACGCCGCACATCGTCTGCTAAAGTAAATATGATACTCGGGACTTCTCGGGCGTAATAATTCCTCGCAACCCTTCGCTCTCGTGGCATCAGCGTCCCGCTCACGTAACATAAGCATCTGCAAGAGTTTAATGGGTGACTCTCGGGAAAGCTAGACGTTGAACGTACTGAAGTGGCGCATGTTGGCCAAAGCGAAGAGATCGTCTTATAGAAGTGCTATTAAGTAAGTCTACGGTCTGCCAAGGGTATAAATATGCATATGGGTGGTGGGAAGCGGGCTAGCAGAGGGTTAAAAAGTTTACGTATGCATAGGGGAAAGGTAGATGGCGTTCGAGTGGAGAAAATATTGGATTTTTGATGAAATTGAAGATAGAAGATGTACTTAGAAGGGCGTTGAAACGGTTTTGCACCGGGTGCAAGATAATGGGAAGAATTGGAATTAGTGCGAGATTGGTGCCCCTCTTGAGAGGTAGAAGTTTTGTTGTATCGAGTGCCACAAGGCTCTCTTCCGTCCCGAGAAGGCCATGTAGAGTTTTATCAGAAAACCCGCAATAATTCGTTATAGTTGGCTTCATAAGTACATACGACGATAAGAGTGTCGCCATAAGATTTAACTTCCGCCGAAATCCGCCACCTGATAATATTTAGGTCAACAATGACGACGAGAAGATACTTGGAATTGCACCTGGATAAGAGATTCGCATGGAAGATTCACGCCGATAATATAAGAAACAAGTTCCTTACAGCCAAAAACATGTTCAGTACTTCTTAAAAAAAAAACTAAAAAACTTAAGATCCATCTTAATAAATTAGAATCCTTACAAAGCGTTAAAGCAGATCAGTTGCTGGAGCACTCTAGTCAGCGAGAAATTCCCAAACGCAGCCACACCTTCAGATAACTATCTTATAGGAACATTTTTGTAAATTGGCAAAAGGGTTGATGGAAACAGCTGAAAATTTCGCTAATTCTCTATTAGCGGGAGCGATAGGGGACTGCACTTAGATGCAAAGCCATCAGGTTACGAGACAGTGTTTCTGATTGAAGATAGTGGGAGCAACGGACAAGATTGATACGACGACTTCAGTAACAAAAAAACCATATGCAGACGCACGGTACAAACTTCTATCAGAAAGCAATATCTGCATTCGAGAGACAAAGAAGCTAAAAGGCTCAAGCCTGGCTTCGGTAAGAGTAAATCGCTGCTACGAAGTGGTACCCAAAGATCTTGAAATGTAGAAATACGTGAAATTGAAGAATTCCCGGATTTCATTCTGTAACCTGTTGACAATGCAAACACTGATCTCAACACCTCTTCCATGAATTAAATACATTCTGGGAATTCTGTTTTCTTAACTTCTTCTTAACTTAACAAACTCTATCGTGTCAAATCTTCGCCTCTTCAAGCTCATTTTCATCCTTGAGAAAGGGACAAGTTCCAGGAGCCAAGTCAGGCGAGTACGTTGCATGAAGAGCAACGGCCATGTTATTTTTCACCAAAAGCTTCTGTACGATGAAATTCACTTCCAACCGATTAAGAAATCTAAATCAATCAATATTAATCTATGCGCAGCACCTACTTACACATATGAAAAGCACATCAAAAGACTCGACGGGACCTGTAGCGGAAAAGGATGCCTCCCCATTCACAAAATACGTCGGCGTTTGAAAGTCGTATGTATACACGTATCGATTTCGGCCGTTCTACAGCAATGCTGCATAGAGGGCATCGAATTTTACTTGCAAATTACGCTTTCCACGCCGTATAAATACAGTAACGCTACAGCAGATTCGAACGAATGTCTATGTACTTATTTGCTGCATGTACTTAAATCAATTTTATTTCTGGATGTCTTCGGAGGCGATTTTCTCGGATAATAACAAAGCCGACACGCTCCGAGGTAATGGTTGTTTTACGACGATACGGGGAGGAAGCAATTTTAAAAAGTGCATTCGTGTAACGTATATAGGAATTGTTTTTCATGGAATGCGACTTTTAAATTTGAAAAAGTTCAAAAGTATCGTATTTTACATCTTTGCGACGTTTCCGAAGGGAAATTTATAGAGAAGTCCATGTTTTTTTTTTTTTATTTTCGTATCGGTTACAACTTCATTTGACAATTAAATCTAACAGAGCATTCGGAGTATACTCAAAGCGCGAGTTGCATGCTCCATTAGGAAACTTGGGGGTTCCATCGCTAAAATCAGGGCAGTCTGAGTTGCACTCGAAGCAATTTTTTATCGCTCTAGCTGGAGTCGCCTAAGAGCAATATGACCGACAAGGCGAGTCCTCTTATTCGTCGGAAAGCCTTCAGCGCTTAATCGTAAAGATCAGGAAGTGACGTCACTGATGGTCTCCTTCTTCTTCGTTGGGGAATGGTTTTATTCTAGGCAGCTATGTATAGATGAATTTGGCAGTATCATATCTTGATTTATATCAACAAATTGTTCATTGCGTTGCTAAATTTCTTCAGCATATTCTTAGAAAATATCTTGAAACATATCCGTATGAGCCCATTGATCACATAGTGAGAGTGCAATACTGCAACTGCTTCGAAAATCACATGACTGACGATAACTTTCTTGACAAACTCATTTTCCACCTTAATGGTCTTATTAGATATGAAGATAAGAGTTGCAAACATTCGAAAAGCCCTTGATTCTGCTTGAGAGGCTGCAAAATTCTTTCTTATATTCCTCCCTGTTTATCACGTCTTTCCTATCCTCAACAAGAGTTGCTCAAACTTGATCCTCTATATGACCCCACAAACAAGAATCAAGAGGACTGGCGTTGGAAAATCTAAGTGAGCAAAGTCAAAGTCCATTGGGACCAATGCGTGCGTGCGACAAAGTAAAAGTTCGTTTATTATTAAACAGAGTTTTGGTGCACGTGTTGGACAGCTCGTCACTCCCATATCGGCTCGCGTCGAACCACTTGAGTCTCGCTGGTACCTTTTGAATCAGAGTCTATTCACTTGAGGAAGTTGGAGGTTGTTCAGAATAAAATGTTTAGGTTCATCATCTCTGTACCTGGTTGGCACAAATGGGATAAAAGGACTAGCAACTTTTCCCTTTGACATATCCTACATTTTTTGTTTAGTTCAGTTTAAGAATGTTAACGTCGACATGTTTTGTTTACTGATGCTACTGTAACCAAATGATATTAACACCACCACACCAGAAATCAATTTAGATGCATAGGATATGTAAATATCTCTTTCCTATTTAAAAAAAAGTGTTGACAATAGTGAGCATATTTACATGAAATTATGCTAAAATATTTTGGCTCAATCTTATTCCAGAATCATTTACACACGCTGCAGATGCATTTTAAACTTACGGAGGTCCATAGTGGCATACGTAGAGCTCGGCGACATCGTTGATGCTGTCCCTGTCATTCTCGAAAGCTATGAATCCGCATCCAATGAGATAAGTCCGACCCCATATCAGCTTATAACAGCTTTATTTTCCATAGTTACTTTAAAATTTTGCATAGGGCTTCGCGCTCTTATCAAATCTATGGGGCACCTGTGTATAGTGACCTGTTCTCTCGTAATCCATATTGAGTGGTCCATATCGGTACACTTTATATTCGAGATTCCACGGCTCTGGTCCAATTGCCCTCTTCCAGTTCGTAGAATGGTTGTTCCCTACGGAAAAGGTTTTGGCCTAGTTTGTACCTCCAGCGACCTGGAAAATTCTTTGTTGTGATTTATATCTCAATCGGCGTTGGTTGTTGTATTAATCAGTTCGACCTGACAAATACTAATCAGCTCAAAGAGACTTACTATCTAGTCAACAAGAAAAGCAGACAATACCGAGAAGCATTCTTCCATTTAAATCTATTAATGTGCGATGGAGTTCAATATATAACAAACATTAATCTTCCTTGGACTAATTGTAATATTAAATGAGTACTAAGGCAAGGATATTTTCCACCATCACCATACGAGGGTCGCGATTTACCACGACGGAAGTAGATATATTCAAGAATCACATCGCCGAAATTATAGCGAGCCACGTTGAAAGTTTGCATCGTTTCGTGGACTCGCTTTGCATGGCATGGGCTCAATTTCGGTCAATTCCAAATAGCTGGTCAAGTTTCAAAATTCAATTTACTGATGAGCCATTCCAGCAAACACTTCTAATGAAGGTTGCATTAATGGATTTAACACCACATCAGGTCTACAATGCTGACAATGGTGAACAGTTTTGGAGAGTTGTGTATGTGGGCTGAAATAGAAGATGAGTTTCAAGTTAAAGAAAAACGAAGGATATGAATTTGTCTCTCTATTTTGGGTAATGCTGCTAGGCATCTCGATGTGAAAGAATTATGTACTGCGGACAAACGCGTTCAAGCACCATTACCAAATAGTACTTTCCTTATTCAGCCATTCAGCCAATGAGGATCAACATGTGATTTAGAAGATGAAGCTGCATTACCGTAATGTCTATCATATCCTGTTATGAAGCATTTTGATTTGATGTCAGCGGCACTACCTCTGTCGACTAAGAAAATCAGCTTAATTTTTTTTGATAATTCAGCAAATTTTTGAGATATACGGAATTAGTTTGAGACATATCTTTAATTTCGATGAATGTTAAGAATTTTCTTTTTAAATACGTCGATGGTCTCGCTGCTGTTTTGTCTCCGTCTCGTCAATTCGGACCACTCTTTCTAATGGCTTCCATCAGTGGAGATGGACAACTACATTCCCTTCTTAAACGCTGTAGCCATTAGGTGCAACGACCAAACCATAGTTACGGATCGGTATCCAAAACCTACCTTTTTCCGGTCGTTGTACCAATTTCTATCATATGTAGCTATTCCATTGGACGAAAGCTTAATGCCCTAAAAGCAATAAAAAATATCTGATCCACAACAAAAGCAATTCGAGATAAAATTTCCAATTTCTACTTGCTTTAAACATTTTCCTACCACCCTAGCAAAATATAGGGACCCTATATCTTCCCCATTCCAATCCAACGTAGTTTATTCGATACCTTGTGCACAATGTGACTCAGTTTACGTTGGGTAGAGCTCTTGATATTAAAAAAAATCGAAAAATGATACAACACAACGACGACTATAATCATCTACCTGGCAATAGTGGCAGAACGACGCTCACGGACCATTGTGGCGCCGCTGGACGTCGGTTTCATTATGAAAATGTGTCTATATTGTTCACTGTGCTTCTTTTTACTAATCTCAGCAACATCTATTTCTTATTGAGGAAGCAGTAAAGTATTGGGAAAGCTTAGAACAAGTAAATTTAGTTGAGTGTTATTCACGGCTGCGGAACCCACTACTTTCCCTGTGGACATAACGTGTACAGCCAGTACTTCTGTTCATCTATTATTATTATTATAAAATAATATGTAACCGTAATATTTTAACCACTTAATCAATAAGGAACTGTCACATTCTCGCGTTTCGATGTTTTTTGCGTTGATAAATTTAAAATGTTCGTCGTATCCATTCCATACTTTAAAATCTTTTATTTTCGGAATCACATGCTTAACCTTACAGATTCGTTATTGAAGATACGCATGCATGCTTCAGAGGCTAATCAATTCGGTTTTCGATCAGCATACGCGTATATATTAACGATGAGGCGTTTTAGAGGGCATATTTGGCAAGACTTTTCATCCGCAATGGGATCAATAGAGTCTCGTCGCACGGATTGCGTTCCACAGCCATTACATCCCCATTTTTATTTATATTGATAGCGTTAAAAGGGAGGATTTCCACCCGCGTTCGTATAGTAAACGAGCTGGCCCGAATTCTACCAAGAAGACTCTTCTTGGTACAGGCATCGTGTAGAAACTTTGAAATTTCTCTCTCGATGTTCTCGAACTAAAGTTATTACTTTTTATATTGGTTACAACTACATTGATTTTATTATTAAATTAAATGTTGCTTGTTTCACTTATTTAGCTGTAATGATGCAGATGAGTTTCTGTTTAAAAATGGCTTATTTTTCGAATTACACCCCGAAAAAGGCTAAAGATAGGAATCACAGTTTCCCAACATTCGAAAACTTACCATAAAAGGTAGAAAATCGGGATAACTTTTAATGGATCCAGCGTATCGAAAGCTATAAACGAAGCTATTAATAGGAAAGATGTAAGAAAATTTACTAAAACAAGACGATAACTGAACTCTTGATTTTCTAGCGCACATGGTGCAAAAAAAAACGAATAAAATAAATACGTGTACCATATATACGAGGCCTAATCTTTAATAATATGTTAGAAGCAAGTAATAAAATCCGTATTCTCCATCAATAATAAACAAATTTAAACAATCCTCGTGCATCTAATTTAAACGCGACAACATTGTTTATAATTGAAAACTAAGCGGTATTTCATCGATGCTAGACTATTTTCCAATGGCCATGACCAATCTAGATATACCAAAGTTGGATCAGTATCAGAAACTATTAAAGGAACTCAAAGCGGGGCCAGTAACTAACATCCCAAGTGACGTCATTAGTCCCAAATACAGCTTCGACAAGTGCTATAAAACGGTAATACCAGACAAAGAACAATGGAAGAAAGGCCTGCCTACAAAGGCCGAATCCATTCGGTACATAGACGGGTCAAAGAGAGAAAATGGACTCGGGATTTGTGGAAGTAGACAAAAAATATCTAAATCACTAAACCTCATTCAAAGCGCCATTTCAAGCCGAAATAGTAGCAGTGTTGGGGTGTATTGAAGAATTATACCGGCAAGCGGATAACTATCTATTCAGACAGTCAAACAATAATAAAAATACGCGATTCCACACAGGCAAAGTCGAAACTGGTGTGGGACTGCATGAATGCGCTCAATAGGCTGAGAAGCCGATATAAGGTCACCCTGGCCTGGGTACCAAGACACGAAGGCCATCGAGAGGATATAAAGGCAGATGAATTAGCCCGAGCAGGCTCGTCATGCATTCTGTGGGAATATTCAATACTTAAAGCGACCACTGAACAATGGAAGGATAAGAAATCTCAAGACTACTGGAAGAAACAGGCTAAGCAGTTTCTGATTGGACACAAGCCTACACTTGCAGCGGACCTACTAAGCAGAGACAGGAAGTCTGTTACAACAATACTGAGCCTGCTAACGGGACGCTGTATGCTCAAGAGGCACATAAGCGATTGGGCATGGCAGAGGAAACAGAAGAAGAACATGTAGATTCTGCCAGGCGGAAGAAGAGACTGCCGTCCATGTGCTGTGCGACTACACCGAACTGGCAGGAGTATGGCTCTCAGAAATGAGCTCGGAATACCCAAAAGCCGAAATCTATGTAGAGGGATCACTCACACAGGTGCTAGGTTTGGTGAAGAAAGTAAAGCTAACGTAATTGATCTAATGAGAGAGCAACCACAATAAATCTAAAAAGGTCGCAGTGGGACAGTTAATCTAAGTATTTATAATAAAAGCGGAAGTCGCCAACCGTACACCTCCAGCTGCGTCCTCAGTTAGAACTGCAGTCCGTAATGGTCGCGAAAGATATGCGAGACCGGCGAAAATGACCTTTTTCGGAAATACTTATATAATCGTCAAAGTTGTCAATTCCTGTTGTGTATTAACTTGCTAGATTCATGTATTATTACTTTACGTCTCTAGGGACGTAAAATTCCATTACACCCAGATGTAACGAACGTAAATACCCTGTAAGTCGCACTTACGCCCCTCTACTCAAGGAAGTGCTGATTGACTTGCGAAGCCGGTAGTAGGAAAAATTCCCAGCCAATTCCATCTATGTCGTTAATTCCCTGAACTCATCTAGACTCTATCGAAAGTGCCATTTGTAGCCCTTTGGAAATTTGGATGATTTGACGATTTCAAAAATGTTTCAAAATTTTTATTTTGATGCAATTTGACCTGCTGATTGCAGGGATTACGACCATTCTTGAATGGTTTTTGAGAAATTTGAGTTTGAGAAAGAAATGTCACACACAATGTTCCTTAGCTGATGATTAGAGATGACCAAGCCAGGTGCAATTATTACTTGTTTGCAGCGACTAGACAGACTCGTGTTTCGTTGACTCTCGGGGAAGAAACCAGTAGGCAACAGGAACCCCCTCTCATGAGACGAATAACGACGACGCTGCAAAAAAATAATCTTTGCCATCTCTACTGATGATTTTGTTTAGCTGTGGCTTTGTCTGGTGACACGGAATGCCGGTAGCAATATTTTTTATTACAATTTTGTGAAGTATTTAGACCAGTTCTTTCTTTCCGTTTAATTTCTCAATAAACCTCGTAATTTAAAGTTTCAACCTTGGATTTAACCAATATAAAAGATGATTAAAAATATTATATAGATTATATAGATAGATTATATCTGTGTAGTAAATAAGGAACTGAATTGCGGATAACATCAAAAGTTAATTCACTAAAAATAGAAACCGGCGGGAGGATACTTTAACACCTCATTGTATAATATATAACCGGCAAACGTAACGGAAAATTTATTTAAACTTTATCCCAAATAAAATTTTACGAGTTCATCAATTTTTGATGCGCTCAATTTCCGGTTTGCATTGTTTACGTCATATTCCGCTTGAATTTCCTACGTATCGGGTTCGTAAAAGTAAATATCGTTTACTTGTTTCTTACTGCAAAATATCACTTTCCCGCTCATAAAACGAACCCCAAAAATTCACTTTATCGAAATGGCTTTTTATATTTTAATGTATCTCTTGGAAAATGGTAAATGCTATAAGGAGAAACATTATTCTGGGAATCTACGATAGCTAAGCAATGGAAACATAAGAAATCTTAAGGCTAATGGAAGAGTATTCCAAGTTAGAGACAGACCGAGCAATCCCTGATTGGACACAGATCTACATTTACAGCGGAGGAACAGGAAATCCGTTGGAACAATAGTAGGTCGGCTAACATGACATTGTATGCCCAAGAAACACATGAGCAACCTAGGCCTGACAAAGGAAATAGGACGTAGATTGCGCCAGGAAGGCGTCTGTGTGCTCTGCAGAGCACGGAAAAGAACACAACCCTCAGAAATGGGCTTCGAATATCCAAAAGTCGAAATCTACACTCACACAGCTGCTAGGTTTGGTGAAGAAACCAAAGCTAACGTAATTCATCTAATGATTGATCTGAAAAGGCGTAATGGGATTGACCAAGAACCACCCGGTATACTAATTTAATCTAATTTAATCTTGAACGATCTAAATATATAATTCTTTGCTCTTATAAGAACAAATGGGCAACGCAGAATCGGTAACGAGCTCAGATCCAGTCATCCAGGAGCATCTTCGGATAGTGTTAAGTTAATTAGAAAATCATGTTGGCGTTCACATATTTCTTGAGTTGGATTTTCTCTGGTCAAGGTGCAGATGAACTCTTCCATTGTGATGATTGTCATTTGGTCTCGGGATCATAGCCATAAACTTAATTTTTATCACATGTGACGACGTTACAAGGGAAATCTAGTTCATTACGAAGATGTTCTTTCAATTCTACAGATTGTATAGTTTTTCTTTCTGTTGTGTTAATTACAGACAGGGTGGAGTAGCAATCGGCATAGATCGAACTGATTTGAGTTTGGAGAGCTTTTACAATAGCAATAAAATATGTTTTAACCGCTTATTCGTGTGGTGGATAATGTTATTTCTAACGGTTCTTTGAGAAACTAATTTTAATTAAAAAATTAAATAGTTTTCCCTTCGATGGAAGATGTTTTTAGGCAAACTTTCCTTTTCCCTGTAAAAGAGACTATTGTTATCTTTTGATGATTTATACGGAGGCTATGCGTGTTATTAAAAGCCCTTTGCATAGGTTGCGGCTGATATTCTTATATTTCACACGCGTCATGACTACCAGGTCACCAGCGTACCCTTGCACAAGGCGTTCTTCTTGGATTTTAATTGTTGCGGTCTCAGATCCCAACGTAGAGCTTATTCGTTGACATTGGCGTATGAATGATGATGATATCCTTGACAAATCCTTATTCCCAGGCGAAGATTGGTTCGACAGTAATGGTTTTGCTAACGGACAAGTCACAAGTGTGTGGTTCTGTGAATGAGTTATGATACTCAATCCATTGCCTTCTGAGAAGGTTCGTGGTTCGAATTAATTAAAGGCAGATCGGAAGAAATGATGTTATTTAAGTAACAGATTCAACGTTTCATGCCTTCTATAAAATATAATTTTAATCATTTACACGATCTGCCTAACGACTAAATAATTTTCCTTTATTTATTATAATAATTGAGGGAAAAACATCTTTCACTAGCTCCCCCCATTTGATATTGCAACAATAAATTAAAGGCAGAAATTGCTCATAACAACTGCCACCAGCTTCCTAAGTACAAGATTTAATGGTCAGATATAGTTGCAATCGAAGCAAGAATTAGTCCGAAAAGAACACGATCCTCTCGATTACGTCTTTTTTATAATCATAATCAATAGACCCTTGTCTAATCCCTATCAGTCCATCCATCTAAATTCTCTCTACGAGATTCGACAAGTGAGAAATCGTATCTAATTCACCATTTTCCTTTAATTCCAACAAAATTTGCATTGTGCTGTTAAATTAAGACTTGGTTATAAATATTTTAGATGTAACGTTTGTAAATAGAAAATACCGTCGTATATTCGTTAAACAATTATTTTCTCCCTAACGCCGATGTTTACCCTATTAATAAAGATAGGTCGTTAATTAAATAATATGGGCGAATCAACTTCATTTTGAACGGAGGCCGATGGCATCGATCGTAGGCACGCGTATTTCGCGGCGAATCCCATTCCCATTACCCACGATAACCGGTATAAAAAATTGATAGCTCGATAGTTTCTTTCCGGCGGATAGAGTCGTTAAATTTGATACGGTCTTATATATAATTAAGTGCCATCGATTTTTATCCGTTTTTAGGATACCGTCGCGTACTAATCGACTGAGAGAACGTGGCGATAGATTCGAACCGTGTTCGAACGTATTTAAGGAATTACGGTGGATGCTCTGAATTCAGTTTTCCGGTTTACAACTTTAAATTCATTGTATCGGATCCGATGAAATTTACATTAGAATTCATAGAAAACGTGGCTATTTACAACGGTTGCTCTTTAGAGATTTTCTTAGAGATATCCATCGTTTTCTTAAGAAAATTCAAAAGAAAAGAGCCACAGACACCAAATTCAATGAGCACATTAGGTACTAAAAATACGGGAGGATACAATCGTTGAGGCTAATTCAACACATGAACGAAACGGGGCACGCCGCGGAAATTAGACGCTTACGAAACTATTTACATGAAAAGTAACATAAATTTGATGAACAGAGAGTACGCAGTTCTGTTAGATTTATTAGAGTAAGACAGACACATGTCTTACGTTTCGTACTACAACGACCCTTTCAAGAAACCCTTTCATCTATCTTTCCGTATTTTTCCCATGGCTTAGTTTCAGGGTACGTATGCGGCAAAAGCAGATACTCGTGAATAACTTTTTTTTCTCGAGATTAGGGAAAGAACAAGCTTATTTTTTTCCGGCATCATTCGGTCGTACGGATGCACACATCCTCGAAATCCCCGCTAATCAATAAGAACTTCTGTGGTGGGAACGATGCTTTAGCGTTGTGTGCCATTGCCATCATTATTATTTACTTAGTTTACTCGCGCTGGACGCACGTTTAAATAGCCAAGATCATCATCAGCACTTCAGTTCAAAAGCGTTGTGGTAAGAATTGTTTCAGTGTTCCAGCGCTGCAGAATTCAGCAGAATTAATGTGCTTTTTACTTACTGCACTTACTGTAATTCCTCTTCATGTTGCGTGGATGATGCTAGAACAACCTGCTTGTTCACGAGCTCAAATAACTGCAGCTCCACAGGATTTAATCTCGCTCTATTCCTTTTAAAGCGGCACCGCGATCGTGTTACTTTTCAGATTCATATCGAGCTTTGCTATATCCTGTTTTTTATATATTAAAAAACTCATTTATTTGAGCCAACCAAATATTAGTTGATTCAACTAAATTTTATGTTTGAATACAAGCAAACATATCATCATGTTGTTTTAAACAAAATAATTTTGTTAATTAAGTTCGATTGTTCCAAGCGTATACTTTGTTGATGCCAACCAACCCATTGTTTCACCCAAACATAGAGTCTAGTTAACTCAACTATCAACAATAATCAAAACAACCAAATATTTTTTTTCAATTTATCCATAAAGTAATGCACAATATTCGTAGCTTGGTTACTAAGCTAGATCAGATTTATTTAATTCAACCAAATGTGTGGGTGCTAAACCATTAGTGGATGGAAGGAAATGAAAAGGCAGATAAGGTGGGCAAATAAACAGCGAGCATGCTTTTTATTGGTCTTAACCCCTATTGTGGACTTCGAAAGTGCCACATAAGACAAACAATTAAGACACGGAAGGATCTCATGCTGGAAAACACAACAGAAATTCAGCATTCAGCGAAGGGAACTGGCAGGATTTTTGTTGGGTCATGAGGCGCTAAAATATCACTTATTTAAATTAGGAAAAGCTGAAATTAATGAAGCTGCAGATACATGTAATGACGCACAATGCATCTGATTTCAAAATTTGTTGTTGTTACTGTACTTTCCAACAACTGTCTCCATTTAAAACACTCTGCCCGGTGTCTATTTTTGCAGATTTTAATAAATCCTTTTTTTTTTGATTCGCTTGCATTAGGTTTAACGCCATCCTCTGTAATAGTAAAGAAGGCAGTCGTGGCTTGATAACAACATAACTGATTAATGATACAGAAATATATCATTTGTCTCCGAAAGCTCGAAGCAGTGAGAGATCAAAACGAAGAAAAACGAAGAGGATTGCGAAGGACTAAGTTACGACGCTCAAATGTAACTTTGAGCGGAAGGACAATTAGATGCTGCTTAAGACGAAGGAAATTTTGCAACGCAATCACCGAAACTTCGTCAACACAGAGGTACTACCTATGTAGGCTAATGATTGGTCAGTGACAAGCTTGAAAAGAGGAAAGCGCACAATTGATGCGCGTTCTGCTTTTATTGCATATTTTTTCAATGATACTGCATGTAATTATGTCTACAATTGTTATGTACACGATTTATCACATATCTCTCATCCATTCATCAATGCCTTCTCATAAAAAAAACTTCAAAATATACATCCCTAAAGAGAAATATAATTTTGGGAAATTTCGTCTGTGTATGACGGTCAAAATCTAACAATTCTTGGATCAAGTGTTGTTTATATGGATGGCACTTTTCGTATTCCATGATTTATTGCCAAAGTTTTAGGTGATTCTTCTAATTCGATAGTAATGCTTTTTCTAATATCTTCGTTAGTTGCTGCCTGCGTCCTTCTAATTTTTGCCAAATTCTTAACTGTAACGTTCAACATTAAAGAAGAACCTCGACATTATAACCGCTTCTACAGTATAGCTTTCAGTAACTTTCAGTAACTTTCAGTAACCGCTTCATGATGAAACAAACATGTATCCAACCAATAAACGGTTAGCCGTCAATGTTCATTTTGCAGCAACATGAATTGCCAACATTACAACATCATTGCGCCTTTAGTACAGTATGTAGTAGAGTACGTAGTAAAGCGTCTCCAATGTTTGTAAGTTGGTATTAATGACGGCGTGCGGTTGGCGCGAAGGCACCCAATCACTTCCACCGATATTAAGCGGGGTAATTTGAAACATAACCCATTAAATACGCAAGATCTCTTCCAGCAAATTTCAACGTAGTAAAAGGGCAACAACAAGGCGTACAAATACTTATACGCGCTTCGTAAGCGTCGCTCGCCGGATATATAAGATGTAGTAGCGTATAGGACGAACCGTCATATCGAGTGGCGCCACGGCGCTGACCTGGACCCGCGCTAACCGGGGGTTGTACTAAACGGCGGGCCATCAGCCGCCTTGCCGCAGACGGGAACCGATCCTTCGAAACGGCGGTAGTCCCACGTACAATTCACACGCATATACCTACCTACCTCCTCACCCAATAACTCCTTTATATATAAACGGAACTCGTGTCTACCGGATGTTGTACCCTCACGTGGTTACGTACGCACCCCTCTTTTTGCATCATCTCGCGTCTCCCCACCTCCACCGCCGTTCGCCCATCGAGTTTCGGAACGGATCTCGTATATAACGTACGACAAATTTAACCTCAAAGTTGTTTGAATTTGGTCGTGGTTATCGAATTTCGCGTGCAGATTATCCCGTTCGTACCTCCTTTTTAAATGTAATGAATAAATGGAAAAATGGATAGTGAGTTTCGCGGGTTTTAAATTGGTGCCGCCTTCTTTTTTAAAAAACAAATATTTCGCGCGGTTTTCCGTTTGACGTATCCGTTTGCTTCGCGCGAACTTCTTAATTTTAAAACGTGTGTGAATTTTTTTTTAACAAATCGTCATCACGCATATAAGAAAAAAAGATACAAGTGATTATTTTGGGTGGTTGTTGGATATTGATCGACAAGAATCTACAAATTTGAATCGGTAAAGTTAGTGATGCATTTGAATAATTAGGGATTTGCCGAGATCCCCGAAACGAATGCGTTAGAAGAGAACTCAAAAAGGATAAATAAAAGAGAACAGGATGCTTTAGTACTACGGTAAATTTTGTTTTTTAAAACAATTTCACTTACACTGTTTTACGTTGCTCGCGATGACTCAAAGTACAAGCCTTTGTTGTTGGAAAAGCGGCACTTATAAAAGAAAAACCGATTTATCTTCTTGAACATGGTGAATTTTGAGGTGAAATTTTGACATTAAATGAAAGCGAAGGCACTTAAGTGTTAGGCTACTTTCCATTTATATGAAACCTTACATTGTTTACCTCACTTTAGTTATATTGGCGTCCATTTATCAAGTAGGATGCGAAAGAAAGTAAGATTATTTCTACTCTCTTTCCCATGATAAGCAAGCTCCAGTATGTAAATACTCTTTCCCCTAAAAGCAACGAAATTTGGTGTCTTTTTTACAAGAAAATGATCCGAGTTCTATTGTAATTCTCATTACTCCAAACTGGAGGAATACGATGACGAACGTTCCAAAAAAAGAACTGTTTGAAAAGCACTGACGTGGTCAAGTCGGCAAACCGATTATTGGACATTGGTGATTGTATTGGTACACATGAAAAATTGCCATTGAGTAAAAGTATTTTATTCAATTCAGATTGTTGAAGACGAATAACTTTTGTTGGGTTCCAGCACCCAAAGAGTTGATTGTTGCTTAAGCATAGCTATCATCGTTGATCTACTGAAAATCCAAATTTGGTCAATCATCAGAAGATTTCAAGTTTGATTTGGTTTCAGTCTCTGATGCGGTTAAGTTAACATTTTGTTTGTTTTTTTTCTTTAGATTTTTGATAATCACTAAATAAGTTGTTTCATCTTCGGGTACAATGCCTGCTTTGAGGCAAATTATTAATCCTGACATGCATCACATTTTCTTCCACGAAGAGGGTTAATCGGCTCATAATACTCATGACGTATGAAATTTTTTTGAGTAATGAGATACTCCCCACTGCAATGGTCTGCAAAATCACCCAATCTTACTCCTCTTGACATTGGCTTATGGAGTACCACTAAAAGCCAAGTATTTAACTTGGAACCATTAGAAACTCGGAAAATTTTAGAACGAAGAGGATATTCTAAGATCATTAAACAGAAACAGATTTCGCAATTTGAAGCTTTCTTAGAACAAGGTGGCAAAAGTGCAGCAAAAAAACAGAAGAGTCATATTGAACGGTGTCTTTAAGCCAATCCTTCTTTACCCTTTACTTTTATGCGTTTTCTATCTTTTCGTTATTTTACAACATTACCTAGCGTATCTTATTTGTGTAAAAGCAAATCTATCACTAAAAATTTGCGTTGTGCGTTGTATCTTGAAGTTCAGCAAAAATATTGGCTACGCAAATTTAAGTCTAGTATTTTATTTTTTCTTTTATCTCCGGTTTGTACGAACATGATGTCGTATACGGATTTTGTGCTGGGGCCAAATTATGCAGAATCCATCCGGAACAGATTTTTTTGTCACACCTGCATGTTCATGCAAAATCGAATGTGCCTAAGGATGCCTGTACCTTACGGCAAGTCACATACCGATCCTGTTCTATCATTTTGCGCACGTCATCGATGATTTTGGAACAACAACCGATTTTGGTGATCCCGACGAAATTCTGCAAACCAGTTGGATGCAGTCTTGAAATATTTCCTTCCCTATTTCTACATTTGTTTATTTCTTTGAGTTCTTTCACCTTCTTTTTGTAACGAAAACTCATCCTTTTACGTCCTTTTTATGGAAAACATTTCTATAAAATTTGCTCGTCCTTGTTAGGTTGGATCGAAAAAATTTTCGAAATATTACGATTACAGCAATTGCTTATTTTACATATTGGAAGTGAAACATTATTTTTTTATTTAAATTAACTCTTAATTTTTTTAATTTTATTCTTTAAAAATGCTTTCGTTGTATTTAAACCAAAATTATGTATCTTCTTATTTTTTTATATAGAAATCAAAAAAATATAGTGCAAATTACAAGCCTACTGTTATGAATTTCTTAGCATTTTAAGAAAGAAAGATGTTATCTAAATATACTAAATTACATAGAAAATAGAACACAATTTATTATTATTTTTTTTAATAATAGATAATAGTAATAATATATGTTTATTGCACATCAGACTTGACTACATTATGTCGAAATAATACAAAAAAAAAATCTGAACAAGACAAAAAAAAAATAAAATCGCATATTAAATAACAAAAGACAAAATCAAAGCGATATTCATTCATATTTTTTTTATCCGAAGGGAACAGTGGCGTTTCTAAAAGGGTACCTTGTCATAAGAACAACACAATTTTCTTAGCGGGTGAATCGCCCGATTTCGAGATTCGGCCCCCTCTGGAACTTTACGTTATTTTAAAATTTTTGTAGATATCTCGAAAACTCTAACAGATTTAAATCTTGTTTTAGAAAATAATTAAAGGCATATTGCATAGTCTCAAGGATTATGCTGATTATTTTCAAAAGATAGTAATTTTCTTGGGCAATTTAGAGAAAGAATTTTCAAATAAAAAATAATCGCAGATAATTGCTGCACAATGTTATATTCAGTTTCCGCTGCGAGCCACGCATGCTTACTTCAATTCATTGCAACTTTCATCAATATTCCCTATATCTCTACCTATCTATCTTAATTTTTGAGATAATTGCTATAATTTGAGATTTCACATGTAATACGTAGACAAATGTCAATAAGAGTTCAACATAGGAATGGATTCAATCAATTAGCACGGCACGGTAAGTTTTCTCAGCAGTAGAAAGTAGTACAACAAGTTTGCCATCTTGCAGACTCTGGTAGATATAAAAGATTTTTCGATGCATTGCATAAGATACTCAACCACCACCTTACCATGTAACGCGTTTTAGACATTGACCGTTAAAGAAACAGCGACACTTCACAACAACCTCAAAGTATGCAATTATCTCAAAAACTAAGATAGGAAATATTCATGGTTGAAGACAGGTATCTGAAGATGTAACAATATACAGGATGTTCTATTTAAAAAATCAAACTTGTATCGTGTACAGCGGAAACTGAATAGCCTGTATACTTAAGTAACTCGTTCCTTCCCAGGAACTAGGAGCTCTTCAATATGAATCAAAGCAACCTCAGTTAGCTCATAATCCACGAATTAGAAAATTAAGTAATAATTAATAATGTTTGATTATTTACACTTAATATACAAGGCCAACCCAAATTGAATCCTGGTCCTCTATTTTCTATGTTATTTAGTGTATTCGTTTACTAACCATGGAGTGATGAAAAAATTTATTAATAGAAACCTTCTATGCACAGGTTATCATAACAAATTGACCGACACATAACCATGTTTCGAACAAAGAAAAACAAACCCACACGATCGCCGCACATACCCACCCCAGTATTGGCTACATGTTAACAACGTAAGTTCTCGAAGAGTGTTTAGTTACATTGAGCAAAAAGTTTAAATTAAATGGAGGAATGAAGTGATTAAAACCCACGTACACCGCTTGGCAAGTAGTTTAGTAGCAGCTACAGGTTGTATTTGTAAATTCATTTCACCCTCTCAAAAAAAAAAAAAAAAAACCTAAATTTCCCTAATCGAATAAAGTAGCCAACCTGTACAGTTTTTTGTGTTTTCTTTGTTTTTTTACTTTGTGATCACACTTGTTTTTGTGTAAACTAATAACTTGGTTTTCTGATGTTTCTTTTTTTTGTGTTATTTCTTGTATGTATTTTTTAAGGTATTTTTATACAGGGCAACAGACAACTTAAACCATATGGTGTCGAGTATTACCATGCATAAGTTATTTTTTTCTAAGTGCAGGATTAACTAGATATCGAGAAAACACTGTTTTCTTTTGTTATTTCGTACGGTGCCTATAGCTCCGCTATTATTGACTTCGGAAAAGAAGTATAAAGGAGAAAGTTGTATCTAATTATGTACTTAATAAAAACAATGTAAATGATAAATTTTTTTTTATTTTTCTAATAGAAATTAGATTAAAAATATGCAGGTGTCCCGTTTGAAAAAAGAAAGAACGAGTCTCAACTGTTTGAAGACGCTCTAATTAATGTTACCTTTCTGAACACCCTGTAGAATAAAATAAAGATATTTAATATTAATTAGTAAGAACACTGTGTAGCCTTTCATGGTCGATATACAGTGTATCGTATAAATTTATATAATATAGAGGGAAATAATAAACTTAAATAATAAAAAGAAACTAAACAATCCTCAGATTAGATCACTTGATTTTAAGCAACTTTTATTCCGAACATTTTTCCATTCACCACATACAGATCGCCACACCCGGTATATTGTCATCTCGAATTCTTCTAACGTCTAAAGAATGCCAGGCAGGAGGATTTTGTTAGTTCAATACGGCACCGGCTTGTTTGCAATTATTCGAGCAGCATTTACCGCGTTACATGATTATTATCATGTAACGCGGTCAAATGATGCATCTACAAATATAAAACTTGTTAAAATTATTATAAACAGTCAAAACCGCATATATTTTGGACTTGTCGTTCGAACAACCATCCGCGTTGTATATCCATGCACCTCGTGACAATACAAGCATTCCTGATGTGTCTGCAGTTTCTACTTTTTTCTTTTTTTTACTGAAATAACCACATGTACACGCACTAGCTATCACCAGCCGAACACGACATGTTATCCACTGTATTTGGTGTTTATCCTGCTCATCGCAACGACAACGGCAGTTCAAATATCGATTTCAGTGGCTATTCAACTTAGAACGTTCATAAAACCAAACGTACATAAACTGGTAAAGTATTTCATTAAAATGGGTTTATTATGCACCTGGTAAATGCTTATTTTTAGTTATATACAGTCAAATTATAGGAAAATTTACGTTTTTATGCTTGATCTCCTACAACGCTAGGTATGTTTGGCTTTTTTAATTTAAGGCCAAAGGTAACTTATCAAATTATAAATTTTACATGAATGTTAATTTTAGTTTGAATCGTCTCTCTTATTTATGTTTAAATTTTCCATTAAAGTTCCTTGAAATTTCACTTAACTTTTCTGGTACTTTCAATGTTCTTAGTTCTTTTCATTTTTTGTCTGTTTATTATACCAAATGCGGTTCTGAAATCTGTAAAGGATATGTGCAGCTCTCTATTGTGTTGCCATGTTTTTTGAATTATCTAATCTATTGTGTGCATTGGATCGCCCTGATCCGACGCTGTATGACTTCAATTTTCTATTTATTAGGTTGCCTACTACTTTATACGTAATATTGAAAAATGCTTTTAATTTTCCTTATCTCTGTTTTTTTGGTATTTTATTTTGTTTCCAAATTTGTTCGATAACTGAGCGCCCAACATGGCTGAAATTTTTGATGAGCAGCGCCATCTTCGTGTTCATGCTTAAAGCTTTTCAGACAACCCTCGTACACCTTATTTTTCGATGTAGGAGGAACGAAATAGAAAGCCACGTTTACGCAATGTTATCTAACTTTATCTCCTAGAAATATGAGACAAAGAAAGAAAGAAAATTTTCCAAGTGAGACTCCTTTGAAGGGCAATTCTAACGAAAAGAAAAAAATAAAATAAAACACTAAACCAGCCACCCTGTATTGTTTCAAGAATGAATATCTTCGTACCTCTTACACCTTTCGCATTACTATGCATCCTTATTCGCCATCATGCTCCGATTTCTTCCGGTCGTGGATACATAATTAGCCTCAGACGTTATCGATCCTGATGAGCTATTACTGAAATTGGGCTACGCCGTGCATGAAAATATAATGTGCCTGGGTTATACCAATACAGGTTCTAAAAACGAAATGCCCCGATGCATATTTCATGTGCGAACCTGGCATTAGGATGATGTTGTTGTTGTTTATGACGGCGCTTTTAATTCTTGTATATGTGATGGGGTACGGCGTAATGCAATATAAATATGATCGGTTGTATTACTAAATTCTATTGTTTCGATTTCGTGCACGGTTTTTCTGTTTATAAATGGCTTAATGATGATGGCACGAATTGTGGGATAGTATGGCAAGTGCTAGTTGTATCGGCACACTCCGCACAGCATTAATTAATTAATCCGAAACAACAGTTAAAATAATTCGGCTTTTGCGAAAAGAAACGTTGTCCTTTCTCGTATCTCTTTCAAATTTACTCATAAACAAGTTGGCTTTCAAAGAAGGCCATAGCCTTACTTTGCTATCGTCCGTAACACTTTCTCGTATTTATTTCCAAAGAATAATTACATCTTCTAAACTAGTTACTCTCTTCAACTTATTGTTAAATCTCCTCGCAGCGCAGCAAGACCCATCGATTTTGCATTTTATTTTTTTTCGCCACCGGATGGGACCTTGCGGAACATAGCGAAATGAAATATTGATATAGAAGATACGTTTTACGATCGTGTGTGGCACGTATGGGCATCGATTTTTTATTTTTTTATTCCACAGGCGGATGCCATTTATCAAAAGGGAATGCATCGCTTGATCTTGCAATTTTGAATTTTTCTATCTATTGTGTATTATAAAGCAGGCAATTGTTTTGTGGATGATGTAATCGATAAAATGTTATTACGTACCTCAGCTATGGGTGAATTCTTTTGTTTCTCATTTTTTTATGCAAGCTTATTTTTAAAGGCTTGTCCTGTTGCCTGTGGGAGGAATTCTGATATCTTGCATATAGTTGTTTTCTTCCTACTGCCCTTTCCATTAAGTTTATTTTAATTTTCAAAGTTTTCTTTATCACCTTCTTCCATGTTTAGTTCTTTTCAGTTTCTTTTTCATTGTTTTGCAAAAGTTTGTTTAAAACTTCTTCATCCTGCTGTTTCTTTCGGCAAAGGATCAACACCCGACATTACCCTATACGGGATTCTTTTGATGCGGATATTTCATAATTTGGACCAACTGCAAGGCTTTACTCCATGCGTGCTTTTTTATTGCATCCAAGTGGCAAGAATGCCCACGTCTTGTTTGGATCTTTCCATGCCCTCTTGACTTTAGCTCTGTGCTCGGTTTTTTGGTAGCTCCGGTCGCGTGCGTCTTAGACTTTCTCTTATTGCAAAATTCACGACCATTATCCGATTGCAAAATACTAGGCCGTAACTGCCGGTCTTTTCTGAAATTTTGCCCGTTACCTTCCCATTGCAATGCGATTTTTTGCGACCGTTATTAAGAATGGTAAAAATTCTTTCGGCGGAGTGTGCAGTATAAAACACTCTCTTCCAGCACTGACTTACGATCAAAGTCGTACAAAGTAGACAGTTGATCCGCTAAATCTACTAATAGTTAACATATTGTTGATATCTTGCCATTTAGTCATTGTGGTTCCTGCATTATTTACTAAGACTAGATGAAAACCCAAACCTTAAGGATTTGATAAGGAACACTTACGGAGTTAACAGAGGCGGCGCGAGGGTAGAAGATATGAACGTGCGCCCCCATGAAACAAAATCGAAAAATCGCGTCTCCCGAAACCTCTGCATATCGTTTAGTCGCCTCTACATTTCCCCATATTTGCTTGTTTTCGACCGTCTTCCATCTCTCTCCCGCTCACGAAAAATCACCTTTCTAACCGAGGACGTAGCTAGATTACGTGTAGGTGTCGATCAGCTATTATTAGTACTGCGAATTAGACTCTCCTCTTTGAACTTTTTTTGTAAGTTTTCTAGTTTACATGGTTGTTCCTGACTGACCGATATGAGGTTATGTCAATCTGAAAAACATCTCTTAAAACATAGAGAGACTTCGGGTACTCTAATAGAGCGAGCTGGCTCTCCTGAATTTGGTCATTAACTCGTCGATACTTTCATACGGGGAATCGGCACGATACGTTTGAAAAGTAAAAGCTAATAACCTTTTGGACATAATAACACTTTCCGAAGTAATCAAATGTTTCAGGATTATTGAAGTACATCTTGGCCGACAAGAGCTTCCACCTATCCCTCGAAATAGCTTTCTTTACTGCTTTATTATCGAGGGTTCGTTTTTAGACCAATACATATTCACCGCTTGATATAGTTGTATGACATTATCAATGGTCAGTGAACAAGCGCTCTTCTTTCCAGCTTTTCTTTCAAATTACTTCAAGCGCATATTTGCGCACGTAGCAACGTACATCGTTAGACGCTTAGGAAATAGCTTGAGGAAAGTTTCAATTCTGTTGAGTTTCTCGTTAGAATAAATTAAATTGGTAACCCTGTTGGGAAAAAAAATCTATGAATGAAATTACTATTACAATGGTATAATCTTATCGGAAAATTCGGTTCCATTGTCAGTGCCTTCATCTTCAAATTCAGCATAACATGAGGGTTCGTAATCCTCATCCCCAGATTTATTATCCCTATCGAGTCGTCTTCATCTAACTCTTTATATATGATACCGTCCTCTCAGCTGTAAATAACAGCCTGATAAACCTTTACAAATATCAGAATATATATATATATATAGAACTCGTTTAGCATTTGTTTTTGTAATTTTTTGCCAAATGCTACTGATCCATAACAACGTAAACGTAGTAACGGATAAAATAAAATATTCTTACTTTAAATTTATAAATAAAGAAAACCTGCACTTTTCCTCGTTGAGCACGTGTAATGAGGTTATACTACCTTTCTCGAGGCTACCAAGCAATAAATATAAAGAGCACCCTTGTTTAATTGAAGCGGTCCACTAATAATGAACCAGTTAAAATCTGTATAAAAAAAATAAAAAATTTTAAAGCAGCAACTTTAATTTTAACATTCTATGGGGCCTCCTCCTACTTGTGACACGGCACTAAGCATCTTCTCGATATACTAACTATTGGCGTATTGATAAATTCTTGCGGAGTTCTTGTCGCACCGCTTCTGCAACCTAATCCAACGTTATGTGAGGACGAGATCGCAACGCGATCAAGTTTGTCCCGATGGTACTCGATGCAATTGCAATTTCAATATTATTGGTAACAATGGGATGCGAACTCGGCAAAGACGAGCATTATCGTCTATAAATATAAATTTTTTTCCAATATTTTGTGCGAACGACACAGCGATCGGCGGACTATACGATACATAAGACTTTGCATTCGTGGATTGATTCCGTTTAAAGATATACCACCTCAAAGCGTAAGGCCCCCACCTTCAAGTGGCCTTAATCTTAAACCATTGTTCACAATGCCTTCACTAATTGTAAGACGTAGCATTTTTAATACTTTAAGTGACATAAACGTAGTTTTAACTCGGTAACAAACTGATAGGTTCCAAAGCAATGTTCTACTGCAAGAAACTTTATACGTAACAAGAAAAGAAATTAATAATATCAAGATTAAGATCCATTTGATTAAATTTTTAATTAAATACTCCAATTTAAGATGCCTCTTTCTTTAATTCAGAGCATAGCGCTCTGTTTGGTCCTACGACATGATTGTGCAATGCTAGCGATGATAACATTGAAGAAGATTAGAAAGTTTGATAATTGTATGAGAGAGGAACATGCCCTAAATTAAAAAAAAAAATAAAATAAAAAACACGTTTTTGTCGTTAATGTTGCTATTATGGCCACCTTTTCATATTATTGTATGTATCACTTCCAACATCGTTCTTTAAGCTTCCTAGATTCCGACTAAATTAATCCATCGAAATCGGTTTTAATTTAACACCATTCATACTTCTGCAATTTACTCGGAATTGCGTTGGTTAAACTTGTCCGTTCCATATCGCGACCCAACGACATCTGAAAATAATTTAGTACATGTCGTAAGGGATCTAGCACATGCGATGTTCGAAGCGTTTCGTTTACGTAGCGACCATAAATACTGAATATTGTAGTGTATGTACCATCGTGTATGCTCCGAAGTAATTCCTTCTGTGTTTATTCTAGGTTACCAGACCTGTCTGAGGATTCTCGGTATGATGTTGGTGTGATTTTGGCTTAAATTAATTGGCTGATTGTACTAACCTTTCTAGATACATTTTATATATCTAGATATCTAGAAATATGTGAAGATTATTAATATTGTTGTTCGTTTCTCTAACAATGTAAATGTATTATTTTAATTGCTCATTTGATACTGGCATGTAAGTGGCGTGGAAAGTTTGTAGCAAGTGTTTTTTTTTTAATCTAAGCACGTCTTAATAATCCCCCTTAGAGATCGAGTTCCACATTCTTTCACCCTCGGAGAATACGCCTCCTTCCTCATTACACACTCTGATGTTTAAATTCTGGTGTACAAGTGCATTTGGACCTCTTCCTACGTGGACGGACGGGGAATATGTTTTAAATGTTGGTTTTCATCCAACGCTCACTGGAAACAAGCTGCTCACTCGATTTCTGCGCAACACTGCTTTAACAATAACAAATATTAAATTTTATTAAATAGTAACGTCCAATAGCGCCATCGTTCGTAAAAACTTAAGAGGCCAGCTTCGTATCTAAGGTGAATACCAACGAGGTCCTCTTCCAAAATGAAGCCCTACAAGACGCCGAGAAGTTATTTTAATAAATTGCATACTCCCCCAGTGTTTGGGGCATAGCAACGTGACAGCCTATCCTCTTTGCAGAATACCTTACCGGATTATTTCGTTACATCAAACGAGGCGTAGCATCCTTATTTCGTTTCGTACGGCGTTCCGTAAGAGTAACGGATGATAAGGAGTCAACCTAAGCGGGGTATTATTACGTCATAACGCAACTATGTTGTACATTCTCATTCCGTGTGTCGCCGGGAGTACGCGCTAATTACTTTCGGAGTCGTATGCGACCCCCTCCTTCCCATAGCTGGAGAGCTGGATGTATAGCGGTAGCAGTAGCTGGCTGGTTGTGTCGTCATCGCTTGCTGTATCTCGTAAATCAGCCGCGACTACCTCCAGCGCTAGCAGCGCCACCGCTACTACCGCCACCGAAATCGATTGTTATCTGCGAACGCCAGACACCGGACTCCTATATTTATACGTGCACATAAACACTTCCGTCACAGTTACAGCAGTGTATAGGTACTGTAATTATTGTTATGGCATTAAATCTTTTGTAAAAGTTTGTCAGTTTATTTGTTTCCGGTGAAAAAAATGAAGGATATTAAAACAAAAATATTTTGTATTACGTTGATATCTAGATCTTCAACGGTGAAAAATAAATAGAATGTTCGTACTTAGTCTCTTCTTACGGGACATCTTCAGGGTTCTTACTACGCACTGATCGGGTACTGTTCGTTCCGGAGGAGTTTATATAGGGCTTATTAGGTGAGGATTAATGGCGCGTAAAAGTTAAGCCTGCTAAGACCAGAAATTTCCAACATTTCCATAGATCCTGGTCAGCTTTGATGTCGAATCCTTTCCCCTTCTGGATGTAGTTCTATATTAAAAGGTTCCTCATTTCCATTGACCAACCAGATGACCTGACTAACTTAAGCTTATTTTTCTTTCACCTATTTCCTTTCACTACGAGCAACCCTCAAGCGCAGCTATAAGATCTCTCCGTCTCCTGTCGCCGCCAATATCTTTATAGAAGCGTTCGAACAACAAGCCTTATTATCTCATAACCTTAAGCCAAGGTATTGGTACAGATACG
The DNA here is from genome assembly GCA_902655005.2 of Marronus borbonicus. Lineage (NCBI taxonomy): Eukaryota > Metazoa > Arthropoda > Insecta > Coleoptera > Scarabaeidae > Marronus > Marronus borbonicus. The sequence continues at coordinate 14,616,679 of LR737382.1, forward strand.
TTGATGACACCTTTGTCGTCTGACCTCATGGGCGGAAATCTTTAGACAATTTTCCAATAATTTAAACAACTATTCATACGTTAAATGCAACGTTAAAGAGACGACACTGGATGATATAAAATCCTCTTCTAAATGCCCAGCAGAATGCTTTTAAAAACTTGATTTGTGGCGCTTTTTTACGGTTCACTAAACGAATATAATGGACAAATATATATCCTGAAATCATCCAGATCAGTTAAAATGAATTGTTCCGCCACTGGGTCCGCATATCAAAAAAAAGTGGAAAAAAATTTAAAACACATATACAGCTTTCATTCTTTGATGAGTTTCATTATTTATATGTAACTTAGAATTTCCTTAAAGCTCTCAGCGTTTACAGAACCACCATAAGTTATATAAACCATGTTTAATCTCCCTTTATCTAGATGTATTATTCCGACGTGCACTACCATCGTGTTTCGAGATGTTTAACGTCACCTTCCCTCCAGACAACGCATAAATCCAGACGCTAGGATTTGCCAGACTTCGATTTGAACGCACAATTGAATTAAGGACGCTCCAGATTTATTCTTCCGGCTTAGCGAAGGAGACGTGCTCAGCTGCTTTGCAGATAATGTCGCACTTCATCAACGATGGCAAACGCCCTTAAGTATAGACGTATTAATTGCTGTATAAGAGGCCCGTGAAGATCTGAGGGAAAATTGATGGGACTTGAGAATTGTTATTTGGAATTATCTGGAATAAGGTTTTGATTATTTTTTGGCACGATTAGTATTCTTCGATTTAAACGCTTTAACTAAGTATTATACAAGTGGTAAGGAATTAGTTGCAAATTAATGGGGCGTTGCCAGTATGATTAACCAAATTGGATGTAGTATAGAGCACGGAATGTCAAGATAAAAGTAAACGCCATAGCGTCCGAACGGTTAGAGCTAGGGAGTTGAGATTTCCCTCTCTTAAAGCCCCCGTCGAGATCTATCGAACGAGCCCCAACCCCTCGTAGCTCGTCCGGTTGTCGAGATCTAGACAAGCCGTAAAAAAAGTGATGGAATTTTTGAAAGGCAAAAAAAAAAAGTTCCGAGTTTCGCCGATCTAACGGCGCTAGTCAATGGCTTAATGACGCTATATGTTCCGCAAAAAATCTTAGCCCGCTACCTCCAGCGGCTTAGGAGATTTGGGCGTTTGAAATTTTCAAAAACTCCGCCGGAAACGGACGGAAAATCGACAACGCCCCGGTTTTCGTCGATTATCTCCTCAGCTATTCGTTCGCGGTATGCGAAGTGGGCACGCGTCCGATAGAAAATTGAACGGCAGATCGACTGCGTCCAAGCGGAAGCCTCTAGCTCTTCGTTTTGGCGGGTTTCTCGGGCTTCAAATTTGAAAAAAGGAATTTTAACTTTTCAACTTTGAGACGCCGTAGCGTCCGAACGATTGGAGCTAGGAAGTTGAGATCTTGCGCACTTAAAACGCTCGTCGAGACCTTTCGAACGAGCTCTAACCTATCGTCGTAGCTCGTCTGGCGGCCGAGATCTCGACAGGTCGTAAAAATTTTAACCCAAATTGTGAAATTTTTGAAAGGCAAAAAAAACAAAATTCGCGGTTTCGCCGATTTAACGACGCTAATCGGAGGTTCCATAACCGTGTATGTTCCTCATAAAATTTCAGCCCGCTACCTCTAACGGTTTAGGAGATATGAGCGTCTAAAGTTTTCAAAAACTCGTTCGATAGAGAATTGACTAAGCAGAAGCCTCTAGCTCTTCGTTTTGGCGGGGGTTCTACCCTCAGACCTCTTTTGTTTCTTCTTTTCATATATGATTTTCCGTTGTATATTCCATCTGGCCGTATTATTCTTTTTGCTAATGAAGCATCAACGCAGAGCCCCGCACCACACTCAAATCAACCTGTTTCTTACTGGATGTTGCTTCACCAATTCATGCGCGTTTGTCATAATTTTGGAATACCCAATCTCCATGACCGACGACCAGTGAAGGTCTTTGAACTTTCGGTCGTTCTTTCATTCACCTACGAACATTGTGGTCTCTTGATATCAAGAACGGAATTAGTCCGCTCAAATTTTGCTCAAAATTGGACTCCTAACTGCTACATCGCTAGGCACAGGATTGTGAACAAAAGTAACACAAAGTCGAGGAATAATGTTCGTAATAGATCGCGGATTTTCGCATTTAATTTGGACAATTTTTATGCATTCTTCGTGGATAAAACGATGTAACAAAGTATCTCAGTCCGTAAATAATATAAAATTAGAATCTTGTAGTTCGCGCTGGGACACCTAGATACGACCAGGGACTGTATAAACTAATGCATAGACGTACGCTCATAGAATTTATTTATGCATATAAGCGTCAGACGATCAACTCCAGACACACAACATCCTAAATGAGAGTCGTAAATCATAAAACCTCCAGATTCCAAAACAACTCACGTGCTATGATCTATAGTTGAGCTCGATTGTCCATATCGTGAGTCTATTAACGCTAGTTCGTGTGAAACGGGAAGCGTGTAGGTGGATTCTTGGAAATCGGTTTGCTTCAGGAAGTGTATCGGGTAACCAAATAAGTTCGTGCGATTTTTGATGATAGAATAAATATTTATTAAGGAACAATAATATGCAATAATATTCAGCGAAGTCGGTGAGCTTTTGCCAACGTGGCACTAATTTTCGTTCGCCGGTATTGTAGAACTCTGCGGATTTTGAGTCAAAAAATTAACGAACTGCGTTTATTACTCCAGCTCGAGTTTGGAGCTGCTGGTGCCTCATAAAGTTGTCAAGGGACAAAATAAGGAATAATCGCCTGGCGAATTTGGTCACTCAAGATGTGTTAGAGTCATTTTCTTAGAGATATGAACAATATGTTTCCTTTATTTAAAAATCGATACTTACACGCACATTTTGCTGGCTGGCCCTCTTTCTCTGAGGGTGACTTCCTTTCGATTGATCGTAGAAAGTTGTTTCTGGATACTCGCTGAAGCTGTCCACAATACACGTTAGCAGAGATGATTTGACCCGTTTCTACAAACTCATAATGGACAATTCCAACTGCTGCCCACCAAACAATAAAATCCTTTTGGAAACTTTGGGAGTGTGTGGAATTGGATCACTTGTTGGTTGTCACCAATGATACGAACGCTTAGAATTTGAGTGAAATATCCACCTTTCGTAAGAGGGATAAATTTGCCGACATCTTCTGATAATTCATGTGGAACCCATTTGCTTAACTTCCACATCTTTCCTAGCTGGTGATGAAGCAACCCAATAGTTTCACCGCTCACTTCGAGCCTTTCTGCAATCTTTGAGCACGATGTATTGGAATTTGCCTCCACAACCTGTTGAGTATCCTCGTTGTTAATGATCTTCGGTCTCCCAGAGCGTGCTGCATCTCCTTCCGTAGCTATATTATTTAATAACGGCAAAAAATTGTGTTACTCGTCGAGAGAATCGCGGGTTTAGGAACTATACAAGTCGACTTCATTAACCGTATTAATCAGCTTAAATTGACGATTTTTTCCAGTGAAATAATAGAATTTATCACCGAATAAAAGTTGTAATATTACATAAGCAAGTGTAAGCAATGTATTGCTGGCAAAATAACTCGAAAGTACAAACGGATTATTTTCGCGTTGAACCTCTTGAAGTGTCAATACGACTCTATATTTACGCTCGTTTAAGTGTACCGCGCCGCGACGCCCGACGTCCTGTTTGTTTTTTTTTTTTCGCGACAGCCGACTGTTCAAGTTTGCTTTGATAACATCTCGCGGATGTCAAAACGATCGAGTCGTAAATTACGCTTGCGAAAGTTCAAACCTAAGCAAAGTACTTTTGTTTTGAGGTTGGCACGTTTGGATTTTCAGTGCTAAATGTAAATAATCGGCTGTTATGATTATTGTGCTTTTTTTGCGTTTGTTTTTGGGGGGGAACGTGTATTTGAGGAGCTTGCGCAATATAACAATTTCGATCCTTGGTTTTTATTTGGAGAATAAATAGTAATAATGATAAGCTTTATTTCAAAGACTAAGTTTGGAGTAAGTCGGAGGAAAGAAGCAAAAAAATAGAAAAAAAGAGCCAATTGAAAGATAAGAAAGTGTCCAACACGCATTTTCGGAGAAAAAAAGATTTCTGTACATGTTTATTAAAAAAACCTGTAAAACCCTTAATTTTAAGACAAGACACGCAGTACCTCATAAAACTTTGCTTCGGATTTTAAAAATGTAATAACATATAGTACCCAGGAAGCTATGAAACATCTTATAGATTGCAATATCATTAAAAAAAAAGACACCGTTTCAAAAAGCCTCCATTCACACGAAGATATAATCTGCCGGGTGCGCGGAGATGAGTCACCGCGTGTACTACCTATAATGCGTGTGTAAGCTTCCTGTTCTCTCTTACGCAAGTGTTTTCGAATCCCAGTACCAATGCGACGACGTCGGGACTCGGCGCGAAAATCGGCGTCGAGAGATAGCTTGGCGCGTCTCGCGAGACCAGCACCGTAGACTGCTTTTCTCGACGTGAAATGGAAATGGTCCGAACGAGGAACGATCGGAAAGAGAAGAAAGAAACGAAAAGACGCTGACGAAAACACCTGAATTATCGCTAGCTTATCGCGTTCGTTAGTTATTGTTGTTGCTCTTGTTATTGTTCTCCGTTAGTCTTTGGAAGGCGAAAAACTTGCGAGAGACTGCGTGTAAGACGAGGGAGTCCGATGAAACATCATCGAGATGCAGATGATATTGGTGGCTGGAGGGTGAGTACACTTGATGCGTTTTATTGCCTTTTTTTAATATCAGCTTATTCGTCGATTAATTTTAATGGTCAAAATTAATAAATCCCCATTAATTAATCGAAACTATTATAATTAAATCTAGGAGCAAACAGATGAAAGAAAAGCATAAGGTGAAGCACGGCGAGGGTAGGTTTTTTTTTGCTGCAATTCAAATGTATTTAAATAAAAGAATTAACACTAGATGGCTCCTTTTAGAAATAGTAGTTCATCTGATATTTTTTTTAATATAAATCTATAAATTTTCTTCAATTGTTTGATACGATACTTACTGTTATTTATCGAATGTTTTCTGCCAATTGTAAGTCGATTCTAATTTATCATTTATTGTTTCATAGCCATCTTAATTTTAAGTTTTAAATGGCATTCTCTCGAAACAATTGATATTTTTATTTTACCATAAAGAGGGTTTTATATTCTATCAAACAATTGAAGAAAATTATCAGAGTTAACAAATAATTGAAGGAAATTACGTCAGTTATGTCGATAAGAATCTCGTGCACTTGTTTATTTTTTTTTTAATATATAAAGTGCATAATAATTACAAAAGTTGGGGTTCCCTCCCGTACACTATTATATAATATTCACCCATTTGAATACTAAATAAATAAAAAATTAATCTACAGGAGCTAAAGCTTGTACGTAGGTAATTGATTATAATTAAAATATATTTTTATGTATTTAAATTAATCACGTGCGTTTCGGTCATTTCTTTCTGTTACATTGTTAATTATCCTTCTTGGCGTTTCTAGAACCCACTTTTTCATTCTTCGCTTAATTTGCAACTTCTTTTACTTCAGATAGCAGCAGCAATCATATAATTTGGAACCCAGGTAACTGTTCATGTTTTGCATCGCAGAAATGTGCATTATGTTGAAGAGCTACTTTTTTCCTATTTCACATGAGATAAGCATAATAATAATAAAATAAAAACGCAAGCTTCCACGGCCAGAGTCAGTTGAAACTAAACGTGTTCCGGATTTGAACCGTCTGTCGTGGTTCACATGCTGAGTTACCGTGCTAACTGTTGCCTACCACTCTCCTGAAGAAGCCCCATACGATTGTGGGCGACACGTCGAGTTTTTATTTTAACTAAAACGACATGACACGGTTCAAACCCGGAACGCGTTTAGTTTCACATGACACCTAATTTCGGAGATATCAAAATCTCATGGTTGAAATAAAAGACAAAAAAGAGACGACGAGCTTTGTGTTAGGCACGTAAGAAGTCTATAAATAGAAAAAAGAAACATAAAAAATACCGCCAAATCACATGAAGTAATAACAACTGCAGAAACGAATACACACGAATTAGCAGAGACTAGACAGACTCGTGTTTTGTCGACTTTCGGGGAAACCAGTAGGTAACACGAACCCTTTCTTATGAGACGAATAGACACGAGTCTGGCTAGTTTCTGCTAATTTCGTGAAGCGCAACTCGTTTCTGCAGGCTTAGTAATAACTCAGTATTAATTCAGCTTTACTAAAGTTGATAATATTACCAATCCAGTCGCATAGTTCGGACAGATAAGCGCACAATATGGAACTAATTCACAAGTGAAACTTTGAAAATTGAAAATTTGACATGAAAATGCATTAATTCTCCTAAAATTTTCACTTGAATTAACCCCATCTTGCTGTGTACTTATCTCTATGAACCAAGCTAATGTATCAGTAATATTGCCATCTTTAGTAAATTTCACCTTGTAATGTTTACCAACGTCAATTAATATTATTTATTTGATATTTTAAAATGTAAAAATTGACCCTAACTCTAACCTCAACCTGAGAGGCCCCTGTCTTTGATCTGTGATCGGGAGCCAACGTTGCGCCAACCGTCTGTCCTACTACTGATTTGAACCACTAAAGTGGTGCTCCTTATTTTCTGAAAACTTGGTTACCCGATCTTTGGAAATTTAAAAAAAAGGAATTACAATTTTCCAACAACTTTAAATGTGATTCTCAACAATTCACTTGATCAGCCAAACCCTTGGAAAATTAAAAGAAATACCTTCAAGCACATTAAAATGCAGCAATTCGATATGTTAAAAAAAACAGCAGGATCAAAGCAAAGTGAATAGAAAGCTGTAGCTTTAAGTATCGAATAGCCTTTTCCTACTGTGCCAAAAGTAGATATTGCAATAATGCGATATCCGCAAAGCATTAATTATTCGCCCCACTAGCTAATATCTTATTGGATATCTTGGCATCATTTCCAGCAATAAATTCGAAGTCGCTATAACAATACAACGCCATAATTTTACCTCATTCTAGGTCAATTTTTATTTCCTCTTCGCAATTGGTGCCAAATTTTGCTTGTCTTATACCGTATTATTAATTAAATTAAAATTACTCGCATTTCCCAAGATCCTATCCAAAAACATAAATACATCGTAAAAGAGTAGAAAGGGAAACATTAGAATGTTAGCGGCGTTAAAATGCGCTAGTAGTAGCGCTGGCGGTTTTTTTATTTACTTTTCTTGTATGTGCAGTTTGATGATTCGTTGTTCAACTTTGACTTTAATCGTTGGCAACTTTAAAACTACAATCGTACGTCGTGCCTGTGGCATCCCGGAATAATTAACCTACTTTGAAGTTTGAAAAATAGCCGCTTTATGGATGTTTGTTAAGCGGCCAACGGTGGCTGTTGATATCTTCTGCATTCTACAAAGGGAAGCTTGTCTCTTCTGTAGGTGAGGCGATTTTGAATGCTTTTACAACGGTAGATAAATTGATGTGGAAGCAGGTAAACAAGAAAAAAGGCAAGAAATTATTGGTTTCGGAATTTGTTTAATTAAAATAGAGGTATATACTGTGTGTCTGTAAAAGTTGGCAACAAATTGGAAACTTTTTTATTATACGTTTCTCAAAAAATTTTATTCTTGATAAAAGTTGCTGCATGAACCCAAACATACGGTAAACATAGCAGATCCACTCTGAGGTTAACAATAACAGTGCTAACAGCGCTTCTTTGGAAACCCCTCAAGAGTAAACTACCCTTATTCTGAAAGATACGCAGAAATTTTATTAGGAAAATTTGTTTGTGATGTAGAGATATAGTCAAATACAAAATTTCGGTCAAGCACGCTCAATTATGATATTTCCTCATTTTTCGTTTTTTTTTTTTAACTAGATGCAAATTGTTGATTAAATTGCTATATGATAAC
>LR737382.1:14624654-14641806 GCA_902655005.2 Marronus borbonicus
GTTATCATATAGCAATTTAATCAACAATTTGCATCTAGTTAAAAAAAAAAAAAACGAAAAATGACGAAATATCATAATTGAGCGTGCTTGACCGAAATTTTGTATTTGACTATATCTCTACATCACAAACAAATTTTCCTAATAAAATTTCTGCGTATCTTTCAGAATAAGGGTAGTTTACTCTTGAGGGGTTTCCAAAGAAGCGCTGTTAGCACTGTTATTGTTAACTTCAGAGTGGATCTGCTATGTTTACCGTATGTTTGGGTTCATGCAGCAACTTTTACCAAGAATAAAATTTTTTGAGAAACGTATAATAAAAAAGTTTCCAATTTGTTGCCAACTTTTACAGACACACAGTATAACTTGTTTTTAGTATTAAGTCTAAATGGAACGTCTCGACGGCGCCTTAGATGGATGCCTGCATAATCCTGTTCTTTGTTACTTACACTTAATTTTTCGTATGAAAAATGAAAAATCGAGGGGATTAAGATCGCCATGGTACAGATCCCCACCACCCCCACGACCAATTCACCTACTTCTAAATCGTCTTTGCAAAGATTCGCTTGCTCTTTGCTCTTTGAAATAAAATAATTAAAACACGTTGGTTGGAGCAATTTCAATAAAAAAAAATGTTTTTTTCGTTCCGCGTACGTAGTCCTAACGATTTCTAGTTTTAACTTCCAACGGGCGAAAATAGGTCAAACACCACAGTTGCGAAAATCTCCCTTTCCAGACGTCTAAAAAAATAAAGTTTATATAATGTTTGCTTACGAACTGGGAAACACGACGGCCAAGTTTGGGTGATTCTGTTCAGGGAAACCGCGGATAAACTTCCTTCATTTTTAACGCATCGCCAGGCCAAATATTTACGTTATAACTCAGATTGATGTTTATTTTATTTAGGCACACACAACCTCCGGCGAAAAGGTGTGTTAATTAAATTTTTCCGAAGTATCCGTCCAATATGGAGATAATTATATCGTTAATACTATTTCCTCGTAATTTGTTAATATTTCTAATGGTTCACTTCAATTTCGCAATTTAAAATGTATACTGGCGCCAACTAGGTTGTTTTCAATATTTTCTTTGGCAGTTCAGATTCGACAGGGTATAGAAACTGAATCTGGTAAGTAGCAGAATTTGCAAGTTCAAATCTGCCACGCATTAAGTAGGGATTGAGTTTGTAAATTGAACGTATCTGTACCAACTTAGACTCAAGGTTGTAAAATAAGATATTGGCGACGAGGGAAGACTGATGAGATCCCATAGTTACGTCTGAGACTTGCTCGTAGTATTTACTATGAAACACAAGCTTCTACACGAATTTTCTTCTTTTTTCAGTTCGAGAAATGCGTTGCTGAAGTGTTGATGTCGTGTATAACTGGTTGCATATTTTGCATGTTCTGCCGCCTCCAGATCTTCATGGTATAGACGGGAGATTTGATTTTCAGCCCTTCCTAGTTTAAATCGGTGGTGTTCCAGAACTGTTTGATCTGCCAAAAATTTTGCCAGTAATCTAAAGTGCCCTTTGCTGAACAGTAGCACTATATTTGCTTTCTTTCTTCTCACTTATATTTGCTTTTTCATTTGCCTCGATCCCGTAACGGCTTAAAACCCACCGTAAATTGACGATTTTCTGAACCAACGCGCGCTCTTACCTAGTCTTTAGCCACCAAACAAATCCTACAACTATGGATATCATCAGGTAGGTGTAGGTGTAAATTATTCCCATAAGACGATTCAAGCTGGCCGGCAAATTCCTATCGCGTAAGAGCAGTTTAATGCCGCAAAAACGTAACCGGGATAAGTTCTTAGTTACACCGTATCGAGATATGAGACGATTTCCTTTTTCGGGGTGCACGACATTGCGTTTAAGTCCGATAAAACTGTGGGACGTCGCGTTTTCGAGCGCACGATCTAGCCCGGAAGTTTCGTGTCGTTATTGGCCAATCAATTACTATATAACGCGGAGTAGCAATAAGTTTGTGCGACCTCAAATTCTTGGGAATTATATCAATTATCTTCCAATCTGGCGCGAGTGATCGTGCGTAGCTGAACAAGGATAAAGGTTAAACGTTTGGGCGCGGAAAATTGAAAACACACACAGGATATCACCCTCAATGTAGTTTTGCACTATTCAAATTTTGTAAACTTTGAGGATCATCCATCTGCGATTGACACAAGTAATAATACTGTCGCGAATAAACGCTTTGCTGTTACTTGTACTTTTAGAAAAGACGCTAACTGGTTTTGTATTGTCCACGTTGTCTTTACGTAATTATTCTTCGATTGAAGATTATGTTCTCTGGGTCAATTCGAGGGCGTCGGACTTTGATGCTCCAAATCAACCGCTGGAAGGACAGTTAGTAGTTTTGTTAGAAGAGAAGACTCCTTGGGAAATTCTTGGACTTCGAGGGAAGTTCTTGAACTTCTTCTTAGACTTGGGGGAGTTCTTCAACTCCAAAGTGACTGTTTTTTACAATTTCACATTAATAAATGTGTGAAGGTAAAGTGAGGATTTTCATTGGTCTACACTGGTACCCTAAGCTGCGCACCTAACAGGTAGGTGGATGTTTCTTTAAGCGAGTATCTATCCCGAGCTGGCCCTATCACGGTAGTGCGTGACAATACAACAAGCTTATGGTTTAGAACACTTCCAATAACATCTCTCTCAAGACGCTCCACCACTCCATAAACAACTTTAAATGGAATTTAAACCTGACAAAGAAAAAATCGTATTTGAGCTCTTTACATAGTTATTGGCTACAATACAAGGAAGCATCCTGTACGTGCAATCTTCTGCTATAAATATTGTTCTCTTCTGGATGCAAATCTTTACCGCACCACGGATATTTAGAGTACGACCTTAGTACAGGAAATAAAATTATTAACGGCTTGTAAAATGTATACGGCGTATAACCGTGTTTCTTCGCTAAAACAATAAAGACTTCCTGTCATAAAAAAAATCGCATTCAAATTCTAATTCCGATACGAAAAATTCGGCAGCACACTGCAGTAGGTGGTGGAATTTTTGGCAACCTTTCAAAAGGGTATTCTTTGAAATACTTTGCCAGAAAAATCAAAATTTTCCATGATAGATTGGAATTCGGCGAAGTGTAACTAGAGCGTTATTGTAAACAAGGGATTTTGCAATACCACAATTTTCGAAAGAAAGACGCAATGAAGACATAATTTCCACGCTGGATGGAGGATCCTCGTACATTTACCGACCAGTTAAAGCGTTTTTAACTGTTGCTGCTTTTCAAGGTAGCATTATTAGCAGATATTTCTCGCCTTGGAGTTATCAAAAAATATATTGTTTAAAATCCGACCAAAAACGCTGGAAGAATTAAAAGCAATTCAACCCGGAACGTTGTACAACACGTTGATACATAACTTTGGCAGAGGATTAGTGCTTTACGACACCAGAATGGAGGATATATTGAACAGTTTGGGCTCAAGAAATTCAATTTCTATTGATTTTTGTTGTTGGTCAAATTTGTTGTTTACGTTAACATTACGCTCTTCTATTAAACTCTTATTCTTCCATTAAACGAATTACCAGCACCGTGCTTGAAGGTTTCTTTGGTGAATAGTGGACATTTAGATGTTGCACAACATACTGTCTATCACTTTGATTACAGAATAGATTTTCTGAGCCTTATTAATTAAATTTTTTTCCTAAAATATCCCAAATAGTCCGTATATTTCAAAGAAAAATTATTTATCAACCGTTCATTATAAAACCGTACGTATATCATTTATACGTAACCACACACGTGTAATCATTTACTTATACGCATAAATTACCGTGCAATGACTCCAACATCGCGTATAAATATTAATAATAAAATCGATAGAATAGGAGCGTCGACAGCGGCTAGAGAATTTGCCCTTGGGAGGTTTCTGGAAACCCCCGATGGAGCGAACTGGTATCGCTGGGCATTGCCGTAAACCGGAGCAAGTCCAACGGCGGCGGCGTTGTTTTGGAACGGTGCCAAACCGACATTCGTTGCTAATACTGCTTTTGTTGTTGTATGCTACAAGGCAATATACACTGCGTCCAAAGAAGGAAACATCTCTTCATGGGACGGAGATTAGGTCGGTTTGCTGTTAGCCTATAAATGCCTTCGTATTGTTTTGCTCTCGCTTTTACTGCTTCCATGAGCTCACCTTTCTCACTATTTTCGTGTCCCAGCCATCGAAATTGCTTTTTCCTTTTCCTCCACGATCTAGTTTATTGCTTTTACCTTCTGAATGCTAATTTCAGCTAGCTAATTTCATATTTATGTATTTTTTGCTTTATTTTTCTTGATTTATCCTTACCTAGTTCTTGTCGTTTGGTACAGGCCTTTAATTACTTTAATTATATATTCTTATATTCCTTGTTTGTCGGATACGTTTCGTATTGGGTTAATTAGCCATTCTTGTAGCGTTGTCCCCTATTTGGGCATCTTATTCTTTGTTTTTCTCATTATTTCTATTGCCGATTTTGGTAGCGCTCGCATCATCTCGTTTGTTATGTCATCCCTCGGCGATGTTCCAATTCTGTTGTTATTTCTTCCGCTTCCTCTACTTGTTGATCGTTTCCTCTAGCAATTCCCTCCATCTTTCCGTGATTTTATCTTCCTCTGTTATATTTCGTCGTCTTTTATCGTTTATGGTTTTTTAATGTTTTATACTTTGGTTTCTTCATATTTCTTAAGGTTCCACAAACATTTTTTTGGTTTCTCTGAAATTCTTTGTTTTCTTTCCCCAAATACCTCTCACGATCTATTCTTTTATTATTTTCTTTAGGGTTATCCTTGTAATTAATAAATGCAATTGTTTTCCTTAACCTCATCGAACTTCGAGTAAAAGAATAGGTCCCAGTATTGAGCCTTGAGGCACGCCAAGAAGAATTACCAATCGGTGTCTTATGCCGTTCGCGACCAGCAACGTAAGTTCATTTGTTTTTATCTACTGTTTGAAAATGCTTAAATTGAGGGATACTACAGGAAACACTTAAAAAAGCCTTTAGCAAGCAGACCGGGGATTTTCAACATTTTCCTTTCATCGATCTCTTTTACAAGAATAGTTTCCTTCGTCAATCCTGGAGATTCTAAATCACTATAAAGGTTGTTAAAATCACAATTTGAAAAGTCTCCAAGTGAATGAAGACGAGGAGTACAAACAGGGAGATATGGGCATATCATTGAGAACGCCGGCCGCCACCCCCTACAGCTCGCCTACCGTCCACTCTATCGCACCGAGCACAACATTGTACCCGTTCAAAGTAACAGCATCATCAGCAATAGCAGCCTTAAACCACATCTCCGAAATGGCAACAGTATCAGACTTATTACGATGTATTGCCATAATCCAATAACTTGACTATTGTGGGAGGAGGTTTAGTACTTGAAGATCCAAGACGATGGGAACTGTCCAAAAACGTACAAAATATTCGTTTAGTATCCACTAGCAAGTGGCATATTGCAACCAGTAACTATACAACTTATACAACCTAAAAAAAAATTATTGCACGTAAAGCAGCGAATGACAACGGAGCAGCTCGCGACACGTCCCTCACTCATTAACGACGCACATGTCACCAATATATAAAAGGATTCTGTGGATATCTCGCAAGTAAAACAAATCCTTCTTCCTTCTCTTCACTTTTATTTTAAACCCCTTATTTACGGTATTAACGGACATGAAACTTTGGATATGGTGTATGCATGGATAACACAAACATGTTTGACCAGCATACTCGAGCGTAGTCGTTCGGAATCGGTAGCATACGGCTAAACAACCCCTTTTTTTACCATCATACTAACCGTACAACACAACATTACTCGCCACTACCCGACATTGTGTCACGGTCACTCCAACAAAACCGTGTGCTTTCTTACTACACGACCCGCCATACGGTCTGGCCTTTCGCGTCGCGGGGCCGGGAAAGTTTTTGGACGTCGCGCCAGTTGCTGAGGTTCAGTTTCGAGTCTAACGTGGATAAAAACTACGCGTAATTAAATCAAGTGTGAGGTTTTTGTGCGTTACAGAAGCGATCTCATCGTTTGATACAAAGATTCCCTCACGTGGTAACAAGGATATTCGATAATCGACGTAGATATTGTTTATGGTGCTCTTTCCTTTTTTGAAAAAAATCATTTATATCTTATACACGACCTTCGAAATGCACGCTACCACTTGCTTTCAAGGGATTAACCTCAAAAGAAATCCATAATTCGTTGTCATTGTTGCTTACCAAGCGATAGGTGACGAGAAAGTGTCGATATCGGAAAATAATTAAGTTAGTTCGGTTGTGGCTAGCTTTGCTGCTGCACGTCCACCACCGACGCAAAACATGTTATTACGACCGTTTAACATATTGCGGTAACCGATGTTTATCAGCACCTGGGTATCCCGTTTCTAAATTACTCGGCTGTTAGGTTAGGCTTGTGCTGCCTACGTATTAATTACTGGGAATCATTAATTCCTTATTTATTGTTAATATCTTAATGTGTCATAGTTGCGCATATTTTATGTTCTTTTAACGAAGTCCATTGGATTTTTGGAATCAGCAACTGATTCGTGATAACTCTCTTTATATCTTGAGGGACGCTTACAGGGGACGATTCCGAACCGGAAAATTCAAATTATTCAAAAATTATGAAGCTTTGGCAACATGTAGATCACATATAAGTATGTACTACGTACGCAATTTTCTTTCTGCGAAAAAACAGTTTGGGCGCATGAAATAAATTTTTGAAAATAGGAATTTTTCCATCGTGTCTACGCCCATAACTCGCTAACGATAAAAGGTAGTTGTTGGCCTCATTCGTTGCTGTTTTATTGAATAACATCCAGCAAAATTTTCGCATCTATCCAACAATTGTACGGAAAATGTTCTTACAAAGTTTTCCCGAAAACCATAATATATTCGATGCTATCTTGTTTGTTTTTTTAACGTAGCAGGACAGTTGCCGGTCCAAGAATTCTTTTGTTCATTTTCCAGATCTGAATGCTGTTAAATAAACATTCCACGGTCGAAACAAATAATGTGATGCACGTGGACCGAAATTGCCACATTTCTCTTTGAGGACAATAATTAGGGGTGAGAGCAGTTTTCCAGAAACTGATATTGTTTTGCTTGTACAATTGCTACATACATAAGCATTCAACGCAAGTCGTCTTTTCTTCTACCACCTTCTTCTGGTATACACTCGTCTTCTCCAGTTTCTGTTGCTTCTAATGCTTCTTTTTGAATTTGTAATTCAATTTTGATAAGACAACTATGTTGCTATTTTTAACCATATTTGAAATATTTTAATTTTTAAAAAAATTTTGACCGATGTACAAGTGAATGTAAACATTTATAGCTGTGAAGGTGTAACGTGAAAAATTGAAATTTTGCATAACTATTGACCATGTAATATTACAACCCGAACGGATAAAGCGATGTGAGGAGCATGCGAATCCGTTGCTGCTCGGTAACTACAAATACAAAAATCCTCACCGAACACGGTTAAACGAATAATAAATAATTTTAAAAACTTCGGATACGTCAAGGCAAAAAAGCAATAAATGGCAACGATTTGCAAAAATGGGCGTCCGTTAAGTTTTGATAACTTTCTTGATAAATTAATCTTTGTGGCTATGAATAATTAACAACTTTTAAATTAATTGGAAGACATTGTCGTATTATTTATTTTTCCTCAACCTTTGGTACTAATTATTTTGTAATCTTTAATCTTCAATCTCGTTCAGGGCAAATCTTATATAAGAAGAAAGAAATCACGTTAAAATTTATTTACCTTCACAAAGCACTCGTTCGGATCATTTGAATCTTAACGATTATTCAATGCTTACAATCAGTGTGGTTGAAACCTAATTGGACATCGTATTTTCTTTAATGCTGTAGGAAAAATTACTTTACATCGCATACGCCTTAAATATTAAAGCCACTTACCTCCTTTCGTATATTCTACTAAAATCGATACAATTACATTAATAATTTCGAGGCTATAGGTAGATAGATGCAAGATAATGTAGTGATGATACCGGTTCCAATAGAACGCAAGAACTCAATCCCAAATAATGAAGGTTATCAACATCACAAGAGTCCAATAACTTCCTTCTGATAATATTATCCAGTTATTAATTTCAGTTATTCTACATAAATCGTCTTTTCTCCTCCCTCCTTCAAACTAGCGGTAATTTTCATAGCAATCAATCGGTGTTTAAATATGCAAAAGACCGCTGTTGCATTTTACTAGATAATTGTCTACGTGCTGAGGAATGCTAAAAATAAAGCGGCTTTGTAGGAATTACATATGCATACAAATATGTAGCGGCCTGCCGGTATCGATTAATAATATAAATTATAAACATTACGGGGCGACATTAGCAAATCAACGCGGAGTTCTCAACGCGTAAGCTCAACTACTTCCGATGGATGTTTGTGATGTAGTTTTTTTTTTTTACCGGGGATCTCTCCGTCCTATTAAAAGAATTAGAGAAAGCATAAAATTCGCAAAACTAGGGAGTTTTAAAGTTTTAAAGAAAATCACCAAATATGGTAGTGGCAAAATGGATTCGTTCCTCTGTTAACATAGTGAGGTCTTACTTCCTCAACAAGATTCAATACTTGCTCTGTTAAAGCGAAATATTCGTTTAAAAAATACATCTGCAACTTCAAAGCTATCGTTGCGATCTGCCTCCATAGCAGGGAAAGGTTTAGAAAATGGGCGTTACTTTAATTTGTTTAAATCGCTTTGTGAAATGTAACAAATTAATGGTGTGGTTTGCGATAAACAACTTACCTAAACGATATTTTCCAAGGTGTCCAGAAAGGAACCTTTAGCCAATTCGAGGCCCCCAGCTCGCAGAGTGCGTGTCAACTGTACCGGCTGTTACTTACCTCGTCGCTTATGCTATAAATAAATTTGCGGTTTATACTTGACAATAATCGCCCCTTGTTCAAGCCGAAATCGTTAACAATAAACTAAAATTAAATCCTCATGCAGTCGTAATTATTTCGCATTCAACGCAGGGAGATGCCCTAAAATTATGTAGAATGGTTCTCTCGTTACGGTAGCGAATTAAAAGCGAGTTCGTAAATTTAATGTTACGTAGGGTTCTGTGTCAGGCTCTGAAGAAGGACGTAATTAGAAGGATAATTTGTGGTATGCGCGGAGACGGTTGTATCGAATAGAATTTCATGTCCTCCTGAAACGTGGGGCAAGTCAATGAAAAAGTTTTCAAATAAAATTTATTTGAAAACAAGCTCTGCATAAGATAAACCCATTATCCCAAAAGGAAACCTTAAAATTTTTTACCCCCCTCCAAGATTGCTTTCTGATTTCTACTGTTAGCCTAACAAGAGGCAAATAATTTTTGATATCTTGGACATTAAAAATTTCCTGAGAGTGTTGGCGAAATTTCCTCTCTTGTAGGAACTGGAAATGGTGAATACTGAGGTCTTGAAGGATGAACCGGGAATAATTCTGTTTGAAAAGAAATCCTTCAAATAAAGACCTACGATGACACATCAAATCATTAATATTTAAAAAAATCATCGTTTTAAAAGCGTGACAGCGACACTCCTATTGTACTACTTCCAACCTCGCGCGAGAATAACTCCCTCTCCTCGGTGTGATTCGTCCCCCGCCTTTCAAAACGCTCACAGCGACTTCGTTTGTTCCATACGCGCCGTTCGCGAGGGTGCAAGCCGGTTATATATCAGAACGAGAAATTAGAATAATGAATGTTATATGTTTTTCGGTCGACCCGAGATCCGTATCGTTGACGTGGCACCAAAAAAGGAAATATAAAAAAGGAAACGAGGAGCTGTTGACTAATGTGTCGTATCTTCCTTCTTCGCCGGGATGAATTGTAAACGACAAAGGGGCGGCGGGTGGGGATGCGCGTTGATGGAACGAATTGAAACGCGCTATTTTAGTGGCGGCGGAGGAGGGGGACGCAGATATGGTTTCACTCGTCGATTCGAAAGCTCAAAATGTCAAATGTTATTCGCCGATGAACGTGGAATCTTTAGAATCGCCGGAGGAATCTACGGAAATGGTACTTGATGGTTATTGCCGAATAACGGTGGGAACTACAGGATGTGTTTGTTCGAATGTTCTTTTCCAAAAAGATAACGTTCGACCACATGTTGCTTGTCGAACTTTAAGATTTCCAGAAGAAGAATTATTATTCATGCACATCATCTTTGAAATTTCTAACGTACACCATTGGTACCATTATTACTCTTGGTAAACGGTAAAGATAATCTTGAGTGTAATACAGGCGCAGACACAAAGTTACTGCTTTATGGGCAGTATCTGAGGTAAAAACCTGAGGATCGTTGTCATGGTATATAGTTGCAAATTCTCATCTTCAGCGGATGCCATCACTATAAAATCATCTTCTTAACATGATTGTTATCGGCTCATGGTTTGTCGAGAACATCCAGATCAGGGGAAAACCTAGACATTCCCAGTTTGGTGATGTACTCCAAGGAGTTGGACAAGAAGACGTCGAAGTGGATCCAGGTTGTAAAGAATCCCCTTATGGTAGCAGTAGTAGCCTCGCAGGATCATCCGCCACCGAAGAAGAACGTTGGAAACTTGGAGAGCAAGGAAGCAGTATCAGACGGGAGCCATTGAATAACTTGAACCATCCTTGCAGTGTGGTGAGACCACATGTAAGTGAATCAAGAGCTTAAAAACAACGTTTTGATCCAGTAAGGAAAGTTGACCTTCGAAATTAATCTTCAAAATGTAATTTCTTTGGGATTTGAGGACTTTGGAGAGAACAAGGACACTCCTTTTCCTTAGCTTGCATTTAATTTGATACGTTTCATCCCGCTGTTTGAAAAAGTCGGCAAACAGCATAACGGAATGTTCTTCTCGAAAATTCTTCCCCAAGACCTTATATCTCAAAGTAATTAAATGTCGAAGCTACAAAATAACGCGGACCTTTGTGGCCCAAGCTTCTCGTGGACACTTCCGTCTTACTTTCTTCTACCGACTAGCGCTCGCCCAGTATTAATTCCGAACAAGAAGATTTTCTCCGATTCCTGCAATATTTTTCCTCTCTTCATCTGTATTAACTTTCTCGCCCTGAGTCTGATCGATCACCCTCCTCAACAACCTCCATTTCTTCCCATTTACTCTGATGCTAACTTGCAGACACGTAAAAATGTACTGTTTCCTTTGTTTCAACTTTCACCTCTTCATTTTGTGATAACCTTTGACTTTCTCCGAAAATGGGAACAAGTTTTCCTTCAGCAACTGTAACTTCGTATAGCTTAGGATTTATTTCAAGGTATTATTCTGCGTTGCGTTGCTCTCCCTGTCTGAAAGAAACAAACACATCCCTTTCTAAGCAGCTCCGCTGTTATCTTCGCCTTTCAATTACCCGTAATGGATTCGGCCGAAAAAACTTATTACCTCCGCTAAAAGGCAGAGTAATTTGTCAGGCCGCACCTATGCAGCTCGAAATCGTAATAAATCACTGTATCCAAGCGGGCTGCAGCAAGAACGCTCGTATATAACGGGGACTTTCTTATAAAAAAGACTTTATCTTACTTAAAACACGTAAGATTGAAACTTCAAATTACGTTTGACATGTTCAACGATAAGTTTATGTATAAAGCGTAAAAACTAGTAGAAAAAAATTATTAAAAAAAATCTATGGATGACCAATAATTTTGAATGGTTTTCTATCATAACTGTGAGGTTTTTGCTGGACCATTTACGTAGACATTTTAAACAATATTGGACAACGACAATGTTTTAGAATTACCAGAAATTTTGACTCCAACAGCCGTTAACACGTTGTCTCTAATTAAGCGGGTTCTATAATATTCTTTGGTCCTATACTAAGCTCTATGAGGAACAAAAAACAATTTCAATAGATCTAGGTAAAGGTTCAACAATTGCTTAAATGTTTTCATTTTTATCTTCAAGCACCAATGTTGATCATTCAAGTGTATTGCTCTAAATCATAAAATGTCAACAAAATCGCTTCAATCAAGCAGCAAAAACAGGATATCGTCTTGTTTGTTACGAATGTCCTTCATTTCCATTTTAACACCGTGCATGGATTTCAAGAATTGAATTTGCGATAACCAGATCAGAAGCATTCGACCTTGACACGCGTTGCATCTTCAGGAAATATTTAAAGAGGCGGTCATAAAGATCGTCAGATGTTATTAATAAAACAATTGGTTTTTGAAATTGTTAACCCAAACTGGTGTCTAGATTTGTAAAAGGGACTTAATTTAACTATTTTTATAGTAATTCTAACTAAAACGTTAGCGTTTCAACGAAATTGCGTCAATTGTGGGACGAGAGCAATCAAATGTCGGGCACTTAATACTTTCTTTGTTTAAAATTAATTTCTTTCATTAATCGATACAATGTTGTTCGACTATTACTTGCACTTTATTAAATGTTGCTGGCTCATTTTCTCTTGAGCATATTGTAAAGAATCTGACGAGTAACAGTTTTCACAGACTCGTCAAATGCTTCCAATACAGAAGACCGCTCAAATATTTTTTTTAGAGTCTGTCGTTTTTCCTGTAGCCTTGGTGAAATTTCTGCAAACATGAACCGTATAAAAAGGAGAGGTAGCTAGCCTCCTACTTCAGAAATCTGTTTTATCATGTCAAGTTTCTTTATGTCAGATGTATCGGTTAATCTCGTAAGCATTAATTAAAATTTGCTTTTCCCATTACTGCGTAAATGACCCAACTTTCCACGCTCTTTCGGAGGAGAATAAACACGGGCACCGCCAGCAGAGCTTCCCTCCTAAAAAATGGCCCATTCAATCGTCTAATACGTCCACACCGTCTATGTAAATAACATTCAACATCAACATAAACGGCGAATTTCAAACTTTCCCGTGTACACGACGAGCAATAAGTATTCCGGTGGCGTGTAAATTTAGGTACGCTTTCAAAGCTAATTATATGCGGGAAAATCGATATTATCGTGTACATGTAGAACGTCTAGCGCTTCCGTAACACGTTATTGTAGTGCGTCAATGTGTCATTAACTATTTACGATATATTTACATGTACATACGTAATGCAATCGTTGCCGCCGAAAAAAGTTAGCCGCGGCGGACAAGTTTCGTGTTATCGTTACAAGCGCTCGTGCAGGTTCGAGTTTTATGTTTTATGTACGCTTTTTTCGTTCGAAAATTCGACATGAACAATGATCGTGGCTTACCGGAAGAAATATGCGGTGAATACCGAACGTACAGGGTGTTCAAGTTCTATAAAATAATGCTTGTACGAAATTGATGTTTGGCGAGATTCTAGAATTTTTTCGGGTATCTTTTAATAATAATAACAACAATAATAGTGACTTCATTACAAAAGTAAAGCAGATACATTAAAATTTACAGATTTACAAGCTCGTCCAAAATAATTTTATTTAAAACTGTTTTGTGCCTGGACTGTACCACGTTTCGAACGCCGTTCAAGTAATAGGAACGCCAGTCAGATTTGAATTTAAATTATGACTGTACTTGTTTAACTAAAGGGTATTTGTTCAAATTATTGCGAGCGAAAATTTTCTAGACCACCGACCCGACCCCTTCCGTAAAAAAAAAAAATCCAACGCCCTGTCGTCCATAACAGTTAATTTTATATGAAATGTTAAAATATTGTTGCATATTACCTGTTCCTAATTTATCTCAAACAACACAAAAGTATCAGCGCACTCCGCACCATACAAGTTTAATTGATTAATCCTGGACATCCTTGCGATCCTGCATCGATCCTCATCTTCAACCGAAGACCGATTGTCGAGCCACTATACTCGCTAATCACGAGGCAACATAAGATTGCTAAGAGGCTTGTGATTGGGGAAGATGCCTTTTCTACAACGGATCCAGATTCACTCTACATCATTCTAATAGCAGAGCTTTAATGTGGAGGAGGCGTGGAGAGTAGCATCTTGAAAGAAACACGGCTCCACGTGTGCGATTTGTGGTCCTCACCAAGTCCCTCGAGCATCGTGCACGACATACCAATAATATTCGAAGAATCATATGGGTCAATAATTCTCCAGACTGCAATTGCATCAAACTTCTTTGGGACGAAATCGCCCTCGTCCTCCTATAGCGCTGGCTGAGCTTATAGAAGCAGTGCGGCAAGAATTCCGCAAAGATTTATCGATACGCTAGTAGAAAGCATGTCCCACAAGCACAAAGGAGCCCGGCAAACATTAAAATTGAAGTTGCCACGTTTAAAGTTGTTAATTATGTTAGAAAAAGGTGTAACTTATTGTTAGACTTAATAACTTAATTATTTATTTATTATTGTTGCTTAAATGGTTCTAAACGGTTTTGAAATTAAATTTTTTTATAAAAAGTAGATCTTTTATTAATGGACCACTTCAATTAAACAATTGAAATTGAAAAAAATTGAATTGAATTAAACAGTTGAAAAACTATTTCAATGCGCAACAAGAACCAGTCGAAACTATCAGATCAACTAGACCTTATTTATTCCACGTCTAAATGATCCTTTAAAAGCAAGAATACCATAAACAATATACCGAAGGTACATGATTATACTTGCAGATCGTTTCTTTGGTAATAATACTAGGAGAAACGCTATCTCCGCTAAGCTACCATAATTCCTGTGATTCAAGATTGCAATAAAAATCGTGCGTTAAAAGGAAAACAACGAAAGCGAAATAAAATACAATAAATAAATAAATAAACGTCCCCAAAACGTCCTTTTCTGTGAGTGATATGAGCACGTTGAGATGAACACGCGACAAGGTTGGTATGTGCGTGATATACGAGGCAAATCGTGGGCGTTGATATGGGACCGTATGTCTCGAACCGGTGACATGGTAAGGGATGATGTGTCACATTTATTTCCTTAACATCAATGGCGGCCGTCGCCGGTCTATACACCCTAGGGGAGGACGCCCGAATACCCAGGTTAGTTCTATAGGTTCGAGATGTATTGCAACTGTTTTTTTTTTATTTATTTAAATGCAATTCAAGTTATAGCCGATGCAACTGCAACCTTAACGGTGCAGCGTGTTTAATGTTGAAGTTCTAACTCGAACAAAGTGAAATTTATGCATGTACAGGCTGCCCTAACCTTCTGCTTGTATATTTGCCCCTCTTTAACATAAATTTCGCAATAAAACTGGCGATCGCGATAAGCTGTTGTATCTACTTCACTCATTCAATTTGCATATCAGTACTAGGCAAGCCAGCATCGAGCAAATGGAAAACAATTTAAACATCTACGCATCTACAACAAACCAGTTAAACGGGATTTCTGCATCCGAATGGTGACTGATGTTAGTATTGTTTGGTTACCACGATAGCAGTAAACAAAACATACCGATATTGCTGTTTCTAACTGTTTCCGATTTCATGATAAATCTAAAGTGGCTTTAAATTTTAAAGTCAACTTACAGGTGGTTTCATAATGGTAGCTTTAAATCTAAAGTACACTTTAACCATAGCCAATTAGATGGCAAAAGTTGGCATTCAAATTTACATGCACTTCAAATTTATTATTAAACTGGACGTTACCAAAGTTAAAGCGCTCTTTAGATTTAAAGTGACTTTAAGTTAATTATGAAGCTGACCGAATTACATTCCTCCACGAGTTGTCGATTAACCACGACACGGTCCAAATCCGGAACACGTTTAGTTTTAATTGACTCTGGACGTGGAAGTCTACGTAATTATTTCAATACAAAGGTGTGCATAGCTATAACTTCATTTTGCAAACGTAGTAAACCTAATTCAGAGAAGGTGTTAATAATAACCACCTATTTGCTGCAGCAAAGGCTATTTTTTAACAATCGCAAGTCATTCGCACTGACCGCGCACGCTATATAATTAACCCCCTTCAACGGGCTGAAAATTTTGCGCCGCGTAATGATGTCGGGTATAATCGAGGGTAGGGAACCATAAAGCAAAAAATTGCAGGTTTAAATTATTGCTGGAGATAAAAAAAAAAAGCGTACCATGATAGAAGGGTTCAGCTCGCAGCTAAATAATTTCGAACAATAGTCAGGGTGGTAGCAATTAGTAACGAGTTGAATAAATTAATTGTAGGTCATGACACGCTTAGGTGAACAAGTAATTATAGTACAGACCTCAAAATAAAAGAAAAGTGGGGTATAGTACACTGTGTGGGGCGAATTTGTGGAATAAATTCATTGAAATTGAAGCAATTTGTTTTTCGAAGAAATGCTGTTTAAGTAAAAATTTTTGCTTAAATTCCCCCACTTCTGATTTTCAAATAATGACATCATCAGCATTTTCTTTTAGGTGGCAACCTTCGTTATTTTTTTATTTTATTAAATTATTTAATTATCTAAATGTTACCATTTTAGCAGCTCACATTTTATTAATAACAAGAGACAGAAATTAATGCTGCTATTCAATAAGGCCTTTTCACAATAAGCAAATCTATGGACACATTGATTTTGTACTTCGCAAATGACTGATTTCATACCTAAAACTATTTACCAAGAAAAAATCAAGGGGCGTAAGATGGTAACATGGTAACAAACCTTGGAGGGTCCTTGCCTACCGATCCACCCCCCAAAAAGCTTGTTTAGAAACTCGCGAACAAGACGTGCAAAATGGGGAAGTGCACCATCTTGCTGAAACCAAATATCCCCTTTTGGTAAACCAAATCCAAATATCACTGACCCGTGAGAATTCCGTCAAAGAAGAAAGGACCAATGTTTCTATTGTCTGCGCTGTTTATCCTTGTCCATACATTAACTTTACGAAGGTTTCATTGTGTACTTCGATGATGCAATTTTGTTGATTTACGAAAAAAGAATTTGTGGAATAAAGTATGGATCAGCGTTATCTTCATTGAGTTCTTGCAGAAGTAGTTTGTAAGGGTGGTATTTTATTTTTGTTTTTAATACACGTAATACTGATCACTTGTAATGTAGTTCTTGCAATTGACACCTTGGGTATTTGCCACAAACAAAGAGATGGGCTCGAGACGGGGTTCAAAATTTACGTAAAATAACGACAACGATACTTGAGTATTAAAAAAAAGCACTAATAGCGGTACGAAGACCAAAGATCGCCAACAAAAGAAAGAGGGCGTCAGGTACTTTTAGGCAAAAAACACGAAACCATCCTCAAGACTTGT
>LR737382.1:14641816-14700064 GCA_902655005.2 Marronus borbonicus
ACTTTTAGGCAAAAAACACGAAACCATCCTCAAGACTTGTTGTCCTCCATCAAAGATTAGTTCTTTTAAAACAATAATATTTAACAATTTAAAATTAGTTACATAAAATTAAATGTAAATAAATATGAATCAAAAAATAGGGGGATGGAGGCAGTTAATTAACAATTTTCGATTAGTTGACAATGGTTGATGGTGATCTGGAAGGAAATCACCATGCATCTAAAATTGATTCACCGTTTGATAATGGCGTCCGTTGTGTTGTGCTGAAAACCTTGAAGTTGATCTCTCAATGATCGGAACTGCTAAGTCCCGTTCAGGACTTATTAATTATAATTCTCGCCCACCCTTAATAAGATAGTAAGTTTCACATCTTCATTCATTTTCATAGGACGCCTTGCACTTGAAATGTGTGTGCATAATTATATTTGTTAACAACTGTTAACCGATAAAAGGGTCGAATTTTGAAGCACCCCCGTATATCTTTGACAATTCAGAAGTATTATTGACACGTCTAAATCAAGCAAGAGATGCAAATCAATTTTTATCAACAGACAGGAATGTTGCCAGCACTGTTGATAAACAAAACCGACTGAGTATAAATAAACACCTCATTAATGTTGAAATGAGCTTTTGTAGTTTTAAAATCGCCTTCCTGGAGACCTTTTTTAACTGATAATACTAGAAAATCAAGACGCACACAAACAATAGAATAACAATTTATAGAAAACAACAGAAAGACGTCCTTTCCCATTTGAGTCACCACGTCTAGCATATGTCGGTATTTATACTCGGTTTTAAGTATTATTTTTATCGAAAATATAATAATAGAAAAAGAAACAATACGTAAAGTCATAACCATCTAAAAATATCAACAATATATCCTTTTGTTTTAACTCCTATTGGCCAACGTCCAATTAATGTTTTGTTGTGTATTTTTGTAAGGTCTATTGTAAAGCGGAGATGCCTCGATTCATTCAGTTGATTTCCTGGTTTCGAAGCCGGTACCAGGTGTCTTCAAAATTATTAGTTAGATAGGTTACGACGTGCATGCATAATATTTTTGATTTTAAGTACACACAAAAAAAAAACTCGAGAACGAGCCAATAATAATCTGTACATCTACGACGTGGCTAACGTATGTTGGCTAATAGGATATTGGCGCCATCTATCGTACAGGACATACACTGAAAAGAAATAAATTTAGGAATGTTTTACTTTGAATTTAAGAAGGAAAAGCCAAGGAAAAACATGTGGTACTTGCTTCAGTTGGACGTAAAATAGAATAAATGAAACAACGCAATCACAGGGATCTCCTTTGGAACCAGGGCTTTTCCTTCTTTATGCGAGCGATGTGCTTAGGAAATCTGTCGATCTTCACCGGTGACATTACAACGACGATATGGGGCGATTAAGGGACGATCTTATTGAGTGGCGGCTAAAGATCAACGTGACAAAACCCGCCTTACTCACTCACTCACCTGGGCCACCCACATCGAAATCTTTAGCAAGAAATACAACAACGCAAAAGGAGGACTGCTACGTTTACTATGCGGAAGCAATCCTCCAGCAGCCGAAACGAAATTGTTGATACACGTACAATGCCTCGTTGACATAGAGTATAATCGCAAAAACGTATCTCCAGCAGTTAGAGATCTTTCAGATTAGAGTGGACCTTGGAATTCTGAGCCGGTCGGAATACACGAAAGAGTTTTTCCAAAGACACGTGGAGAATTCGAGAACCCGCTGGTGGTCGCCCTCCACCCAGAACGACAAGAATAAGAAGCGGAGATCAATTTGAACACCGACGATAACCCATAACGAGTGACATCATCCACCAAGAAAATTCCCGCCCTTAAGGATAGATCACCGCAGCGTGATCTTGCCACTCGGAGTGATAAGTAGACTAACAGACCCTGGTTTAGTTCTAGCAGAAGGTAGAGAGTTTCCACTCAGATCCCTTCTGACAACTTAAATACGTCTCGGCATGAAGTTTTCAATTACATTTTGAACATAATTTCAGTCCAATTGTTCCATTTTGTCCCGTAGGAAATTCGGCCAAGTTATTTGGGTGGGGTACACGTGCTCAAATCTGCTTTTCTAGTCTGTATCAGAGATGTTCTATTGGATTGAAGGCGGGACTATAAGGTGGCCAGTTCATACAATCCCGTCCATAGAAAAGAAATGGGATCCTATAAATCTGGTGATTTCAGACGAAATCTGAATTCATACGTTGCTGCAATCGACGTGACTCCAGTTTTCGTGATCTTGTACGAAAGTCAGTCGAGGTCAACGAAGTTCTACAGATAGCTGTGTACCTTGAGCTGATCTCCTAGACACTAAATTAGCTTCGACGAACTGTCCATCTGCTCATACGCGCAGTTCTTACTTTGCTCAGCCGATTTGTGCAACTTAAACGAAGTACTATTGTATATTGATATTAATACCAGAATCAAATAACTAATTCTCACACTAATTATTTAATTTTAGAACTCTGACGTACTATAATCCTCGATTGCCTAAAAATAAACGGAATACCGATCGCTATTAATACAATCGTTTCATACAAAATTGGACTCTATTGATCCGTTCCCATTAATTGATGTTTATTTTAGGTCAGGCGATAACCTTCTTAACATTCTTGATACACATTTTTCACCCATATGCATTCAACACGTTGCTTGACGCCCTGTGACACACTTACTTAGAAAATGAATGATTCACTCGGACGCCGAAATATATTTCTGTATTGCAAGGAAAGGTTATCGAGTGTAAAATTTTTGGGAAAATGCGTGAAACATTGCTTTTAAAAATCGTTTTTTTTTGAAGAATAAAGGGACATGATTGTGTGTTATAGCGAAGCTCGATCGAATTTTCCGAAGCCCAACGTATTTACGGAAAAAGGTACCCACTAAGACATGTTCCTAATGTTAGAGCATTTATTGACGTGCACAGGCGTTTAGGAGAAGAAAAATCAAAAGTTAATAGTGAATAGAACTTGCCCTACTGTTGCAAACGAACAAGCTGAAGATATTCCGGAAATAAAAATCAAAAAAAGACTTTATTTTATTATTTTAAGGTCCTCTATACCGCGCATCGTAGTTTTTTCAATGTCACCCAGTATATTGGGAAAACTGAAAGGACGATAATAAAATTTTTCTGGAGTACGTACACAATTTTAACTCTTCTTTGACACTTATCCTAGTCAGGACGGGTCCACTGCCTTTTCCTGTCGTTTTGTCCATATTATTTTTCGTTAAAACTCGACTAGCAGTCATAGTAAACTCTTATCTTTTATGATGTTAAATTAACTAGCTAAATCGTAAAATTTAACTAACAAAAATAGTAAAATATTTCTGCTGATGATGTTAAATTAGCAAATTAAAATGCCACATTTAACTAATAATAATAGTAAAATTTTGTACGCGATGGTGTTGTTAAATTAACTAATTAGAATGTCAAATTTAAACTGTGTCACTCTGCTTAGTGGGGCGCATCTAAATAAAACTATTAATAAATAGTAATAAATAAGTAATAAGTAAATAAAAATATTAATGCGCAACATATATTATCAAATGTTCCGAAATAACAGTTCAATACAAATGAAAAGCAAAAGAGCATCATGTACACTGTAAAGCAAAAAATACTGACTATTCCGCTATTGTTTGCAAATTAAATTAAATTAAATGCGGATAAGAATTTCTTCCTTTGTTGAGTTTCGGATGTGGCAAATTTCAAAAAATTTCCAAGACTTTCTCGTTGTTCGTGTTTTCTTGGGCGTTGCTTTCAGGGCAAAATTTTTTGGTAAGTGTAGTAGTTGCACCGTCCTTAATCTATTCGTTATAAAACCACTTCCATTTACTGGATTGCTTCCTAAAAAATGTGAGAAATTATTGTAAAGAAATTAAGCTAAACGTGTATGTTTCAGCGTTGGTCGAAATTACATATTCAGTATTGTCTTAACCTTTGATGGTTTTGGAAAAGATAGGAGTAAGTAACTAATATTTTTCGAGATCGATCACATAGTTTATGTTTTTCATATTCGCAAAAAAGTTGGCTTCCTATATGCCACTATTAGCAATAAATATTCTTAGTTGCGACAATATTTACCACAATTAGGTATTTATTTTAGTCATGTCATCTGAGTATTACTAGCGTTTTCTGTATACCTTCCAATGCCTGATGTTGATGAGGTACTGCAAGACGGAGTATTCTTGTATGTTACTGTTGTAGGTAACAGCTTCTCAACATCCAAAAAAAATCTACAAGTTCAGCCTTTATTTCAAGTATTACACCTTTTTCATGTATCTGTATGTATTCAATTAAAAAATCCGAATCTATAGTTGCACCTAACTCGTCTACAAAGAAAATTCCTCTTCCTTTGATAGCAAATTGTTGCTGAACTTCCACCATTTTGAAGCTGCTTGGCATTTCATCCGGACGTATAAGATGTCACCTGACATGATTGTTTCAGAATAAAAAACCTTTGTATAATAATACATAAAAAAAATTGTTGTCACTTACCTTTTATTCGAAAAATTGTCGTTTATGTAGCACTTCTCCTTTGGCAATAACCAACTAAACTATACTGCGATAAAACTTAACAATTCCATTAGATTGTATGCGAGGATTTATTTCTTTGGTTTACTTTAGTCTACGGCCTTTTCTTTATTTTTCCCAACTCGACAAAAAATTCAGCCCTGCACCAAGTTAAACACCTGCAGCCCTAATTTCACAGGAAGAAGCGGAGAGAGGGGTATGGTATTGAAAGAACCGCTTTGTTCTTTATTTGAATACAATTAGAGTTAAAACATTAGAACATAATCGTTAAATTTTTAAATTAACTACATTTAATGCTGGTTTCAACGACGTGACTAGTATAAATAGTTATTCTCTGCCTTTAACACTGGTACGGTAAAATTTACAAGAAAAGAATGTTAATAGTAACATGGAAATAGTTATAGACTAGGGCAATATTTGTGGCAACACCGAACAATGTCGAACAGCATGTTCGATCCAAATTGAAGAGAAGATTGCAAAGGCGTTTTTAAAAATAATAAAATAATAATATTCTTAGGACGCTTTTATACTGGAAGTGTTTTGTTTATAACAATAGGATACATTTTGCAAATAACGCTGCTTATGATCACGGTACTAGACCTACATCTCATACTACACACCAGCAAGCTCTATTACAAAGGAATTACAAAGGACTAGAGGTTGTCCAAAAAGCTTCTAGATGAAATCGAGTCTATTTTTGGCATTTCCGTACTTAAATTAAAAATAAAGGCGTTATTATTAAGCAAAATTTGAAGATTAATTAAATTGCCAGCTGGTTCATTTTTTAGGATTTATTATTTTTTTATTTCGGCGATATATTCTCGGTTATAATAATAATAACAATAATAGCGTTTTTTTTTTTCTTAAAGCAAACAACGATATATCAGAAATCACAAGTGAAACAAAATTACAATAATTACAAGAAAAAATCATCCAATGTGCAGCAATTTTTGTTTCATAATTATGAGAACTTATCTCTGTATGGACAAAAGATACAATTTCAAGAATACATCCGTCATAAAACGTTAATATTTTGGGATTTTTTAAAAACTGGTCTGCAGGAATCGTGCTAATTTGTACTGAATATGGTTCTAAGGGCTCATCGTCCCCTGCCCTGGTCCCAATAAATCAGCTAATGTGAGAATTCCAATTTATATCCTCATCAATGTACACTTCAAGAATCCTTTGCTGTATTCCAAACGCTTATAATAGAATTATTTAGATAATTCTATTATAAGCGTTATAATATAAGATAAATCATCGATATTATATTTACGTTTATTATTAAATAAAATGCAAGAATTTTCATCGTGGTTAATACGAAGATTGTTCTTTTTTATCTAGCTATTAACAGCATTAAATGCAAAACGTAAGTTCAGGTAGGGAGATGTTAATGTAATCTGCATATAGGGAAACAGATATGTGAGGATCGCTTAGAACATTTAGAAGATCGTAAATTAAAAATAGAATCGGCCCCAAAACCGACCTTTGAGGCACTCCAATGTTGGTGATGATGAGACTTGACCTCTTTCCAAAGCATAGGACTTTGTAGGTACAATTACGCAAATATTATCGAAAGCAAACGTTGGCAAGACCTTTCACCTCCTAATACTTTTTTTTTTCTTTACTTAGGAGGTCGATACAGAGACAGACGTTCCTGATTTAAACCTGTCGCTAAATATATCTATTTAAGAAAAACGAATAAAGCAGTAGGAATAATTAAGGAGATTAAATTAATTAAAATAAACAAACAGATTGGTCTGTAGTTGAGAAGATTATTATTATATTATATATTAAAAAGCGACTTGATTAACCCGGTTTTAAGCGCATCGAAGGAAAGATCGCTCTATCAACTGATGTGTATGAGGGTTTCAAATAAAAAATTACAACAGTTCTTCATAATAAATCAACAGACAGCATCATCTCCCTTAGAGAAAAGAAGAGTTTAATTTTTTTAAATCTGGCAAGGTATCACCTTTAACAATTGGAGACGTACAAAAAAAATTGGGCCTTCACATCCAAGTCGCAGTCCTGTTGCTATCCTGATCAATTGAATTAACAAGAGAGCCAATTAAAGTAGAAGAATGGTTACTAAATATTTCAGCAGAATTACCACCATAAATAGAATAATCTGCATCGTGTATTCATTCCAAATATAGCTGCTTCCTATTTTTTGTTATCATTGTTGTACATATTAAACACAACACAATAGCAATATTCTTTCGGTTTTTATATACGCTCACACCGTAAAATAAATAATTCATAGGAGTGACCTGCATCGATCGGCCGGTTGGCGGCGCTGCCGGCGCAGTTTTCTCTGCCGTCTCCCGTACTCTCCAAAAATACACGTGTACCGGCCAGCAGCAGCACGTGCTACTCCGCCTGCCGTAATACAAACGGCGAAAGTCGACGGAAATTCACGAAATACCACCACCACCGCCGACGTCGGCACACACCATCGACGGCAGGACGTCGCGCAATCCTGCGCTTTAGAAGCTCGCAGGAACGAGACGACTCGGAAACATGATGTAGGGATCGCGTCGCGATATATTTCTGATACAAGGTGGTCTAAAACTGACCATCTACAACACAAACGGCGCAGAGGAGACGGCCGCTTTATATTTAGAAACGGTCGTGTAGCCGGCTGACTTGGCCGGTGTGATGTATTCGTTATATTAAGGATGGGATACGCGTTTATACAGCGCAGGAGAATTGTTTTCGTACAAATTTTTGTTGAAATTCCTGTAGAATTAATTTATTTTAACTCGATATATACCGGGTGGCATTGGAAAAAATACCATGCGATAGAGAACTATCTAATTTCAAGATACAGGGTATCTCAAACGTTTCTCTGCACTTTTAAATAAAACAGCGACACGAATACGTGATATAACGACGCCAGATCAAATTCTTCCGTAGCTCAACGTATCCATCGAAAGAGATATCCATTAAGACATGTTCCTAATTTTGAAGGAGATGGCTGCTTCGAAGAAGCAAATGTTAGCCGCAAATCAATTAGACTCAAGTCCTCAAAGAACAGCTTTTTCACCCGTCTCAATTCCAAAAATAATGTGTGAGCAGGTATAATCGACAACCCTGATTGGTCCATTTCGATTGGCGGACAGGATTTTTTTTGGGAAATGAACAGAACGCTTTACTAAAAAATTGTTGAAACATTATTCACGCGTGAAGGCGTACGAACTCACTTTTCTCTCAAGGCAAACGAATTTGTGCGAAGGCGAGAATTTTCATTTTGAGGGTTTACGCCGTAAATACAAATAATCAAGAGCAATTATGGAACAGAATTTTGGAGCCTGCTGATAATTTCCGTCATAATCCGGGCATGCATCAGAAATACCGACAATCATCAAAACAAAGATTAGAGAAGAATATCCAAGAACAAGGTCATCAATTGGAATCCTTTTTTTGGAGCGAAGCAGTTAAATTTAATCGTTGTTCTTCTTTGCTATGCTATGTTATTTTCAAAGCTCATGTTGACCAATACAGAGAAAAAAAGACCTCCCTTAAAATGTTAAAAATTAATAAACGTTAAACAAATTCACAAGTTGCTTGAGAATACAACTGCAAATTTTGCAACGGCTAGCAACGCCGAAGAAGCAACAGAAATTATTTTAATTTGCGATGAAAATAGGACCAACACAAATAGAACAGAAATACTTTTAATGAAAGACATTAATAAGTTTCTTTCACATTCCAACGTTGGCAAATTTAAGGGAACCGGATCAGTTAAAAATTAATTTAAGAAGTCGCGCGTTAACTGGTAAGTTTATTAGCACGAAGAAAATCTTTCACTGCACGTTGTAGAACATAAAATAACTTCAGTTGCTGCTATTTCTGGCAGAACAGAGGCAGAAAAGACTAAGGATTGTAAAGAGAAACATATACTATCCCCGTAAACCCAAATTTATCAACATACTGAAGGTTTGGGATTTTGATGCCGGCTTGCACATGGCTTTAAGATGAACTCGACAACCGTTCTTTTACCAAAGAAATAATGTTTACAGATGAAGCAACCTTTTCTTCTAATGATACAGTGTGTAGATGGTAGGCTGATGAAAACTCAAAATTTACAATTCATTTGTTTAAAACCAATGTTTGGCATGGTATTGTTAGATGTTCGGGAAAATTTAAATGCTGATCGATATTTGAAGTTTTTGACGAATAAAATAACTTCTAAACAGTCTCCAAAAACATGCAGCATCGATACACAGTACTTTTGCCTGGTCTTGGCACCTGGCATTGGCAAGAAGAAAATTTATTTTATTTTTCAATATACGTTTGTTTCTGCAATCACATCTTGATCTGAGCCAAATCTTTCTCTGCCGTGCCATCTGTTCGCATTCAAAAATGCCAACTAACAGAATTTTGCCAGGGCGACAGCACATGTGTGCGCTCATGCTTTGCCTTAACGGAACAGAGTTATTTTCATCGTCAAATACAGTAATTTTTTAAAAAGAATCCAAGAAGCTGGCGTAATACTCGCCATTAATCGTTTTGCCCTTATCAACGTGGATTATGCCGCGTACATCCCAAAAACATCGTGGCCATGATCTTATTGTCCGATAAAGTGCCTTTAACCATCATTGGCACCTGTTGACCATTGCTTGAACTGTTCTTGCATACATCTACGTACACGTCCATTTTTTGACATTTTCCATTCCGCAGACTGACCGCGTGTACCAATACGATTATACCTTACTGTATTGAAGTGTTTTAAGCTAGATTTCGTGTCGTCTGCGTGTTCAATGACGACGAGATAGAAGCGCGCGAGATGGTATTTTTAACATAACCCTGCCACTCTTTTCGATTTTTGAGTTGTTGCTGCGCGTTGTTGAAAATCATGACCGTCATCCGGAACGCCGATTAGGTCAGTCAGTCGTATGACGAGCACGTTGCCAGTCGGAGTATGTGGTTGTAGGCTGTTCTATTTAGAGTGCTCGAGTTTCGTCGCGTTAGATAAACGCCGTACAAACTTTTTTTAGAGTTCAGCTTAAGTTTTTGCGTCGATAAATTGGATATTTTTGGATTATTAATTAGGAAGCGTTTATGAGATGAAAATAGCGCTGTACACTATAACATTGCCCTTTGAGCAGTATGGTATTGTGTCTTCTACGCGGAATCTCTTCGAAATTATCGTATTTTATAATTTTGGCGTGTATAACACAATTATATTCTTGAATGTTGCATTGCATGCAAGGTTTTATAACTGGAGGTGGTAAATTTTTGCTGAAAAAACAAAAGAGATCCTACAAACAAAACAGAGTCTGACTTCCGGGGTATCAGCTGATTAATTTAGATAAGTCTACGTCTGTTATTAATAAAACTTTATGAGGCATTATCCTTCAATTTTATTGCTTTAAATGTTAAAATTGGAAGCCGTCGTTCTCAATACATGGTTACAACCTTTGCTCCGGTATTTCTGGCGTAATTTCCAACATTACTTCTTCACTTCGTCGACGTTTAAGGGAGGCACGGCATATACTTTTTCTTTGGCTTAGCGAGCTACGATATTGGACCACCACCTGCTTAGAAAATAGTAGAAATGTCTTTCGGGTGATGTCGTGTAGTTAATATTTTGCTTGACGTTTCGCTGACCATCCTGTCAGCTTCTTCAGAAGATTTCTAAAAACTGCAAGTCAAGTCAAGTCAAGTCTTTAGAAATCTTCTGAAGAAGCTGACAGGATGGTCAGCGAAACGTCAAGCAAAATATTAACTACACGACATCACCCGAAAGACATTTCTACTATGGATTACGGTCGTGAAAGCCTACACTCAACTGCTTAGAAAATGTTCGTTCAGTCACTCTCTAACACTAAGAGCATAGTTCGGGAGCTCCATCGTGCATGTATGTACAGCATATTGGGTCGCACATTCAATGTTATCTATTGCGGTATTCAGCAGCATCCAGACTGTCCGTTTACGGAAAACCTTCTTTGGTTTGGGGGTACTCACGCCCAACAGTGGAAGTTACGAGTGCGAAAGACTGCATAGATATGTCTGAGAAAACCGTCATCATCACGAGTTCTACTTAATACCGTGTTACAGAAATTTAATGCGGAGAATGTTATCGTTTCCGTAAAGAGGTCGTGCTCGGGTGCCGAATGTTTTCTTTTAAAATCGAGTGAACGGGTTTGTGGCTCGGGATATTCTACTATTATTTGTACAGTGCGTCTTTGCCTTGGTTACGTTGGTCCATGGTCATGTTGGAAAATAAAATTATTTTGCGCAGCATCACATTTTCTTAGATGTTATGCAATCTACTGAATTAAATCTTTCTTCCATCCTCCGCAACTTAATTCACTGTTTTTGACTCTCCGATTTTCCGTTTGCCCAGAACCAGGAAAATTTATTTCAAGAACATCTGTTCTTGTACACTGCCGTTCAGAGAAGTTCGGTCGGTTGGTAAAAAACATGAAAAGGTTACAGAAACAAACGAAACTAAAAACAAAATGCAATTTTATTGTATGTACAGGAAAAAAAAACAAAAATAAAGAAATAAAAAGTTATTCTGGCCTAATATAACATACTGAACATTATTTTTTTTTCATCGAAAAAACCTCCTTTGCTGCTAATCACCGCTCGAACTATTCTTTCGGCATTCTTTCGATAAGTTTTATTAAAAGGGATTGTGGAATATTAATCCATTCACGTTGCGGGATATTCCGTAAGTGTTCTTGTGAAGTTGGGCATATTTTCCGGATCCTCCTGTCCAGTTCATCCCACAACAACTCTATCGGGTTCAAATCTGGGCTTTGTGGGGGCCATGTCATTACTTTCGGGGTGTGCTGTTCTTCTTGCTCCTTTAGATTGATCTTACACACTAACGCAGTGTGTTTTGGGTCGTTGTCATGCAGGAATGTAAAGTTACGGCCTATTATACGCAATCCTGATGGCACTGCATGATTCTGGAGTATTGCAAAATAATTTTCCTTCCTCGTTACACCCTGCACCCTGCATAAATCTCCCGTCCCAGCAAAGGAGAAACATCCCCACACTAACACAGAACTACGCCCTTGCTTCACTGT
This sequence comes from Marronus borbonicus, assembly GCA_902655005.2. Taxonomy (NCBI): domain Eukaryota; kingdom Metazoa; phylum Arthropoda; class Insecta; order Coleoptera; family Scarabaeidae; genus Marronus; species Marronus borbonicus. Next base: position 14,653,420 of record LR737382.1, read on the forward strand.
AGGCACAATGCAGTTCGGGATCACTTTTCGGTTTTAGATCCTCGGACATAAACTCGTCGATTTTGCCCAAAAACCTCAAACTTTGACTCGTCACTCCAAAGGACGCGTTTCCAATCACCTAACGACCAATCTAGATGAGAACGTGCCGACTGTAGCCGTTTTGCTCTGTTGCCCCGACGTAATAAGGGTTTTCGAATGGCGATGCGTCCATGAAGGTCCGCTTGTTGAAGTCGACGTTTTACCGCACTCGTCGAAACTTGTTCTTCACGGCCGCGATTGACTTCGGCTGCTATTTGTGGCGCTGTTAATTTCCTATTGCGTTTGCTTAATAATACAATTCTCAAATCTTCAGCTTTTCTTGTTTTCCTGGATGCTCCAGGACGAACACGATTTTCTATAGTTCCAGTTGTCCGATATCGCTTTATGATGTCATTTACTGTTGAACTTCTTGTATTTATTTTTTCAGCAATTTGTCGCCCCAAATATCCTTCTTCAAACATTTTTTTACACTGGTAGGCTTACCGCGTGCCATTTTGAAGTAAATTTTCTTAAAACTTTCGCGCAAAAACGACAGATGCACACCAACACACGTTTAACAGTAAAACGAAGCAAATTTATATCTTTACGCCCGTGATAAATAAACAAGAATGATGCTGCGGTATATTTCCTAAATGTATTGTTCGTTAATAATCCCCAAACGACCCGTTTCAAAAGATCGGTGCTTCCGAGAAATTCTCGGAACGATAATAAAAGGGACTTTATTGTGGTCGTCGCAATATTTCTACTTTACATAATAATTTATGGCTTTAATCCGTTAGAAAAGAGTGCTTGCTTAATATTCTTCTAATTTTATGTATTAATAATTGTATACAGTGTGATATAATAGATTTTTATTGTATGGCCGAACTTCACTGAACGGCAGTGTACATTGAAACGGATTTTCCCTCAAATATTGAATCAAATTGTAATGATCTACATGAGCTGATACTCTTTAAGGACCAGTCCCCCTGATTTAAATGTAATTCTTCTGCGATTTAATTTAATGATAGTGTAATACTTCACCCTCTTGCTTGATATTGAAACTTTCGAGCCTTCTTCGTGTAGACGCGGGATGCAATAATTTTCAATTAAGATAAACAGCTAAGAATTTAACAAAGAAAATGACAACGTGCAGGTCTTGCACATCCTGTAAATCTATGCGCCGGGGCTGATTTCACTAACATATCCGGATAAAGCTAAACGCAAGGAATTAAACCACTTATTACGATTTCTGTGCTTCCCATATTGAGAGCATCCAAACAATCTCCTTTTGCAGACATATTTTGGCAAGTTAGCGGAAATGATCAAATTTTATCTAGTTGATTAGCTAATCTAAGTGATTGGTTTCGGGTAAGATTTCAACATCAAGAATCTGGCCAATAGAATCCCGACCGAGTTACAGTTAATCGGCGGTCATACAATGCTGTGTATGATTAAGTAATATTTTGTCCACCGCCGTAGGCGTTCCTATTTATGTATCTGCGTCGTGTCGCACGATGATATATAACCCGCGGGATAATCACATACAGGGACATAAATACGTATACACACGTACTTATATAGAATATACCACAACTACATATAGAGCATTGTAGGGTTAGGGCAACGGTTGAGGTTGTCAGCCTGTGATCAGCTGTAGCAGTGCGGGGGTTCTCTATTGATCGTATCCTGCAGCACGCTCCATCCTCTCGCTCTCTCCCCGTAATACGCTCCGTACTATTTTGTCTCTCGCTCTTGTGATCAATGATCACCGGCGCTATCCTCCGATTTTCCTACTCCTCTCAGTGCTGCTGTTGCTCTCTCGCACTTATAGCTATATACAAAACACTCGCACACACACACACATAAACGCAACCGTGGAGAGTAGCAGGAGCAGGGAAGCTTTACGCCGCCACTGGTACCGCTACCAACCGCTTCTCGCGAAATTCACCAGGTTACGGCGTCGAACGCGACATAACGATAGGAATATGACCAGTACCAGTAGATAGTTGTTGTACATACATAGTAGCATACTAAACTGCCGGAAAAAAAAAAAAAAAACAAGAATCGGATGTGATACGATATATGTCGTATGAGTAATATAGTGTGGTTATCATGTGCACGTTCGTTAGAGATTCGACGATCTTAAACGTGGTCGTAGAAACGGGACCGCTAATCGGAATTAAACGGGGTATAAACGACGCGTAACAGACGGCGATGAGAAAGAACGTTTTTAATTCAAGTTGATTGTCGCTAGTAAGGCTATTACGATAATAAGTATGTATTAGAGAGGTCGTGATTAAGCGTAATGGATGGCTATTATTTTCATAGATTGCTACGAATCTGTAGATACAATTTCTTCCCGGCTAAATAAATAAATATTTCGGAGAAAGATATTTACACGAACTAATGTTATTATCAAAAAGTAAATTTTTGAAACAATCTATTTTTTTCGTCAAATCAAATTTAAAAAATAAAAAATTTCGAAGGAAACATCGTATTAACATAATCATTACATAAATTTGCTTTAACATTAAGCATGTAGTGTGATTCTTTGCTAAATTATAGAATTATACTGGGTGTTTCACTGGCCAGGGAATTCCTCTTAAACTCGTGAACCGTGATAGATGTAGGATCATGATAACGTAAAATTAGCAGCATTTGTACAGGATGTTTCACAATCATTAATTTTGTTCTCTTAAATACGATATCCCCACTATTATTACATTTTTAAAAGGACTGATGAATTTTAAAGAAATGAGATATAACACACCTTAGCCCCAAACTCGTTAATTTCCGAGATATCTTTGATTACTTTAATACACTGGGCGTTCGTTATTATAACGCAAACTCAGTCAACATCAATTGGGTATATATCCATTTTTTTAAATAGAAAAACACCTTGTATTTGTTAGTAACATTGAATTCTCGTAAGTAAGCGTTTCGATTTTCGTTGAACATATCCTACGTCTATCACTTCTACTTTATATTCATTAATTTTTCAGTATTCCGGTCGTAATTTCCGTAGCTGTAAAATCTCATTAAAAGTCCTAAAATTATCGTCGATTTTTTTTAATTAATCCGAGCATTTATAAATATTATTTGGAGTTCGTTTTTACTCTATGCTAATTGTAATATAATTCATAAAATTATTTTTGGAAGCGATATTGTCGGAGTAAATTTTATTCATCAGTTCAAATCGATGAAAACAATCTGAATTGGGACATATTCTACCGTCAACTGGGTTTATTTAACTTTAACTTTTCACAAAAAATTTGGTAACCATGTTTTTGCCAAATTCTTAATTAATATCAACAACAAAAATTAACCCATATTTAGCGACTGAAAGGGTTGATTAGAGATACTTAACGAGAGTGCTTTCTCTTCGGTTGCCTGTTATCCAAAAAGAAGGTTACGAACCTCCGATCTAAAGCAATAATGTTCAAAATTAAATCATATCGTACTTAAAGTACTTGAAAAATGCCTCAAACGTGATATTTACACTTACTTTTGGGATTTGGGAATGTTCAATATATTCATAAAACATTCGATAGTTTTATGAAAATTCTTAAAATCAAAAGGTTCTGGAGATTTTTATAATTATTCACGACCGAGGTTCTTGTATTTGAATTTTGTCTGAAATTGTCTCAAGTAATCCCAGTGCACGGTATGTAACATAATGAAAAGAATCGCGTATTTTCCACTTCCAGCGTGCGATAGCCTGAATCTGAACATTATGAATCAACTCGAAACTTGGTAATCCTGCATTTTACAGCTTCTACTTCATGTAATCCCAATTGTTGCTAAATCGCAATAACAGTACTAAGAGAAAACGTACAAGGTGAATATAATTGCCAATAAATAGAAAATTGCAACGCCACTAAAATTTTTAACGAAGTATCCAATATCTTTCGCAAAGTAACCACGGAAAACTTGGCAATATTGCATTTGTTTTTGATCCGACAGTGTTGCCAGTAAATTTCATTGGTGGCGTTTATATAATGAAATAATTTTATACAGATTAGTTCCAATTACGAAAATAGGACCCGTTGAAAAAAAGAAAAGTCTGGAAAATTGGCAACTCGTTAAAACATTAAAAAATATGCAACATTGATATTTATAAAAATTTTAAAAATAAAGTGCAATCTTCTCTTGAATTTTCCGCTTCACTAACACGAATCAAACCGCCATCTAATGCATTTCTTGCTTAAAAATACGAGAATTTATTTTTAATTGTGGCTCAAATTTGAACTATTTTTCTAATTATTGAACAAGAAGAGTTGCGGGAAAGATGACAAACCCCATGAATATAGATCGGGTCACAATATTGTGAAAATTGGTGATTTTTAGGATACTAATTTCTGCATATTTCATTTAAATTTTAATTATTATTTCTTTTTTGCTTATAATATATAATAATTATTTCAAATTCTTACAATTAGGAAGGCGACAAAATATTATATTTTCTTGCAAATAGCATCCACAACCTCCTTTCTTAACGCCCAACAGTAATCTGCTAACATAGAGCGATTCACTTTGCTCTAACACCGCTTTCCCATTCCCAGAATATCTTCGTTAAAGCGTTACTCATTACCGACGTCGCCCATATTTTCAGGACAACAGTCCCAGTGACGATGGAGAATCTGCACTTGAAGAAACATGTTGCACTTAACATCGTGAAATCCTTGAATCATATCCGGTCGCGCGACTCGAGATTTCCATAGGTTGAAATTCCTCACGAAGTCATCTAATTAAAACCGAGTCATTACATGCGGCTCGCGGAATAAAATGGGGACCTATCGTTTTCTTTGTCAATTGCAGGTTGAAGAATTAAAAAATGTTCGTCCTGCAGTGAACATTTTTGATCCGACACTGTCTCCTCAAAATCATGTTTTCTTTCTTTACGCGTGTTTAGTCCTGTAATCTTAAGGCAGAAAGAGTAATCGTCAACGTGATCCTTTTATTCTCTCCACATTATTGGAATGGCGACATACAAGGGATGTCGCTGTTGAGATAACAAATATACAGCGCATGCAGTACATAGATGAGATATAGGACCCACGGTTTGTTTTAATTTTTGATAGTCGTGAGGAAGTCAAGGTCACAGGCCTTTTTCTCGGAGTTAACTTTGCAGTCTTAGCAAGAATTATTTAAACTTTCCACAAACGCGGCAGGATTATTTCTAAATGAATTTTTTACCCAAGTCACCCTTTCATCTTTATGCTGTGCTATTTCAGTTAAAGTCGCATCCTTTAGATAGACGTCTCTGTTCATTCCCTCCTTAGTGAATTAACTAATCACATTTCAGGACTTGTAGCTGCTTGCTGTATTTTCTCCGTAACTAGAGTTAAGTTACGTTATATATGCTGTTTTTTATCAGCTATTTATGTCATCATTACTGCCCTGAATGGACGGACGTAAGTGCGATTTTATACCGGTTATTTACCTTAGTTACCCTTTTTAACGGGGCATAGGGGTTCTGGTTTAAATTCATTTTTGATCCCCACCATAACTGTATGTGTTACATGAGAAATCGTGTGTATCTAGGCAAATCTGAACTAGACCTTTACATTGATTTAAATGCCGTTTTGTTATTAAATTTAAGTTAATTGTTCAGTTATATTAGGTAACTGATCAGATATATCAAGCACCCGTTCAGTTATATTAGTTAACTGTTCAGTTATGACAGGTATCCGTTCAATTATATCAGGTAGCCAATCAGTTATATCCCATTCAGTTGTATGAGATACCCGTTCAGTTACACCATTTAGACAATCAGTTATATCAGGTATCTGATTAGATATTCTAGGCACCCATTCAGTTATATCAGATAGGCGATGAAATATATCAAGTATATGTTCAGTTATATCAGGTATACGACCAAATATGTCAAATCATGTAACCGTTTACTTGTAGCAGGTGCCCGTTCAGCTACATGAGGTGCCCGTTCAGTTACACCAGTTAGCCAATTAGATATATCAGGTAACTGATCAGATATATTAAATACCTGATGACACTCAACGTCCTTTGTTAGTATACTTTTAAAATTTGTACGAAAATCATTTGACCAATGGCAACACTACGCCATAGGTTCTAATGAAAGCCGTAAACTGCAGGATTACCTAAAACTCCTCGGTTCGAACAGATACAACGGACAATACAAAATAAAAAAAAAGTAGTAATGATATCATAAAAATAATATAACCGAACTTCGAATGAAATAAATACGGTGATAATCTAAAAAAGGGGGGAAACGCACACCCGATGTGATATCTCTTCCGACATCTAGAATTTCTTCGAATACTTCCTCGATCCGTTGTACAACGACGCTGGCGATAGTCGACGGAAACGACCGATGTTCGACCGACCACCGTCGCCGTTCCTGAACGACCGAACGCGCCAAACTTTCGGTCCGGCCGGTACGGCAGGAACATGCCACGCTTAGAGTGTTGACGAACGGCCGAGGGAGAGTAGAAGCAGCGAGAAGGTGGTGGCGGTGCATGGTCCTTTCGCCGTTCGAATGTTGGCAAGAGTGCGGCGCGCGAAATAGCGCGAACGTTAACGAGGCGCCCCGACGGCGTCGTCGTAGCCGGGCGCAGTCTGTGTGTAACCGCGGCCGTGAGTGTGTGCTGCCCCTGAAGTCCAACATGGGGCCCGGGGGGGGAGACGCGGCTCCCCTCTCGTGAGATCTGCCAACATTTCCCGCTTCGAGTTGGTGGAGAAATGGGGGCTGACCCCTGTCCTCAAGCCGAGGCAAGACCCAAGGCCCGCCGAAGGCGCCAGGTATGGACCATTTGGACCACTCCCGCCACCATATATACAACACACACACATACAAAAAAAAACATATACACGCGATTCTATCCTACACACATAACGAGACGAAAAAACATGCCGAAGCGAACGATATTTAACCGACTCTCTTATGCGGTCGGTAGATTTTTGTTGCTGACGGTGATGGCGCGGATGCTGCATCTTCCTGCTGATCTTGTATTTCGCCAGATTCTACCAGCTTATTCGACAAAATCAAATCCCCTTCGGCAAATGTCAAGAACCGATAGCTAAATACCGTTTACATGCATAACTTGCCCTATTTTGCGATAGTTTTCCAAAAGCTCGCTTAAAATACACACTACACCGAATCGTAAATATTATGCAATACTCGCCACTAAAAACAAAATCAATGCGGTACGCTGTCAAAAATTCTTACTCTCTTACTAGAAATGATATTCTTTAACGAAAGATACAGTCCAATATCGATTCACACACGAATTAACAAAAAATACGTCAAAAATACAAAATATATACACGAGTTTGAGGTTAATCGTTCCTGTTGTTGATCCTGTACTTAAAGACGAAATCGATCTTAAAATCTGCCAAAAATCCCAACCGCTCGCTAAATATACGCTGCATTTATTAAGAATTCTTGTCATCGTTATTTATTACAAAATCGAACGCGCATTAACGAAAACTGAATTCAAAATGTGAAACACACCAATTTGAGCTCATACAACATCTAGATTAAGCTACCTTTTCGTGTTTTTTTTTAATTTCGTTAACGTATTCTAGTTTCGAGTTCAGCGGCTAGAATCTATCTAAAATATATTAATTTTTAAACGGTGAATTCAATGAACAATAATAATGATAATAATGAAAGTTCAATAACACATGTACATGCGTGAACCGTTGTTTGCCAAGTCATTTTTGCAAATTTGGAAATAAAAAGAAGACACCGAGGGCCAAATCCGGTGGATACGGTGGATGTTGCACTAATTCCAACTTTAATTCCATAATTTCAGGCATCGAAACTGCGCAGGTGTGCACGCGTACATTGTTCTGAAGGAAGAGAATTTTTTCTTTTTCAAATGAAGACGTTTTCCTCGATTTCTTCCCTTAACCGGTCCAATAACGACGCATAATACTTTCCAGTTATTGTTTGCCCTTTTTCCAAGTTAACGCGTCTTCACCTTCTTCGGAGCCTGTGTGCCTTTAAAAAACCACTGTTTTCACTGTTCCTTTGTCTCCGGAGTATAGTAGTATATCTATGTTTCATTCATAATTATGTATCGACGAGGAAACTCGTCAGTATTGCGACGGAAAAGAGTCAAAACAGCCTCAGAATCGATCTCACGATTTTTCTTTTCGTGCAAAATTTCGTGCACTTTGCTTCGTCGATCGTTCAAAATCACGTCGTGGATTTTGTCGATCATTTCGGGCGTAGTGACTTCCACTGAACGTCCAGAACCATCTTCATCTTTCGTGGATCTACACTGCCGTTCAGAGAAGTTCGGTCGGTTAGTAAAAAATACGAAAAGGTTACAGAAACAAATGAAATTAAAAACAAAATGCAATTTTATTGTATGTACAGGTAAAAAAGATAAAAATAAATAAATAGAAAGTTATTCTGGCCTAATATAACATACTGAACATTATTTTTTTTTTTCATCGAAAAAACCTCCTTTGCTGTTAATCACCGCTCGAACTATTCTAGGCATTCTTTCGATAAGTTTTGTTAAAACGGATTGTGGAATATTAATCCATTCATGTTGCAGAATATTCCGTAAATGTTCTTGTGAAGTTGGGCGTATTTTTCGGATCCTCCTGTCCAGTTCATCCCACAACAACTCTATAGGGTTCAAATCTGGGCTTTGTGGGGGCCATGTCATTACTTTCAGGGTGTGCTGTTCTTCTTGCTCCTTTAGATAGTTCTTACACACTAACGCAGTGTGTTTTGGGTCGTTGTCATGCATGAATGTAAAGTTACGGCCTATTATACGCAATCTTGATAGCACTGCATGATTCTGGAGTATTGCAAAATAACTTTCCTTCCTCGTTACACCCTGCACTCTGCATAAATCTCTCGTCCCAGCAAAGGAGAAACATCCCCACACTAACACAGAACTACGCCCTTGCTTCACTGTTGGCACAATGCAGTCCGGGATCATTTTTTCGGTTTTAGATCTTCGGACATAAACTCGTCGATTTTGCCCAAAAACCTCAAACTTTGACTCGTCACTCCAAAGCACGTGTTTCCAATCATCTAACGACCAATCTAGATGAGAACGGGCCTACTGTAGCCGTTTTGCTCTGTTGCCCCGACGTAATAAGGATTTTCCAATGGCAATGCGCCCATGAAGGTCCGCTGGTTGAAGTCGACGTTTTACCGTATTCGCCGAAACTTGTTCTTCACGGCCGCGATTGACTTCCGCTGCTCATTTGTGGCGCTGTTAATTTTCTATTGCGTTTGCTTAATAATACAATTCTCAAATCTTCAGCTTTTGTTGTTTTCCTAGATGCTCCGGGGCGAACACGATTTTCTATAGTTCCAGTTGTCCGATATCGCTTTACGATGTCATTTACTGTTGAACTTCTCGTGTTTATTTCTTCAGCAATTTGTCGCCCCGAATATCCTTCTTTGAACAGCGTAATAATGCGTGAACGTTTTTCTACACTGGTAGGCTTGCCACGTGCCATTTCGAAGTAAATTTTCTTAAAGCTTTCGCGCAAAAACGACAGATGCGCACCAACACACGTTCAACAGTAAAACGAAGGAAATTTATATCTTTACGCCCGCCATAAATAAAGAAGCGTGATGCTGCGGTATATTTCCTAAATGTATTGTTCGTTAATAATCCCCAAACGACCCGTTTCGAAAGATCGGCACTTCCGAGAAATTCTCGGAATGATAATAAAAGGGACTTTATTGTGGTCGTCGCAATATTTCTACTTTACATAATAATTTATGGCTTTAATCCCTTAGAAAAGAGTGTCTGCTTAATATTTTTCTAATGTTATGTATTAATAATTGTATACAGTGTGATGTAATAGATTTTTATTGTATGACCGAACTTCACTGAACGCGCAGTGTACAAATACAAATTCTCTAAATCCACATTAAATTTATTAAAATCTATCTCGTGAACAACAACAACAACAACAATGTCGTACATGATTAGCCTTACCGAAATGCCACGTGCAAAAGTAGTTCATGTTTATATATTTAAGGGCGACCTTCGGCCGGGTCAATATTTCGCGTCACGTCAAATAGTGTTTACTATTATCAACGTACACGTATGTATAAGGTATACCGTACATGCATACACGTTTTAAAACTAACTTACCACTCAGGAAACTAATCTAGCATCTACACGCTCTAATTACCACTTAAAAAAAGCACCTCACTTGATATTTTTACGACTTATTCCATGACGTACTATCGGTTTTACTGGCCATACGTAATTACAATGTCGAATATTTCTCTTAATCCGAGAATAACTTCGGGAAATTACACTAATATTGCGCTCGTAATAAAATGGTAGCATGCGGATGTTTATGAGGGTTAGGACATCCTTGTTTTTGAATTAAGTACGCGTATGGAATGCATGAGGGCGTGTGATTTTTCGACGAGAGTCCATTCTTAATGAATTAACATTAAATAACTTCGTATAACGAACAAGTTTGAGAATAGGAATAGTCGGAATAATCATATTGCGGAGACTTTGCCATCGTACTCTCTGTGATTTGGAAAATAAAGTTTAAAAACGAGAAATAGGCACACAAATACACAAAAAACAATCTAAAGCTATATTTAACAATTGATTACACATAAAAGGAAAAACAAAACACTACTTGAGCAATGCGCCACACAAGCTTAATTGATTAATCCGGGACAGCTGTTTCGAGGATCCGACTACCCTTGTCTGTCACTCTAATGAAATCAAACCTTGTTGACGTTTGTCTGTGAGACAACCGCATTAGATTTTAACCGATTAATAGAAACAAATATTTTTTTGTGAAATTCAATTTTATTTCTCAGCGTTATTTATTACTTTAATTCGCAATACCAGCACAATAAATAACAACAAGAATGCAACAACTACAATCACAAGGAAGACATGTTATCTAATCTTACAGTGGGCAACAAGCAAGAGATCAGGAGAACAAATAAACTCGTCGATTGTATAATGACATTAGTAAAAAATCCTTTAATCGCACAAGTGAACCCTGCTTCAACTCCGCCTTGTTTGATTTTGCCGCATCGTAGCGAATGTGGTTTGGATTTCTTGTAAAATAGTTATGTATACCAGCATTTGTCTCAAAATTCTCTAAGCTACCATTTGCAAGTATTTAGAAATGACACTGTTGACATGCCAAGCTCTGTGAAAGCTGTCCTACAGGTTTTCCTTGGCCTTAAGTTTTAATTTCAATGCTTGTTGATGGCCGTAACTTAGCGGTGAATCCGTCCAAGTAGTAGTTAGCGTCTTGTTCTGCAAAATTCGATGAACAGCGAAACTTTTAATCTAGGAAACAGAAAATAATCGCTGAGGGGTCAGATTTGGTGAATAAGGTGGAGGGTGTATCAATTCGAATCCTCCGAATTTTTGCTACGACGACCACTTGTTGGGGAAAAACATTTTTCCCTCGAATTTCCGCATTCAACTTGCAATTTTCTTGAAAAAACAAATAAAAAAAAAATAGACCGCAAATCTCAAAGAAAGTAAAACTAAATTAAACTAAATTTAACCGGTTAAAAAAAATCATAATTTCAAAAAAAATTTTGAAAAAAATATAGCAGTGTACCCGGTCCATTCCAATTATTTTTTGCGCGTAAAAATTCTTTATTTTCACCCTATTTCTGTAGTTCTAAACACTAACATGCTACGATTTCAATAGACGGTATTCTATTTTTACAAATATACCAATATTGCTTCTTCCACGACTCGTAGACGCATCTCATATCTCCTCTGGTCACATCGTGGGCGTAACTTCATTCCATTCCTTATCCCCAGCTTCATCACGCTTCGTAACAAGGGCGACAGCGGTCGTAGTCTGTTGACGGAATTGTCTACATAAACCATATTAGACCACGGTTTTTATTCCGCTTATTGTATACGTTTGGCGTCTAAGGGTCCTATTAAAAGATTTCTGGCATTCCACGGCACGGCATAAAATAAAAATTTCCTTGACTGACAAAAGCGAAAAGCAAGCACAGAAAAAATTGAACCGTGAATTAAGGAGTTATTTTCGGAATAGCTGGCAAGAGCATTAGAAACCAATTTATACTAAGCGGAACCCTTTACGTCACCGTACTACGTATTTTGTTGTCGTTGTAGCCGTGAGTAGTAAAATGTTTTGGGACGGTTACGTATGGGAATTTTTGTATTTTATAATTTCTAGACATCGATTTATCGCGAGATACTCAACTTATAATCTAGCTGGACATATGGTTAGGGAGTTTAGTAAGTTACAGGAGAATTTTTATAAATAATAGTAATAATAATAGAAATGGAAAATCATTCGTTTTGCTAAAAACCACATCAATGCAAAGTATGTTAGCTACGCGAAACAAGCAAGTTATTGGGGGAAAGTTTCCAGCCTAACATAGAAATTTGTTTTATTTCTCAACAGCAAGCTTTCTTATACCATAAGTCTGCGCACTTTTCCCGGCGATTCTTTGAAAAGAGTCCCCGTAGTCCAAATCTGCTCAATGGGGCGACTGATTTAGCTGATGAAAGAATATAGTTGCAACGATGTTGGTTTGGAAACTAAATCATCTATGTAGACTCTGTGTGAGTTAAGGGAAAATAAATTTGGTCCACCGATTCATAATAGCGACCGGTTTAGTGTGCATAACATATCTTCAAGCTGTAAGAGGAGACAATGGACCAACTTGATTTTTTTTACTATCTCTTAATTAAAAATTATTTATAATTATTTTTAATAATTAATGAGACTCTGAGACTCAGATGGTGTGATTCCTGAATAACTAAGTTGTCCCACATCCAGAAATAAAAGAATTGATTTATTGCAAAAAAATAAAATAAATATAAATGATGTTGCAGTTAACAACAAATATAAAATATGTTCAAATTTAACGTACAAGGATCTCTCATTTAGACTACTTTCACAAGCTTTAAATTAAATCAGATGAAAATTTGAGGTGGTCATGGCGTGGAGTTAGCTAGAATGTACTTCGTTATCTCTAATATTAGAAAGTCTTGCAGCTACGCAATTAAAAAAAAAATTATTATTCCAACTTTTACTCCAAAGTGACGCATGGCGTGATACGTTGGGTCATGAGTTCTTCGTCCGAGCGTACGTTCTTGTTGGAAAAAAGCGCGGTAAGATTGATAACTGATCTGAATTGGCGCAGTTCCAGTAAAAGCGCTGTCAAATCTTAGAGAATACTGTGCTGCGTGTATCGGTATCGACACCTATTTCAATTTAATGTCTCATTCTTATTTTACAAAGAGCTTATTTTATTTGCTACCAGCCTCTCATCGTACTGTAGGCTTCCGAAGGCTTCATGGAATATTATCATTATTAAACTACCAAAATTTATGACAAAAAGAATAATTAAATAAAACATGAGAAATATGTGCAACTTGTCGACATGATGGGTGCGGTTCGATGACGGGAAGCCGACAGCGTCTCCTTCCTCTCCTGGTGGTAATGCTGGCCGCGATCCGGGGCCTCCTGACGATGGTGACCAGCCTCGTTTTATACCTAGCGTACCTTTGTAAATTATATAACTATGACACAATACCACTCTCCTGGCCACGACGGAACGATAGATATATCTCCCTTCACGAGATAAAGAAGATTTATTACCGTTTATTCGACTTTTTGGGCAGCTGGGGTTCTTTTCACCCAACCGCCTATACTTAGACGCTGGACACGCGTCTTATCGCCTTGGCCGCTGGGAGAAACCTTTTTAATTTCACAAGACTCGGGGTGACGTCATCCTTAGCTTTTAGCGTTTACTTCTCTAAGTAGGATGCACTTACAACGCATACAAAATATTATAACGGAAAATTATAAATAATTTTTATATAAAATTTTTTTAAAGAATGCGCTCAACGTACAGAGGTGAAATAAATAAATACATTTAGGAGATTAAATACATGAAGCCATTAATTAAACCGATAGCGCTCGATTTTAAAAATGTTCTACCTAATCAGAAGACAACACAGCATAAAAACTCCTTCTTCTTCGTCTTTTAACTAGATTAAATTGGTTTTTGTTCCCGCAAAAGATATGGGATCAGTATAAGAATCTACATCTTTTAATTTGATATTACCTCCCAAAATGTTGTATATACAGCATAATCTAATTATTACTATTTTGTTTCAGGTAAGTTGCCCAGAAGTTTATCAAAGATACTCTTAGAAACACGATAGTGGCGCTAAACAACGAAGACCCATCAAAGATCTAGTAGTACACAATAGCATCTTACATGACCGCAAAGGCAAAAGCTCAAAATTGATAGTACAGTAAGTATATCACAGAAATACTTCGTAAAAACTTGCTACCGCTAACATATGTTTATCTGTTATGGATCAAATAAAGGTTTTTTTTTTCTCATTAAAATACTTAAAATTGCACGAAACAGAAGAAAATGAAGTTATTTCTTAGAAGGGAAACTTGAAAACAACCCCTGATTATCATGGATTTGCTGTAAGTGGTATAACTCGAAGATTTGCCATAAAAAAAAAAAACAATATTTCCTCAAACAAATTATGTATTTATATCCACGAGGAAAAAAAAGAAACGAAGCAATTTCGAGCATTCCCGGAAAAGTTCAGAATTGGAATTAGTAATTTTTCTAAATTATGTAATGATAGCCTAGCCTATGCTGGATTCATTCCTGTTTAATTTTTTATATTCGTTTTATATCGGGATATCCTTCTTTGTAGCGTTGGAATTATTTAGAGTCGATTAGAAAGAAATAAGGAACCATCTATAGTTTAGCGATCATAGCAATATTTTATGTTAGGTCTAACTTCTAGAGAGGGTTGGTGATTTTTCTGTTCGATATGTGCTTTGCACGTGAACTATATTGAAACATCATTGTAGCTGACGACTAAGTCAAAGAAAGGTATCCAATTGCGAGGATTGTCTTCATCTTAAATGCAAAGCTTCATCAAAATATCTCTAATTCAACCGTAGCAAGATTTTAAAGCTCATGAGTCGCTCCAAAAATGGAATTAAACTGAGAACATTTTCGCACAACTTTCAGAGAGAATTATCTCAACGACAGTGTTTCGTCAGCAGGAGTTCGCTGCTGTACACCATCTAAACAAGAAAAATTGACATGTGCCACATCGTCAGATTGAGACATTCCTAGGTCTGGCTCAATGCTGCATGCTTGCGTGATGAATTAGATTTGAGTTTCCCGTTAGATTCCACGCCTCTTAATTAACGAGCAAAAATTGGCATCGAAAACTTTGAGTCTGTTCTGCAACGAAAGTTCAAAAAATTTTTATGATGTGTGGTGACGAATCATAGATTTGTTGCTATTACCACAAAATCAAACGTCAATTCGCGTATGGATGCTTCAAGATGAAGAAGAGCCAACAAATGTTATCGTGTGTCGAAGAAAATTGTCAAACAACACAAAAATATGCCTTCGGCCTTCGGCCTTCGGTTGAAGATGAGCTCCTTGCTTTAATTATGTCTTTTGTCTTAGTTTCGATTCGTGTTGCTACAATTTGTTGGAAGTGCTTCGTGAACGAACAACTTTCAAAATGGAATCACATTAAGGCTAATTATATTCTTTTCCATCCAACACAAGAAGCTGTCGAAAATATGAAGAACATCTGCATTGTTGAAAATAGTCTAAAGCAACAGTTACATTTTTGGGAAGCAACAGTTTAAAACCATCGATTACATTAAGCGTACCGTTGTCGGTTTATTATGCAGAAATTCCATCGCACCTAAGCTGCGATACTTTACTTTGGGATTCGTGCACTTCAGCTTCACGTGTCTTTGTTGCGCGGAAAGGTATTATAAGAATCATAGCTAGCATCGCGTCCAGAGACTCTTATAGCGATTATTTTAAGAGCTTGGAGACCATCTTTATAAATCCAGAATGCTACTTTCACATCAATATTTCTGCATATCTTTCTAACAGTGATTTTGAAAACCAGCAATGACTTAATCTACAAATATGCTAATTTGAGCAACTCCCCTCATTTAAGAATTTGTTGATTTGCCAATTGGTACGAGCCCCCTTTTGTGCTTGAATCCGATTATACGGAATCCATCGGGAACAGACCTCTTTCTCACATAAATGTTCATGCAAAATCGAGTGTACCGCAGTCTTCAACTGACCTTCACGAAGTTCATCATTAACAGAAGTGACGGCGAAATTTTGCAAACCAGGTGTAGAGCAGTCTTTGTATTTTCAATATCCAAATAATCGCGAATAATTAATAATAGCTGATGGACAACTACGCATCAGCTAGCGACGTTCTCGATTAGGATGATGCCCGCCAATCGGTCGGAGAGGAACTACTCTACCCGAAACACTTCAACTCGCAACCACAACTATTTTTACTTACTTTGTGGCAACTCTCCCTTAGCTTCTAATACTTCAATCTCAACGTGAAACAAACGCTACAAGATTATTCTTTGATATTAATCTTCCGCCGACAAGAGAAGGTTCCCCATTAAATCGAAAATTTTATTACGGAAATATTGCTTACGACTTTAATCTAACTTCATCGGTTTATCTCATCTATAAACTATGACGATTGAAACCTCATCCGATATAACGTCACGGCATCCTTTTCCAAATTTCTGGATCGCGTTTATAAACAAAAACGCCGCCGAGAAAAATGTTATATACAAACGCCACTATATGTCCGTTGGCGATCGGTTTAAAATCAAAATAATCCGACCGATCGTAAATCACACTAGAAATGCAACATAAAAAAGCTCTCTCTCTTACATTCGGAGTATCAATGACGTCGCTTATATTCGTACCGTGTAAACAGAGTTTAATTGTCGGGGAACTGTTCCCGGAGATTCTTTTTTATTGCGGATTATACATTACCGAGGATATTGTTTGAATAATTTGATATTCCATCGATAAAACCTAGGTTTCACTTTTCCATTCATCAATAACGTCGAACGATTATTCTAACCACATCAATCTGATAGTTTTTTCGGGGATGAGAATTATTGCTCGGCTGGAACTAGTTGAGATGCCAGCAATGGCATGATGATCAGGATCTTTCTTCAAACACGAGCAATCCATTTCTTCAAAGATCCTGAGACTATAGCTTAAAATATTGCACAGAGCTTCAAAGCCTATTAAACTAATAATCAGCACCAATATTTAAGTGACACAGGAAAGGAAAACTCCTTGCTTTGGCGTAAGTGATTTTTTTGGTTATTGTTTCTAGACATTTTTTGATCTGCTCTTCGAAATTATAATTATAATTATTTTGGTGTTTATCCCGTTGAAATTACGATTTTACACAAAAATAATTTCCGAGAAACTACTAAACAGTTAATAGCAAACCATACCTAAATAACGTAATTAAAGTAGTCCGCGATTATTACTAACTAATGCACAAGTTACACCTTTTTAAAACGGAATTTGTTACTTTTTTAACGGAATGGCCATTAATGTTAGTAAAAGTTAGCAGCTTTTTCTACAGCTTCTCTAAGGTCATTTACTGTGTCGTATGATTTTTTTTTTATTTCTCATAAATAGAAATCTAACCAGCACGATTCTTCCCATCCACGAGTTTGGAAGTGTTTCACTTAAAAGGTTCCGTACAGCGATTGCTTGTCTAAAATAAGTGAAATGCTTTTACCTAAAATGTTACTACTTTTATTCAACTACAACAGATATTTTCAAAATAACTTTATTCTCTTGATATAAAGGCTTTATCTGTAATCTTCCTTCTCTTGTTTGTCACCAATTTGTCTTGCGGAATCGGAGCCACCCCCTCTTTATCAGCAGCTTACTCGAAAACCCATTTTCACACGTTAGGTGGCTTTTAATAGACCACTTACACCTTATACCTAACCTAATATGGAATTCAGCAAAAAAAAGAACAATAACAACTGAGAAGGTTTCGGGATAAGAATAGCAGAAATTTATTTAGACGGCTACAACGTAATTTCAGAACTTATTCACATCTTGAAATAATAACGTAGGCTTGCATGGCCAGAGTCAATTAAAACTAAACGCGTTTCGGATTTGGAAAACTCGACGTTTCGCCCACGATCATCTCCAGGAGAGGGAAATGTGGTAGGCCACAGTTAGTACGGTAACTCAACGTGTAAACCACACTATAGGCGAAACTAACGTAGTGGGAAGTGGGTGATCACGGTAACTCGGCATATAAACGGCGAAAATCAACTGCTCATTTGTTTATCAACTTTCAGCCGTCGGACGTTGTTGTATGTCCAAGTCCCGGTATACTATCATTCATTTTCCTTTAATGATTGTGCAAATTATCTTTTATTAAAACCTCTTCCGTACGCAAGTAACATTACGTTGGAAAAAGCCTTGCTTCGTACATGGAATTTAGTGATATGTTATATAATGAAGTCCAATTAGGGGATGTTTAATATTTTACTTAAACTATCGAATAAAACCAATGCTTTTCCCACCATGTTAGGTGTAGCGTCTATTGTTACTAAAACACTTTTCAGTCCAGCCTGTTGCCGGCTACTTTCCACTGCTTTGCAAAACTCGATGGTTCGTTTCAAACTTAATTTAGGTTCTCGTAACAACTTCTTTTGTGTAAATTTAAAAAAAAATCCAATTACCAATATTTTCTTCGTCACCACATTCACAATTTTTTTTGTTTTAATTCCGTCACGAATCTATCGAAAGTACGATTCCCTTTCTGCGTAATTCCTTTAAATAAGAACCTCTCAAAGAATATGTTGTTTCTCGGTGCACAGTGCTCTTTAAATTTATTAACTCCCATGACGTTATTAATTACTGCCCTGAACAAATTGTTCCAGATTTCAATTACAACAGCATTGGCTAACTTGCTGTTGTGCTTTGGACTACAAGAATTCTTGATCTAAGTCGTTCGTCTAACATGTTCCCAGCATGTTCAATCAGATTCAAATCCGAGGGACATGTGGGCCAATACATTGCTGGTATTTACATTTCGTTTAAGAAATGTTGTTATATAGTGAACCACCAGATGATGGGCATTGTCCCTTCGACACATCTCGGCTATTAAACCATCGCCAGTAATCACCATCAACTCGGTAGGTGCTCCTAAACATACGCCACCCGATGGCATAATTCTGATATGTTACCCAGTTTTACCTTCAACACATGAATTTTCGATTTGGATAGTAGCAACATCACCGTAAGATCGACCATTTTCGATCACTACCATAGCGCTAGCGATCGCATTTGATGCTAAGTCGCCCATTATGTGCTGTTTTGTACCACAATCAAGATAAAAAATAACCAAAGATACCAAATAAAAACAAACTAAATTTGAGCAAATACCAATCGGAACACACCGAACTTTAATGTAGAGAAAATACGCGTTTTAAATACATTGCTCAAACTAACTTGATGTTAATTTTGGCACCGTCTAACTCGTTAAAAATTATGCAAAATGCAAACAAAAAAAAATGTGTACTTCATAATATTATTTACCTTCGTTCTCTTAAATTTGCCGGAGTGTATTTGACCTGCAAATGATAATAATAATAAAAACAAATGGGTTTATTAAACCTCATACACAAATACTCAATATAAAGTATACAACGCAGCATGGGAACTCTTACTTATTGTAAGCTGGCCTCTTTAGGAACCAATAGGAATTAAAGGCATTTTTGTGAAACATACGAATCAGTCCCGCTTAGTTTTAGGAAACCTTAGATAACCTTAAAACCTAAGGCAATATGCATGTAATTCATGATAAAATTAAAGTATCTTCGTTCCTGCGGATATTGCTCTATATACTCATTCGTGAAATGTTTATAAAGACGATTATTACCATCAATCCCCATCCGAGCCGATAAACATCCGCATCGCCAGCCCGTAACCCGCGGAATTGTTTCCCGTTACAGGTGCACAACTTCCACGATAACTTCGGATTTTTATAGAGACGGGAAAAAAGGGCAGCGCCACGTCACATAAACAGACAGAGAAGAATTTCTTGGCCGGCGTCCAAGACGCCAAAACATTTTTCGTTTTCCGCGTAGAGCACGCGGTCCCATACCGATTCGTATACGATTCTCGGCCGATCAGCGCCGTGGTGTGACACTCTGCACTGCACCATTGGCGTTTCCGAGGGGAGGACAACGGAATCGGGGGTGGGGGAGAGGAAGCGGGCGAATTTTATCCGGCGTTTCTTACGACCTCACGGTACGGTAGGGGTGGTGGTTGTTCCGATTTATGTCAACCGCTACAACGGTCTAGAACATGTAGACCATATGTTGGCTGCAGGTGCGCATGTTGTGCATGCATATAGATGTTATGTATGTCACTATGTACGCTAATTACGACTTTTTACGTAAATTTTCCGAAAGAAAATTGGCTTTTACGTATTTTTGTCTAAAAGTGGATTCAAAGAAATTCCTCAATTTTCTCTGAAGAATTTGATGCGCCACAATAAAATCCTTTTTTTGGATGTTTCAATCCCGTTCTTGGTTTTCGTAGTTTTACGCGGTGAAGAAGGGGAGATGATTCTAACCCAATAAAACCAGAAGAAACATTAGAATTAAAGACATGAATACGATAAGCAAACGATTCCCTTAATTTAGAAAAAAGATTAACCTCAATACTGCCTTGACCAATGGAGCACCTCCATATCTTTACAAATGAACAGAAAGTACTCAAAATATAAGGAATCAAATCAAAAATCGAGACGCGAACGCCCTCCTCTAAAAGAATGATTAGATCGGACGTACCCTTCTAAGTCTTGAACTGTTTTTAATTAACACATCCGATATTCCCCGTCCTCCTGGTTTTCAATTGGCTATACACGCCGAGAACGCCGCCTCAAAGAATGAAGATTTCTTGGTTTGCTTTCCACTAGAATGAAAAGAATCCTCTTGGTCTTCAAACGAAACTACTCATTTCGGTCTATCCTCGACTCATGCAGCGTCGTTCTGGTGCATGCATCACCAGAATGAAGAGGATCGATGCCCTTCAAAAGGGCATCTTCGGGGTTCCTTGCTTTGTGAGGAATTTACGATCTCAACATCCCAAACTTATCAAATGGAGAAAAGACAGTATTTGTGACAACCTTCTTCTCGCCAGGGTGATGGAAGTCCTCGAGATCGTCTTCCTCCAAGAGGCAGGGACACTTAAAACCAAACTCATAATAAGCAAGGACGAAATTGGTGCAAACCCTCATATTTCAGTTGCGTACAAGCAAAGAATAAATGTCTTTTTCAATAAATAATGACGATTATTATTGCTTAAGACTTAATTGGTACATGTTTGTTAAAGCCCGAGGACGTCATACAGGATATTAACCTACATCGTAGATATATTTAAATATAATTTTGCAAAGTTGAAGGCGCTTCGTTTTATTTCCAAGGCTGTATAGACACATACGTTTCTCGCGAACCAAAATCGCCAAATGCATCCCACCGCTGTCGTTCCATCAATATTTAACAAAACACAATGCCCGCGCGGAGTCGCAAACAGGCAATCAATTATTCATTGTTGGGCAAACAAGTCGGCCTAAGTGGCTCGGCCGGTTTATTTTAACAAACTCTATTAGTTAACGCTTTCCACGGCGATTATAAACAGCGACAAGCCGTTTCGCTCGTGAAAAACGCGTCTGGTGTGGTGCAACGACGATTATATTTCTCGCCGTTGTTCGAACGATTGAGATTTGGTAATTGTTATTCAATGTTTGGATCTCCGTAAGATGAATAATACCCGTTTGCGCTATATTACGAAGGTAGCCTGAAATATTTCCGGCCTGATACAGAAACATGTCTTTTTTCTGATCTTATAAGTCTTTTTTCAGCGATGCTTTAATCCCTTCAAGCTTCAGTAAGGTAGCTTTGCCCTCGCAATGCGAAATAGGCGTTTATCAAGGTGATCTTCATCTTCATTCGATAAAAATCTCTGTTCTTCGAGCGAACCCCCATTAGAAATTTTTTTTTTTTGGCAACTGACAATTTTATCTGGGGCGCGCAATTACCGTGTTGTGTTCTGCTTTTCTCCGCTTCAAATACTGTGCCATGCAATGCATGAGAAATTAATCTTCAGGAATTTAAACCGCGTTTGTGTAACTTATAAAGAAAATCCTGCGCCCGTATATATTTCATACGGTTTATACGTAGCTAGCATGCGATTTTCGCAGCGAAATCGACCAGAGAAAAATGTACGGATAATCGAATAGCAACCCGCATTGCTTACGATGACATTTATCACTCGATTTCATCGTGCAATTCGCTTCAATTCGCCAACCTTTTCCTCCATTTATGCTAAAAAGAATACTACGGGAGCATCTGCAGTAAGGAATAATATTTTTCTGAATCGATATCGTTGTTGCGTACTTTTCAAGCAATATTTCCGATTTCTTCGCCGTTTCTGAGATCGTTCCCGCATGCAATAAACGAACCTGTTTTATCGAACGCTTCGTATATTTCGATAACCTACACTCTACGATCTTTATGGGAACTATGAATCAAATCATCCATAAATCCACTTAGACATCAACTCCATTCGTTCGCCTTTATTTTTATTGTGTTATTACATTCGTCTATCATCGAAACCCGTTAAAAGCGGATTATATGGGATCTTAATTTTTGCATGATGCTTCCTCGAAGTCGTCTCAAGAGCCCCGCTTTTAATAAAAGAAAAAATCCGGCGATGTTAGTACACGTTGTAAATCTCTGAATGTTTATGGGCGGATAAAAACGAACTGCTCGAAATAAAAAAAAAATGTACTTACGACGAAGTATAAGCGTTGCATAGACGTAGATATCGACGCGGGAAGAATTAAATTGCAAGAATTAGGTTAAAGGAAACTATGAAAAGTTATGTCAAACATAATGGAGAGTAATTTTAGTGTTTAGTAGTGTCTGAGGAGATTAAATTTTATATTGAAATAGCTGTAGGGTAGAAATTTCTAACGTACAGGTTGTCAATCTAATTCGATTTAATGACTAGATATGTATCTAACGCATGGTTGCCAGGCGATTTCCCGCCAAAGCGGTGACTATTCTTTCGATTGCAACTAAGAAAATAGGAACTTTTGCGACTGGCGGCACCGATGGCGCTATGTAAAAATAAATATTATTTCCGGCGGAATGGAACTTGAACAAGTTCGTTATTCGAATGAACATTTCTAAGGCCCTGCTGGAGCAGTTTAAGCGAATTAAGTCGGAGTTTTGGCATCGATTAATAACTGCAGATTAAACTTGAACACACCAATGCACTCCTGAAGGCAAGGCATAGCCGAAATAATGGACTGTCAAGGGTGAATCTGCTTTAAGAAAGGCAAAGGGTTTCTTATCAGCCGGGAAAATGATGACGACTATTTTCTTTTTACGCTAATCGACTATTTTGTACGGGAAGAATCAATCAGCGGCCATACAACGCATCACTACTTGATAATTGTGAATACAATCTTTATTTCAAATAAATCAATTCAAAAAATAAATACAGTTCGTATAATACACAAGCAATCCACTTTAAAAGCTCCCACACAAAACATCGAAAGCGAAACATTTAATACAGCGTAACCTTTGTCTTCTGTTTATAAAACAACGCCGATTTTACGGGGTCTTGCCTGCCAAGATACACACAGTCACAACCCGTCCGTTTTCAACCTCTTGGTATTCGATTGGAATACCGTAAAAATTGAAATTACGCCGTAAGTGAGCCAGGTTAGCGGACCGCATCTGAAAATTCGTTTCTGGCAGTTTAGCGAGCAACCGTTAAAACTGAAATTATGACGTCTCGAATCGATCGAAATCCATCAAACGTGGACGTGAGACGTTTGATTTCGACGGCATTTCATGCTAGAAGGGTTACGAGTTTATAACGTTGTAAAATCCTAATGAAAAGGCTCGTCGTTGGAGCGGCGAGGGAGGAAACTCTGTTATTTGGCTGTGTACGAAAACGCAACATTTGGCAAGGTATTGGACAATATTGTATGCATCGTTTATTTAACGGAATTATCGATTTTACTAAATATTTATCTGCGTAATTCTAATTATAACATCAATTTACACTTGTAAGTTGGCAAATGGTTGGTATTTCCTTTTTTTTTCTAAGAAACACTTATTTTGAGCTTCTTCGTTGCGCAATCAAGTCATATTATGAAAAAGGTCTTTCACCGTCCGTATTGCGCACAACATTGGAACTAAAATATCCAATCTTGATTAATTTCTGGTACATTGTTCTGAGATCTCCACCATTTACTTCTCATGCATGATGTTTCTTGTGTGATGCGGAGTGTGCCGATACTTTAGTGTCGTCTGGCGTTTCATGTGAAAACTTTGCTTCTTGAATGGATATGATTTAGAAAATTTCACAAGCTATGGGTTCTTCTATAAATATTTTTACGATATTTTAATTTCTTATCTTCAAATGAGGAAGCAGTTCAATTGCTTTTGGCTCTGCGGTCCAATGGTAAGCGACCTGCGCTTGATTGAGCGTGTTTGAGTTCCACTAAGATCAAGTTTTCTTGGTAAGTCTGGTATACTTGACAACAATTAACTGTGCTTCAGCCTTTACGGCGAGCGGATGATAGTAACAGAACCATGAAACATTTTACACAGAAAGGCTTCTGAGGTTATGAGAAGTTTTAAAACGCTGAGCAATAGGCCTGAAGCTACAATTTGTTGCAAAAATTGCCCTAACGGCCTGCTTACCTAATACGTATTTCTTGTCCTGATCTATTCTAACAACAAAGAGGCTTTTTTTTATGAAGGCGGCACTTGTAAGACACAATTCCATCAAGTATCAACATTTAAAATAAATCGAAAACCAAGTTTCATTAAAATCTGAATTCGACACCCAAGAACCCTTCCTCGCGCGTCCAATAATAATAAACCCTCGAAATTAAAATGATCTCAGCCCCAAAAATCAATTTCAATTTACCAAAGGCTTTTTCCCATCGTGACAAGACGTAAGCGCCATCTAGCGGAACCCATCCGATACTATTCCATCGTCCTCCCGATTTCATATATATGTATATTTATATACAGATATATCAAACTTCGGTCCGTTTCGAGACGCCTTTCAATAACGCCGACGTGGCACGTACTCGCCCAAAACAACCACAATTCGCATTATCGGAACGTTTCGAATCCGCCGCAAGAAGAAGGAACTCCGGTGCAGCCCATGACGGCCTTTGTAGGTCATGCGAAAGAAAGATGACACTTCAGATACGACCGCATCACGAACAAACATTGATTCATAACGCTGGGGTTCGCTGCCAGTCGCGAACATTTACGCTTCGACCGGAAATACTGCAGGAACGGTGAAACTTGACGGGTGGAAGCGAAGACGAGGGCGTGATAGTTGCAGAAGTAACAAAATAACATTAATAAATGTTGAACCTGTTCGAGTAAGTTTTTTTTTGCATTCGGAGATATGTTTACTGATTTTATGAAGGCTCAGAAGAGCTTTTAATAAAATCTCTTTTTTCAAATATTTTTAACTAAAAATAAATATCTTTATTCTGTCGTTTTTGTTTGATTCTCTTGTTTGTCGTGTTCTCAAATTGCTTTTAAAGATGCTTCTCCATACTTTTGAAGAATACAAGGACATGATTACGTGTTATGGCGAAGCTCGATCACATTCTTCCAAAGCTCAACGTATCTATAGAACATGTTCCTAATGTTGGCCAATTTATTACCGGGCATAAGCATTTGGGAGAAGATGGCTGTCCCAAAAGTGCACCAGAACTCATCGTACTGTTGCAAACGAAGAAACTGTTGTGCAAATAGCAGAAAGTTATCCGAGAATAAACACCAGAAAACAAGTTCATTCAGTTGTACGGAATGTTAACCGTGAATCGATTAGGCAAGTCCTCAAAGAACAGCTTCTTCATCTGTTTTGCTTCCAAAAAATTTATCAAGTATTAGAAATTATAAGTCAAGAGCAAATTCTCGACCATTAATCGTGTCCACCGATGAAGCAGGTTCTAGTTGCGATGGTGGAACATGAACTTTTACAAAGACGATTGGGAAATAGGTGTATTGGCCGTGGGGGACTTGTACCATGGCTAACTCGCAATACCGAACTTAATCGCTTCGATTTTTTCATTTTGGAGACTTATGAAAAACGATGTGCATGTCGCAGGACTAATTAAAGGTCCTCTATTAAGCACTGCTGTGTTTTGTGTTTTTTCAACGTCACCTTGTATAGAATTCGCGAGCATCAAACACCTAAGTAGTTGTATCTTTTAGTTTAAAAGCTGACCCGTTCGAGGATTTTACGTGAGACTCTAAAAGGACGCTGTATAACCATCTGCCCAATAGAGAAGCTGTTGTTCAACGAAAGCAGAATTAAACGAGATACCGCTGCAATACGGATTTTATTCTATTGAGTACTTCAAAACTGTACTATAAATAGACAAGGCTACATATTTTATGTATGCTTTTTTACATCTGTTCATCTTTTTATGTTCTGTTTGTCACATACATTTATTCATATGTTTATGTTTTATTTAATTTCATTTTTAGACGATTTTATTTCATTTATATATTTTTTATAATTCAATCTATTTTTTTTTACGACAACGTTAATGTCTCTGTGGGTCATAATTGAAATACATTAATATTATTATTAGTTTATTTATTATTAGCGTTAGGATCCAATGTACAACCACGCAGAACAATTTTTAGCAGGATAATTCGCAGTTTATTGAAGCTTTGGAAGTTTCGAACAAAAACGAGGTAAGTACGAAGTCGACGATGTCGATATACGCCAAGATGATACTAATTTGCCCACCAGTATTATAATGAAATAAGAAAAGGCTGATATATGAGATGACCCTAGTAGCACAGTAACGTTGGCTCTTGATCATCGATCGTTTGGCTCGACGTTGGCAGCGATGTTGGCATTACGTGACACCGTGAACATTTTACGCTTTCCCATTAGTGATGGAATTTTTGAAAGGCCAAAAACAAAAAGTTCGGGGTTCCACCGCGAAAGAGATATGGGCGTTTGAAGTTTTCCGAAATCTCGTCGAACATGGCCGGAAACGCCGGAATTGAACTTGCGCCTAAGCGGAAGGCCTTGGCTCTTCGTTTTGGCGGGTTTCTCGGGCTTCAAAGTTGAAAAAAGCAATTTTCATTTTTCAACTTTGAGGCGCCGGAACGTCCAAACGGTTAGAGCCAGGGAGTTGAGATGTCGCTCCCTTAAAACTCTCGTCGAGACCTTTCGAACGAGCCCGAATTCATCCTCGTAGCTCGCCCGGGTACCGAGATCTAGACAGGGCCGTAAAAATTTGAACCCAAAGTGATGGGAATTTTTAAAAAGCCAAAAACAAAAAGTTCGGAGTTCCGCCGATCTAATGTCGCTAACCGATGGCCCTATGGCCGTATATGCTCCTCGTAAAATTTCAGCCCGCTACCTCTAACGGTTGGGGAGATATGGGCGTTTGAAGTTTTCTGAAAATTCTCGTCGAACACGGCCGGAAAATCGACATCGCTCCGGTTTTCATCGATTATCTCCTCAGATATGCATCTGCGGTATGCGAAGTGCATACGCGTTCGATAGAAAATTGAACGGCGGATTGATTGCGCCTAAGCAGAAGCCCCTGGTTTTCGCTCATCGCTCATCACTCCGGTTTTCGTCGCTCGGTATGAGGGCCTACGTCTGACTGGCCATAATTAGTTGTTCGAGTCCCGCTAGTATCCGATTTTCGGAGTGGTTTCAATTGGAGAACAATGAATTAATTTTACAGGCGCAATTAGCACACAAAGGCTGCTGAGGTTGTGACAAGCTTATACACCCCGTTAGGTCGTCACCACAAATAATAACAAAAGCACCAGTAGCTCAACTGACAGTGTACGTTGTTCGTCGCTAAATTCTGTGCGTGCGTTTCGACTCAAATTTTAATTGTTGTGGATGCGCCTGTACGTGCTATTGAGTTATTAAGGAAAATCAAAATTGGCAAATTGGCACGTTTACAACGAGCTTAATTAACATACAAACCTTTTAGGACCGGCCACCGCAAACAAAAAAAAAATTCTCTTGAGCAACAACAGATGTAAGAAACTATTACAAACAATATAATAAACTATAAGCTGAAATCATTACGTTAAATTTTATTTGACAGGCATCATTACACCAAACGCTAGCCCTATAAACATCGTTCCCGGATCAATTGCATCTTTCTCCTTTAAAATTAGCAGCAAACGCAGTAAATGTAGCGTTCAACAATAATAAATAATTCCAAACACGCTTTATTGCTAGGGTTTCGTTTTTCGACAACATAATCTAGTACGTTTGACTTAGCCGTGCGTCATTATCTTCGGCCGCATCTCTTCCATATGCCCGGCCGAACGGAGGCGAGAAGAACGAGAAAACGCGTATAATACGCGTCGGAAATCGATTTATTTACATAGCTGGGATTATGATTTATAATATTCATTGACGTCTGTTGGTAATAAAAACATGTGATTCGGAAAATATATTTCTATTTATATTAGACAACGTTGAAATATCCGTTAGATCCGACGTCGGGTATAAAATATGTGTTATTTCTGATGAAGAGATTGCTTCAAATATTTATGAATTTTCTACCGGATACACACAGAGATTGAAAGGATCTTGATAGAAAAGCGCTTAGTTTATCCGAAATTCTTTGAATTGTCCACGTATTTAGTACGGCAGCCGATTGTATCTCAAAAACTAGCAATCGGGGAGCTTCCGGGTAGAAACTTTATTAATAAATATGGCCAAAAATAAACATTGGATATGATTTTGGACTTCGTAAGATGGCCTGTAGATCGCGCAACAGACACGTCTAACCGGCAAATCGAAAATTCAGATTTCATTTTTTTTAGCGGTCGAATCCTCCGCAGCACAGCGCCCCCAAAAGTTTGTAATTATCTCGGAAGCTATAACAGATATTTTTTTTTTCTTAAAAGGTGGTACTTTGAAGTACGTGACATACGCGAATTATTTTCGGAAAAATAAATAACGGGGACCGGGGTACCGTATGTCCCCCAAATTATTGTATTTTTTATTGTTTAATATTAAGATGATTTGAAGTATATACTGCATAGTCGAAGATGACGTATTCACTAAAGGGCACACTATCTGACTTTATAACGAATAAATTTTATTACAAATTACAATTTTTTGTCTTTATTATTCTATATCTTTTACTACGCAAAGCCTACTCGTACTTCAGAATTTAGTAGGCTAATCACATATCCTTTGTTTATTTCAAGTTGAAATCGCAAAAACAAATGAGATTCAATTTATTTGTAAGGCATTAAAATAAATAATTATCGTTGAGATCAACAAAACCGAGTCGTCTAGGTGCAACAATTTTTTTTATTATTATTATTTCGGGTTAGATAGAAAGGACGCAGTTTTCGGTGACATTTTAAGTTTATAATTCTCTGCTTTTCCGCCTACTAAGCAACATATCGTTCGTATTTCAAATTTTTTCAAAAAGTCTCTTCATTTGTCATACAGTCAGATAACTCCATTCATAAGAACTAAACCAAACCAGAATTTGGTACATCTAATAAACCTCTTTTAAACGAAACCAAATTAGAATAAAATTGGTTAAGCCTAATAGGAGTAATCAGTATTTATTTAAAAAAAGCAATTCACGTCCTCCGCCCCCCACTTTAAAAGGTACGACAAAGTGAAAAAGAAATGGAGATGGAAATAAAATGCGTAGATTTTCGATAACTCTTAATTAGACAAAGCACAAGGCTATGCGATTACTAATTTCTGAGATATTCTTATTTGGCCGCCCGGTACATAACTTCACGACTAAACGCATCAATATCACTCAAGAACTTAATACGCATGATAAAGTGATGGTTTTGACCTGAAAGTGTTCTAAATATACGCGTGCATCATGCAAGCCGATTGCATTCTAAAGTAGCGTTAACACAATTCGAATTTAGCATGGAATATGTTCGAATTTTATTATGACTGTTGCCTTTTTCTGTCCACGATGGAAATAACGTCTCCGCATCGAAAATACGGATAATCTAATAGATTCTTTTATTTTTCTTCCGCGCTCCTTCACGTTCAATTCAACCAAACAAAATCTACTTGATCTAACATTTGCCATTGGTTCTTGGTGAGCAATCATTTTGGACATTGAAAAAGTCTTAATCTAAAGTGATTATTGCTACAATATTTAAAAATTTGTCCTTCCTAGATGGATTTGGAAATTCGAGTTTTCATCAAATGTTCCTGAATATTTCATTTTTTCTACTAAAGTTACTGAAACAAGAATTGCAAGAAGTTTGGGGAACATCACGCCACGAAAATCTTTGAGAATACAGACAATGAATGATCTAGGATACAATAATAAACAAATAATAAAATAATAAAAAAATACAACAGAACAAATGAAAAACTATAAGAATACAAAAAAGAGAAATTAATTTAAAACACGGAGAGAAATAATTACAGATTTGAATGATTCACGTTTGTTAATTAAAGATTGCCGCCGGTTTCGTGTT
Organism: Marronus borbonicus; assembly: GCA_902655005.2. Classification (NCBI taxonomy): domain Eukaryota; kingdom Metazoa; phylum Arthropoda; class Insecta; order Coleoptera; family Scarabaeidae; genus Marronus; species Marronus borbonicus. Next base: position 14,683,858 of record LR737382.1, read on the forward strand.
ACTAACACATCTTCAGGTAGAAAGCTACAAAAGTACAAGCCATCAGTACAACGAGCCAATTAGTTAAATTATTGAATTAAAACTTATTCTAATAAAAAAAAAAATTGCGATTGGAAGGATTATTCGTCTAGTGAAACCACAAAAAACACGAGGTAGTAATGCCCTACTTTGTAAAACAAGAAGTAACGAAGGCTTCCACAACCAGAGTCAGTTAAAACTAAACGTATTCCGGGTTCGGACCGTCTCATGATTAATAGAAAACTCGACGTTTCGCCAACAATCATATGGGGCTTCTTCGGGAGAAGGAAAGGTGGTAGGCCACAATTAGCTTAGCACGATAACTCAACGTGTAAACTGCGCCACAAGTGAACGGTAGGCAAGAACTGTTTGACTTAAACTTTCTTCAGAATCAGGAACTCAATCAACTGCCCTGCCAAAAAATAGGATGCGGTTTTGAGGAACTCTCCCTGTTAATAACAATTCTTTTAGTTTAACAGGATTTGAGGACGAAACTCACAAGTTATGCTTGCGCCTCCTTTCCAATTTAAAACGTCTAAAACGTTACAATAAAAGCCCAATTTTGCTCTTATTATTTACAACATTCTAGGATTGCTGCAATTGTTATTTCGAAAATTCGTAACAGCTAAAACGTGGCATTTGCCAAATAAAGGTTAAAGATCTCAAATTTGACAAATTTAGTAAACCACTGCCATTGCGCCAAATGTCACACGGAACTTAAAATATTTGGTTCATCATCAGGGTTCGTAGCATTAAATCTAACACTTGCTTCCCTATTTATTATTTAGCAATAATTGTACTGCATTAACCATCGTCCTCAATAAAAACCCAAAAACAAACAAGCACTTGAACATAACTCACACAAGCCTACCTCGGCAAGAAGTAAAACAAAAAACAGAAGTATAGAAGTCGTAAACCGGCGCACAAATAACGATGGATGTAGGGTACCAACAACATCTACGTATACACGAAAACAGAGATGATCCGTGTTTAATTTTGTAGCCCATTAAAAAAGAAGAAGAGAACGAATATTTCTACTGAAACAGTCCGATATTCGTACGATGTTTATTTATAAACGAAAACGAAACGTAAATAGCATAAAGTGAGCCGAAATAATACAACCTTGCGGTCGCAGAGCTTTCTAGGTCGTTCTCGCGGGCCCAACTCGAATACCTTGCCGTTCTACGCGGTCTCGCCTGTGCCTGTAGGCTTTGTCGACGTCGTACAGCTGTCGCTCGGAATTTGACTTGGATTTCGGGGTTTTTTTTTACGGTAATTGAGAAGCTCTTACTAGATTATTCACTTATAAGCAGTTAGAACTTGATTAAATATCTTAATATGATAAAAGCTCTCGTTGAAATTATGTAGAATGTGTCGATTAGGAAGTGTTGAGTTGTAAACCTCTAAAATGGTTAAAGTGTTACCATTACGCCCCAATAAAGCCGCGGTATAGCTTTAGGGAGGTTATAGTAAAAGAAAACTTGCCTAAAACAACAATTTAGAATATTACTTTTTAAGTTTTTGGAAAAACAGCTTCTTGAGGTGAACAGGTGAAACTGTTGTCCGCGCAGTTTTTTGTTAAATTCTGGAACAAAAAAGATCGTGTTCTCCGATCCTCCAAAGCAATGCTTATGACAGTGTCCAGTACAACGAAAGGAACAAGCAATCCGTTTTTTTTTGGAAATGCTTCGTGGACGAACCACTTTTATTGGATTCGATTCATCTGCAACATTCAAACTTTCAAATTTTTTTTCGCACTTAAACGTTCATGCAAAATCGAATAAGCCTAAGAATGCAACTATCTCATGATAAGTCGCACGCCTTTCGAAGATTTTTTGGAACAACGCCCAATTTTGGTCAATGTTCACGAAATTAGGATGATGTATCCATTTGATTTAGCCTTGACCAGAATCGTAAGACATTATCTAATGAAGACCCGAAGAGGCGAAATTTCTTTTTTTTTTCACAATTTTTTTTTAAAGGCTCAGCGTAATCAAACTACTCGATCGATTTCAATGCTGTCGCTGCATCTACAATAATAAATGTAAAATTTGACGAAAATAGCGATGTAAAAAAAGAAGTCTACAAGATTCCCAACATCAAAGTTGAACCGCGCTGTATATTCAAACTGAATTTGTATCGCGCATCTCTTGATGTCCTTACAAATTATTTTCTGATGTTATACTTCCTTCCCAGCATACGGAATATTGCCATCTTCCCTTCTACGTGTTGGTACGCAAATTATCAGAGCTCGGAACCGGTCTTCCACAATTTCCGACGAGCAACGGCAGTAAAATTTTATATTCGCGCCGTTCGTTTTCCCAGCGTAAACCTACCAACCCGTCTGAGTACCGTAGTAGAGATACGGTTCGTCGGTGGCGCGGCCTCGAGGTGATGATGATGATGGCTCCGGTGATAATGCTAGCGGAAGGAAAAAATTACCATATCCAAATGATACCCTTTTGTATTTTTACCGCCGGTTATTACGATAGGTATTAAACGTCGTCGTAATGTGTCGGTGGAGATATACGCTGGAGAGGGTGTTGCCAACATTATTAGTTGTTTGTCTAAGGAATTATAGTATTGTTATTGCGTTTAAATCGATGCAATTCAGGTTCAAAATGAAAAAGATAAACGCCAAAACAGTTATTTTCGAATGCTTTATCGTTCAGAATCTGTTATCTTGATTGTTAGTTCTTTCCTGCTATTAATTCATCGAAACAATAGACGTCCCTAAAAGTTTCCTAAAAATAATAAACGTACCATAAGATAACAAATTCGAAACTGGTGTGGGACTGCATGAATACACTCAGTGGGCTGGGAAGCCGAACTAAGGTCACCCTGGCCTGGGTCCCAGGACCCGAAGGCCATCGAAGGAATGTAAAGGCAGACGAATTAGCCCGAGCAGGCTCGTCAACTGCTGAAAATCACCCAGGTCAGAGACAGGGCAAGCAATTTCTGTTAGGACTACAGTGGGACACTGTATGCTCAAGAAGCACATGAATAATCTGCGCCCAACAGAGGAAACAGGATTTTCTTCCTTCCGTTCAGCAGGCTAAGACTGAAATGTTCGTGTCGTGGCAACACATTTACATAGAACGAGTTTCGCCATCTTCATTTCTTCTTGGCATAAACGACAGAATTGATCTTTAGTGATATTCTAGGTCTAAGTCCTACAAGTGCTTTTGCCTCTCTTTGTTCTGGAACACTTTCCCAGTTCAGGGTCCTCCCATGTCTTTATTGCTTGTTTTGGAGACTAATATAGGAGATAGTACTGAAAGATTGACGATCTGCCAAGATCAAGATGAAAACAACTGCAAACACCTTAGGACTACGATCTGGATGGTCCACCGAATTAAAATTAGGAACACGTTGAAAGTCCACCAGAGCCAAAATATGTCCAAACCAACTCGAACGATGAAGGACGGATGATACTAGGCGGTCTTCCAGAAATCGATGTGGGGCTCTTCGGAACGCCGAAAGCCTGATTCGCTGGGATGCTCTGTAATAATTGCGAATTCTCTCACAAATCTTTTGAATTTCTCATTTTCCTCTCTTGAAATCCAGACTAGTAATACGTGCAAATTTTTAGCGATCGTCCTTTCTTCTAAAAATAGTTAAGGATGTTAATACGACAGTGAAAAGCCAGCTTGTTATGGCAAATTTTCGCAGCTTTCTAATAACATCTCGGTAACCGGACAAGTTAGAAGTTAAGATATGGGTCTGTCGGAGAATTCTCAGCGAGCATTTTAAGCGTTTATAGAGAAGCCCCAACTCTAACCATGCCGTTGCTAAGTGACCTCAAAGTTGAGAAAAGAAATCGTTTTTTCTTAATTGGAAAGGCAGCAGCTACCAAACTAAAGATTATTCTCTATCACTCAATTATATTCTATTGTGTTTAAACAGCTTTGACCACTGGTCAGCAGTAGGATACGAGAGACGATCATTCTCATAAAAAGCTAATTTCACCACAAGAATAGCGATTGAAAATTTTTCTTGTTAAAAGCAATGTAAAGACAGAAACAAAAAAAATTGTAATTTCGCAATTGTTTTGTGTAAATTGGAGTACGAATTACCGACGCAAATGTGACCACAGCAGACACAATAAAAGTCTATTTCTATTAGAGAAACGTATAAAAAATCCTACAGCGGAATAGAGTGCTTCAATTCACACCTCACTCTGAACGCATCAACACTACGATTTATTTTTGTACGGTCGATTCGCACCACACCATTTCGTAGGTTCCAAACTTTCTTCTCGCTATTTCCCAGACTCTTACCGTTCCTTCATTGTTGGCGATTTAAATAAACAAACGCGATGGAGCCGGTTTAAATCTAGGTCTATTAGAATCGGAGATCTGGTTGAATGGAATTTTTAATTCCGAAATCGTAAAGGTTAAAAAAATGCAACACGCCAAAACTATTCTGTATTTATTTCTGTATTATTTACGTACAAGTACATTTTTGATGTTGTTATTGGAAACAATTTTTTCTTGCGTTGGTAGAAGTGACGGTTTTGTGGTCTTGCTTTTCAACAATTTTACTCTTCGAATCTTCAGTGGGGAATCACTTTCCTTCATTGGCACTTTCTTAGTCTTCAAAGATGACGTCCTCTCATGACAGTTTCACAAGGACCAGGGTGTCCCGCAAGAAAGGACCTGTCAATTTTGCTACTTTAAATAGAACAGCCTATATGTTCTACAATTCTACAAAATCTCAAGAGACTTTATAATAAAACATGTATTGAATAGACTACATATACTCTCCAATACAAAACTTGCCAATCTTAATGCCAGGCGCGCATACTAACAAGATGTCTTACGTGATCTTTTGTTTTTCTACCTAACAAGAAAAGACGTAACAAAAACATAAAGTAAATTCAATCCAACTTGTTTCCCTTCGTCCTTCATTAAAGTTCGGAAAGGTTGAGATGATGGCCGAGATATAATTAAAGCCTCGAGTACGATCTGCACGCTTTTCCAGCGCGGTTCCTTACATACGCCGTCAAACGCGCGGCTTCACCATTACAGGGAACAATCAACAACGCGGTTCTAAAAATAATTATTCTTGAGATGCAGTCAGACAAACCACGGGTAAACACGACGATCTATATATAGTCAGGCCATCCGCTTGCATGTACAGCGTCATGTCGTCTTGTACATTATATAGTTGCATATGTGATATTTGTACATATGTACGAGCCAGGTTGAGGTTTCCATGTGAGAAACATTCTTATACGCGGAGAAGTGGAAGGTCCCGGGGTCCCTGTCCTGCAATGGATCGACCTACTTCTGTCTCTGACGTCACACGTCCTCATTCACCGCACACCAGTGAAGATGGAAGAGGAAGAGGTATAATATCGAAAGAGCGACGAAGATAGCGAACAGCAGCAGTAGCAGCAGCAGAATCAGCTGCTGACGTCACTGGATTCACCAGTGCGCTATTTTACCGGCAACATCAATAAAAATTACCCGATCCGTAAAGAGGAAATTATGTTTTCGATTGATTGAATTGGTACCTACGTTTCGCACCCTTGATTACGATGCTTCCTTGCAATGTCTGACGATTTTTTGGGGTTCTCCTTTTAATTTGAAGGGACATTTAATTTATAAAACGGCAAAAACAATCTAAGTGGAGAAAAAGAAATATTACCTACAGACATATGTTTGCCTACCCGGCGTCATCAGCATAGTTCCCAGCTTTTGCCGTAAACGATTCCATCGATACCATGACGAAGCTTTTTTAGCTTTTTTTTTTGGTTATTGTAATTACTGCTGGCAAATGGGCTTTGATCCAAAACCTACAATTCCAACCTAAAATAAAAAAGCTGACGCCAAATCGTATAATAGGTCGTGATGCTCAGCACCATATTGGAACGACTGAACAGTGCAAACTACAACACACTTCTTCAAAAACCAGACATAACGGGATTCAGAAGGCCTTCAATGTTCTGCTAGAATCGTACTTATAAAATCGAAGACAAAGAGTAAATGCCGTTGATGCAGCAGGATCTCACGTCGGACTGGGTTAGCGTTAAAATAGGGTTACCGCAAGGTTCTATTATTGGTCCAATTTTATGCAAATAATTTATAATTTTGCACATCACATTGCACGAATCTCTTTGCGGACGGTACACCTTTAGTTATACTTACCAAGGATACAGAATCTATGAAGCAAAAGGTTATAGATTAACCTTAACCAGGTTCTTTCTGATTTTTCTTTGTAAAATTCCATCTGCAAAAATAAATTTAATTTCTTCTCTGAACGTTTGATCGATTAAATCAAAAGGTGAAGTCCCAAAACTGTTCATAGCATAGTTCTTTGTTTAGCTTTAGAAAATTTTGAACCTCTGGCACACAGTGAATGTTTATAAGGATGCAGCAAAATATGTTAATATGCAACCGGCGAAACTATTCCTAATTTAGACGAGATATTAATTTTAAAACGTATGCCACATATCCTTCAACGAGCTTGTTCGTTACTCAAATTTTAAACGAAAGCGCTTTATAACTTATTCTGATTGATTTATAATCAAATATAAATAATTTCTTCGACAAAACCATAATTACTTCATCCTGAGTGGTTAAATTATAATTGGCATTCATCATTTGAGTACGAGCTCTATACGTATAGTGCTGCGATTTAATTATAATCCTTCACGTAGATATCGTTCCGGAGTTAATAACTTCCTCGCAATAATCTGCAATTTGTGCTATGCAAATATTCATTAAACGAAATGTTTTTTACGCATCGTCATCGTAAGTTCTGCTGACGTTTCGTCTACACTCTTTTGGGCATCTTCAGGGCTGTTACTGGACACTGACTGGGGACTATTTATTCCGGAAGGGTTTATATAGTGCTTAATCTGGGTCAATGGGGCGGAAATTTCCACGTGTGATGTAAATGGTAACCATGTTCGCGATTTAAATGAAATTGTTGGGATGTTTGAAGGTCTCTATAGATTCATGAATTTTTTTTTGCTATGATGGTGAGGGTGGAGGGAAGATTTGGTGAGTACGAATGCTGACCGATCGCTTTGTTTCACCGATATACACACTGCCGCACGAACATGGAATCTGGTAGACACCAGAGGCGTCCAGAATATCGCGGTCTTTAATGGGTGGGCTAGTAGTCCGAGAATTTGAAATTGGGTTAAAAGATGGTTTTTATGTTGTTCCCGAAGAGATTCTTCACTGATGCGGTCGGTAATACTTTGAATGTAGGGCAGATACGGTTGCTGATGGAAATTGGGATTAGGTGAAGGGATTCGCTATGGAGAAAGTTCGAATATCTTTCCTTATTCTTGCGGATCAGATTTTCCGTGATGTGGTTCAGTTGGATCGTGTAATGAAATACCCGTGTCCAATATTACTTCTAACTTACATTTATTCATTGTTCACTAAATAGAATTGATAAGAAATCCGTTAACCACAGCTTTGATAGTGGTTACAATGGGTTGTAAATGTCCTGTAAAGAGTATTATTAAGAAGCTGGTCATCATCGCCTGGGAGCTGCAAGCCAGGGTCATCATCTTCCGCCCCAGACGACGACAATCACGCGACATCGCTAGAAGAGGCCCATAAAGTCAAGTCGCACCTTATTTTTTTCATTTATCATTTTTTTTATGCAATCATATTTACCTCTTTCAATCTATTGCTTTGAGTTCACTATAAATCTTCTTTATTCGATGCTGTAAATTTTCGTCGTTTGATATAATTAATACTTACTTCTATCTTGTTTTTGGGAATCTTATTTTCGCATTTTTCTCGCTTCTTTTCGATTTATTGTAATTAAATGTAATTTGTCTTATCTCAATATCTTTTGTAATAAAACATTGATAATATTTGAAATTAATTCCTTTATTAATTAACATTCGACCACCGGAGATAGCTTTGTGCTACGATACAATTAATAATTTTAAATGGGCAAAGTAAGTAGCCATATTAGTACATTTGAACATTGAGATGTATGCGTGGGTTTTCGATAAACGGAATATCCCAGCCCAGTGTCAGAACGCCGGTGTACGAGAACATCTAAAAAAGGAAGGCAATCGTCCGATTCGACCTCCAACCTCCATAATGACGCGTGTGGAACCAGGTTTAAAGATCCGTGTGCATGAGGCCAGATGATAAATGTGTATCAACACTTAGGCTAAAGGTTGTAAGATAATACAGCTTGTAATTCAAATGTTTCCGGGTGGACGAAACGTCGGTAAAAGCTACGACAAGGACGCGGTTCCAATCCGGAAAAGCCTACGTACCTACTTTCTACGCATTTACAATTTACATTGTCAATTGAAAGCGATGACTGAAAACAGACTTATGATTGGTTTAAACGTAACCGAAAATAATGCTAGTATAACTCCTCACGGTATCGATGGAATCGTTCCCGGCAAAAGCAATGTGAAGAAAAGATAAAAAATAGCCAATCATCGCTGCTTTCTAGACGGCAGACGTGTGTCTTTTGCTCAAGAGATACCTGGCTCACCCTTTCGAATAACCCGATGAGCAAATAATGGAGTTAAATAGACAATGCTGATAACGCAGGGTAGGCAATTTTCTCTTTGCCCACGCTGCTTTTACTAGAAGTGATTCCATCAATATCATGGGAAACTAAATTAGTATTATTTTTAGTTATTCTTTCTAGACACTTTTCTTTGATGTACTTTAAACGTTTCAAAAATGGCCGAACATCAGTTGACGGTGACGGGCGCGCCGGACGACCACCAATCGATATTGATAGAATTATTCACAAAGAGTCCAGTATCTTCAGGTCGGAGGAGGCAAATGCAAAGATGGAAGAATCGGCTTTTACGCTCCCAAAAGGAAAGGATCTTGCTATACTCCAATTTTATTTAAAAATTTCACATACTTTACGATAATGTTAATATAAAATTTCACTTCTAAACATATTATTGAATAAATTACGTGATTTTAACATGTATAAACTATCGCCCTATTCGTGGCAATTTACATCTAGCATTCGCACGCTATTTTGCAGCTTGTTTTTAACTTTAAGAGCGTTGCATCGACTATATATAAACCATGAGATGAGCGTGTATAAATTCAAAGTTGTTTTTATTCGATAAAACTCTTAAATATCGTTTTCATTAAAACGTTTTCCCGGATAAATATTTAAAAATGAGACCGACATTTCGATACCTACGCGATTGACTGAAATAATAAACATGCAAAATTTGTATTCATTCTATTCAAGACCTTATCCTTCAGGATTATGAACCGAGACAATTGAATTTGTTATTTGTAACGGATAATTGATTTGGAAGAAAAATAATTAAACTGTTGAATATGTGTGGCAACACTGGAAAATAGACTACAATAACAACGATAGCTTCTAGCCAAACAATTCTCGAGCATATTTCCATTACATCTTTCTGCCTAAGACTTTCGTATTTTCTAACAGAAATATTAAAGACTTCTGTAAGCATCTTCAATTAAAAGCCACTTCGTCTCGATGAGTATTCTTCTGAATCGTCGATGAGAACAAAATCCGTACTTCGCTAACACCCTGTGTATAACCCAAATAAGTTCCAACGACAAAACTGTGAGAAAACCAAACTAAATTAGGTCAGGAACTTGAAGAAAAGTAGAAATATAAGGTAAAGGAAGTGCTACAAGTGCTGCAGCCCAATGTATAAATATACTGCCAATCGAAGAAAATGTACCAGGTTAGTTTTACAACAAAGTGATTAGATATAGTCTTGTCTGTAACATGCACCGATAAATCCATCAAAGTTGAATGACTAAGTGGACCTCTTTCCTTGTTTCGCAGATCTGCATCCATTTTCGTGTAAATGTGTTGCGCTACAATTAACAATTCAATCCTTCCATAGCGGTAACGAGGTATATGCTCTTTGAATCCGATAGTAGAAAGTAATTTAACGAAGAAAAAGGGGCCCATAATACACTGAGAAATGAAGTGTCTCGTTTTAGAAGGGTAACAGCATGATTATTTATATCTAAAATTGTTTTCTTAAATAACGTGTTTCGTACAAAAGCAAAGGCGATACATGATACAAACAAGGCTAAGGAACAATGGGGAACGAATTTTTAAAATGTTCATTTGTCAACAACCTATCGGAAAGGGGACGAATTTGCTCCATCCAACCAAAGGCCGTATCTGATATTAGACTCAAAAATTCTGCTTGCATTGGATGATTCGAATCTTATAAATATCAATTTTTAAATTCGACGTGTTGTGATGCATCAGCGAAAATGGTTATATGCGATTGTAAGTATAGAAGCGCCAAATCGTTAATAAATAAGAGGAAAATGAGCGGTCCTAATGCCAAACCCTGAAGCACACCACACACAGCGCAAAGGGCTGGAACGACCCGCACTGTTGCGACCAAATACATACTGATTGTTAGATGGGATCAGGGACAATCACGTCTTCGAAATTTTCGAAGATGAAGCTCATAAGAGACATAGTCAAGCTTTAGAAAACGGAGCAACGACTTACGAAGTAGGATTAATTTTCCTATTAATTGAAGGAAATTGTTTCTTTGGCCAATGGCTAGGTAAATGGTACGAAGTCTTGAGGATCCAGCCTACATATTAGAATACTTTGAAGTGACACGGTTGTTTTAACACTGTCTAGATTTTAAATTTAGTCTTAATTTGAGTTTTTTAAATGTTTGTGTAGGTTAGAAGACTTCTTTAAAGATGCCAAAACATTTTAGAATAAATTTTTGAAAAAGGCAACACTAATTGCCGAAACGTCAAAGGGAAAATCTTGTTTGTTCTGAGCTTTCCCATCAAAATTATCCCATCATCCTCAAGACTTCGTATCATTTACTTTTAATATTATTAGAGAACGTAGGAGGTAGATATAGCACCATTGAGGTCAAACTGACAATGTGAAAATAATTTTTTGGTTATTACAATTTTAACAAAAATATTAACTTAACTTAATTTTTAATGTTACTTATTGGAGCTGTAACTTCTTCCTAAGAAAAGATGTGGGATTAACATTGGAGGTAATATGTTTCGTTGAATTTTGAGCTGCCAATGAAAAGTAATCGCCAGCAAATTTTGTGAACGAAATCCAGCAAAAGATTGGATTCAGTGCAACGTGCAGTTATAAGGCGCATGTTCTTGTTTTTCTATGAGATCCAACTCTTGCAGACACTACTGTACACACTATTTCTTTCTGCTGTTAGAAAAAGCCAACAAATCTTCGTCACGTCCGATTGGTTCAATATCCTTCGCGACAATATCCAATTACCTGCCCCAGTACTAGCGCCGCGCCATTTCGATCAAGTAATCTATGCATTTACGCGAACAAAAGATCATAATTAATAACAGTTGCCTAACGATGAAAGGTGGTGCGCCTCCGTCCTATCATTTTCTGTCACCCGCCCTCGCGGTTACCATAGTTCGGTTAGACGCTTCTAACGATTGACCAAGGCTCCCTCTCCGGTAAGGGTCGTGAATCGGCGAACAATACCCCGGCTTAAGTAAGAGCCGGAGAGGACCTCTGAAAGTGTGCACTTCTCTCGGCCCGTTTAGTGAATAGGCGATATTACCATGGAGTCAGCGATTTCGTAGAGGAAATGAGCAGAGCTCGAGCACTTTCCACGTAGTAGTGCAGCGTGGTGTTGTTGTCTATGATCGAAGGAGATTTTTTTCAGTTCTCTTTGTGATTCGGTGGGATATTCTTGCATTGGTGAAAAAATGTGAACTGAAGGTGGATCGTTGGTGTTATTCATGGTGAGGATTTCAACAGATGATGGCGTACAAACTAGGAATAGCATAACACCTCCTGTTAAACGGTCCTCTTCGAAGAAAAGGTAAGCAGTTCGTCCTATACGCGTATAAGATGTTCCCTATGATTTTATTCAAATAATGACATGAAGATGGCGAAACTCGTCGAAAATATTTTGGTAATAAAATTACGCATGCGTTGAAAGATAGAGAAGCGATTTCTGTAACAATGAAAAAAAAATCGAATAGGTTGCTTGAGATGCAGGGGACAGTAGAGGGGTTTAACGTTAATCTTCTAAATAACTTTCGTCAGGCGCGATATTGCGTCCACATTTAAGTTAATAGATGATTTTGTGAAAATACCAACTCGCGTCCTACTCTTATGGACAATTCTTTTTCTGATATTGTTGAAATGCAAGATATTCTTCTTATGGATTCTGCTGTTGTTGGCTGTGCTGCCCTTTTTCGATCCAAAGAATTCCGACGATAATTGTACATGTTTTAGAAATTTTAACGACGCTAATGTATCAAATTTTATTGGGTGGTTAAATAATTTTTTGGGGTCAACTTTTTATATACAGTCACGTAAATCTTGCTTTTGGTTTCTTTTTATTTATTTTACTATTTTAATCAATCTCTTTAATAAAAGGAAAAACCGCCAAGAGTCCTTTTAAACATAAATGGCGAACTCCTTATTGTATAATTTCAACACAAGAGCGTCCCCGAATTCTGGGATTACTTCTTTTTGCCTCGCGACCTGAAATTGGTTCGCACATCCAGCAATGCCTAAGAAACAATAGATTAAGCAACCATAGATTGCATATGTTTGTACTTGCTATTGTACGTTTCCATTTACTTTATGTGACAATTGTCTACGTCCAAAGTTCTGTTGAAGCAGTTTAAGCGAATTAAGTGGAAGTTCTAGTGTCTCCAGAAGGCAAAGCACAAGTCGAAACAATGCACCGCAAAGAGTAAATCAGGTCCCAAAAAGTGGTGAAGACTGTTTAATCTACCGGGAGAGAGATGGCAATTATGTGAGATAGCCATAGAATTGACTCTCTTGAAAAAGGAAAATCAATAACGGGGGCATATTATGCATCATTACTTGACAGGAGAAACTGCCGCATTTGCAGAAAAATAAAATTTTGTTCCACCAAGAGGAGCACAATCTCATGCTTAGTGATCGCCACGAATTGGGGTTCGAATTGATAAAACACCAACTCACTATTTCGCTATCACTTTTCACATAAATTCGGTCCTTAATGGGTCCTTTCAGCACCTTATTCTGGGTTCATTCCACTATTTGGACGCCTTAAGAAGATCCTTGAGAAGCATCTCTGTAGAGAGACTTATGTTGCTTCTGCGTTGGGTTAGAAACTATTCAGATTACGCTCGTACTTCGGAAATACGATTTTAATTTTTACGTTTACGAAATGCGAGATTAAAAGAAAAACACACGGAAACTTTCTCCATTAAACGTCGGATACGTGCGTGTGTACAAGACATACTTTACATATAACAGACGGCACCCTCTACGAATAGATTAATTAATTCGCGAAATTCGTTTACGTTATTCGAACGCGAGCAATGAAAGCAATACGGCGTCCAATCTCGACGTACGCCGATATATAATCCTTTCTAAAAATAAGTGTAACTTCAGTGAGGCAATTGTTAATAACCCACGTCATTTCGTCGAAAACCCCATCCGTTTGAGATCGGTCAAGATTAATCTCTTTACCATGATGTGTTGTGATGAGTTTGTCGGGATCTTCTATCTTACGAAATCGACGCGTGTAAATATTTCTACAGTGACTGGCGGACAATTAATCTATGCTGACTCTTTTGGCGTATTCGATAGCTTCGAATTAGACATGCAGCTCGAAAACGCGACTGATTTGTTGATTGGCACATGTCAGTAGATTTTGCGGGAAGAATTCAACATAACCGGTAATTCCCCGACCACTAAGAGACGAGTCATATCGATATCTGTAGATGATTAGAAGAACGCCTTCGAGTTTAATTAGATTTTCTTAAAATAATAATAGCTAGGACTGTGGCGTAGTATGGCTGACGACATAAATTACCGGCAACCTCCGCACCATGCAAGTTAAATAAATTAATCCAGGATCGGATGGTTCGGTCGCCGGTTGAGAATGTGGATCCTTGCATCCGTCCCGGATTAATTTATTTAACTTTTGTGTTAGGGAGGTTGCCGACACTTTTTTTCTTTGACAAGTGACGAGAGTTTATAAGTACCTCCTACATATAGTACATTCCTTGCTGAATATTTTTTCGCTACTGATGAGATCATCCACAAAGAGTTCTTACCTCCAGTTCTATCGCGGCAGCTAAGGGAAGATACGAGAAGGAAACGTTCAAAGCGTTCATTTGGGATCAGCAAAGACGTTGCCCAGAGTAGTAATATCAGAAGGATCAGAAGCAAGAGATAGATCTGCGATGTTTTGAGACCAATTAAAGATATAGCGTACATCAAAAAAATAAAAAAAGCACCAGGTACCAAATATGGTTATCTCAAAGAATCGCAGCACAATTGATCAGAGACAAAAGAAAATTTTCTCTTGTGGTGATGCTTTAAAGCTTGTCATGATTAGAGATGACCAAGACAGCTGAAATTATTACTTTCTTGCAGCGACTGGACAGACTCGTGTCTATTCGTCTCATAGGGTTCGTGTCGCCTACTGGTTTCCCCGAGAGTCGACAGAACACGAGTCTAGTCGATGCAAAAAAATAATAATTTCAGCTGCCTTTGTCATCTCTAGTCATGACCTCGGGAGCCTTTTTGTTTGTAGATTGTCTCTGTAGAGTGTTCCAAGGCTTTGCAGTAAATTTACCACCATCTATTATTACCATGAATTGTAACATATTTTCGGCAACTTCTGCATCATGGATCAAGATCATTTCAGTTACATTTCTTCATAATATGACGTGTTGCATACCTTTCTGGTCTTCTTTATACTTACGCCGATACAATTTGTAGGGTTCTTCATGAGCGATCGATGATGGATCGCATCCATCGCAAATTGACGGAATACATCCTGAGAGAGGGACTCCGCAGGGTGGATTACTGGAACGAGAAGGGATGGCGTCTGTGAGAGATCTCTACACAGAAATTGTTGCGGGATGACATCGACTGCCCCTTCTTACTTCCTTGTGCCACAATTAAATTCAAGATATGTCCATTCGGACAAACATTATGAGGCGAACTCCTACTTACACCCTTTGTAAGGCGGCTAGACGATGTTCAAGTAGGAAAAAAGAAGGGGGGAACAAGAGGAAATGCATGTTTTTGTATTTTTTTTATGGTTTGTGTATATATCACTTATCCTAATTATTGTATCTAAACCTATTGAATAATAAACGTGTATTATTATTATTATAAGCAGGATTAAAGGTTATCCAATTTTTAACCCTGTTACCGAAGTAATCGATCAGTAAAATCTACAAAATAATCCGCCATAAACGGACTCGATCAACCCTCTAATTGGTGCAAAGCTGTTGGTAGATCCCAAATGGTTAAATTCCTTGTAATAGGGATGCGCCCTCTACTTGATGCGCGACCTCCTCTAGAAATTCTTGTCCACAAATTTAGTTTCTAAGAAGAAATTTCGTGAAACTTGTTGGCAACTCTTGGCGTTTACTTGCGTTACAAACACCACGATTAAAACAAGAAATCTCTTTTTTTTTGTTTTTTCCTCTTTGATTTTTCTACCATCTCCAAACCCACGCTAATAGAAACTTTAACATACGATTACCGCTAATAACGCGAACGGTTCTCAGTTGTTATTGTTGTTACTGTACCGGTCGATACCTTTACGAAATTTAAACACACTCAGCCACACGCACACAACACTTACACGTACCGATTTACCGCAGCAAACGATTTTATAATTGATTTATGTTTATTGTCATTTAATGTTTCGCCGTCCAAAACGCAAGGTTTACACTTTAACGAGGTTATTTCCGCGAAATTAGGTACAGCGGCGTGTGGCACAACTCTTACTTCCCTGCCGCCCACGTCCTCTCTCCGTGTTACCCCCGGCTATCGCAGCCCGATCCACGCTAAATTAAACCTGGGAAGAAGCAATAAATTTATTCGGCCATTTATCGGGATATCGCCCGGAAAATGTTTTTTGACTCCGCGTCTCTACTGTTATTGTTGTTTTTGTCCTACGATCTTTCAAAAACGATGCGATCGATATAAAACATCCGCGCAGATACCTAAAATATTAAAACCCCGATTCGAATTTTCTTTTTTTTTTTTTTTTTCATTCAGTTGGTATCAAGAACCAACTGCATCAGGCAGAGATCGTGGTTAGATCGTTGGGCTACTCTGGAGGATGGAAAATAATTTTTGGAGACGAAACGTAACATGTTCTATGACTCAGTGCATTAGCCCGCCAGAGAAGCCCAAAACATCAGGCATGAATGGTAGAATAGAGTGG
>LR737382.1:14700074-14829476 GCA_902655005.2 Marronus borbonicus
TTTTTTGTTTCATTCAGTTGGTATCAAAAACCAACTGCAACAGGCAGAGACCGTGGTTAGATCGTTGGGCTACTCCGAAGGATGGAAAATAATTTTTGGAGTGGTAACCTTTATAGGAAACGTAACATGTTCTATAATTCAGTGCATCAGCCCTCCAGAGAAGCCCAAAACATCAGGCATGAATAGTAGAATAGAGTGGATGGAATCGAAGAAATAAGCCCGGAGTGTTGATGTCGATTAATAACTGCGGATAGAACTTGACACGGTACACTCCTGAAGGTAGAACACAATCGAAACGATGGGTTACGGAGGGTAAATCGGCTCCGAATAAAGTAATTCCTCCAATAATCTTCGAGTTGTGGCGATAATCGATTAATCTTGAAAAAGGAAAAGCAACCATTTCTTAACAACCTGAAACGGAAATTGCGGAAAAACGACCACTTTTTCTCGAATTGATAGACCACCCATTTTATCCCAAGTTCATCGAATTTTCATCGAATGATCATGATACCACTTCCAACCTTCAATGTCTCTCTTGTAGCTTCCAAAAATCCAATCACTTTCTTACATATAAAAAAAAAAAAAAAACCATGAGTCATCAGCTAGTATTGGAGCCGTAAAACCACACCACAGCAAGTAAATGATGAAAAATCAACGAATAACGTATATTCGCAATAAACAACTAACCATGACCAAACCACAATATCTAATTGTTCTCTCGCTCTTGAAATTCGGAAAAGAACTGAATCGAGTCGAATTAAACCGTTCTTAGGCGCCAGATGATACTTAAAATAAATGCGGCTTGGCGCAATACTTATACATATATTGTATTATACGCTTTTAAAATATTCCAACCGTTAGGCTTTTGTTTATAACACTACTACATACGCACGTCGTTGATGATTCGATACGTACGTAACGAATGTGTTTATTAAATTGGATGTATAGTGTCGTCGCGCGTTTTTGGACAGCCT
This sequence comes from Marronus borbonicus, assembly GCA_902655005.2. Taxonomy (NCBI): domain Eukaryota; kingdom Metazoa; phylum Arthropoda; class Insecta; order Coleoptera; family Scarabaeidae; genus Marronus; species Marronus borbonicus. The sequence goes on from LR737382.1 coordinate 14,701,049, forward strand.
TCTATCTTTCAACGTTTGGGAAACAAAAAAAAAAAAACTCCTCAATTAGGAGAAAAGCGAGCAAAATTCCGCGATGCAGGAAGTTGAAATTTGGTCGTACCGCCGCTTTAACTAGCAACTTCCTATTCTGGTCCTGCTGGTGCAGCGTATAGAAGTGTAGAATAGATGATAATTCTCACGCGGCTAAGGAGCGTGTGTGTTCCCCTACCTGCTAATCGGATCTGAAGATAGCTGCCTGCTTTCGGACGTAAATCAGTGACGTGGTTGTGCGGCTAAGACATGGAGTGTTGCGACACCGTATGCACTACCGTGTTTCCGTTCCGGAAAAAGAAAAGGTATTCGTATAATATATAGGTTGGTTCATTTTCCACCCTCGGCCCCCATGGTGAGGGGGCGTCGCTTATTATTGGAAATTTTGGATAGGTTTGTGACAAATGATTCTTACGAATAAAAAAAAGAACAATCTTCTTGTTTTATCTCTAGCATGTTTATTTGGCTTTGCAGAGAAAAACTAAAAACACATTCTCAAGGCGACTTTCGATGGTATACTTGATATAAACTTGATCGACAATGGATCGTTTGCCAAACCGTGTAATGTTTATGTTTAACAGGAATTTGAGTGGAAATCAACGGGATATTTTACAAATGATGTGTTTCTAAATTTATGTAGATTTTCTTCGCCTTATTTAAGGCGAAACATTAAATAGAAGTAACAATAACAGTAATAACAATAGAAAACAAAACAATTACAGCAAATATTAACATTTTTTTTATTAATAGCACAATTATGTACGCTTTCGAGCATTTTCTTTTCTATTAACGACATTCTTCAGTCTACCTAAATCTACCTGGAAGTTCTTCAATTTTTTGTGGGACATCAGCTTTATAAACATTATTTTTAGCAACTCGCCATAAATTTTCTAAAATTTCCATTATTAACAAGAAATTATTGAATTATCTTCATAATTGTAATCTACTTTTCCAGCACGGATATTGCCTTCTTCCAATTTAAAAAAAAAACATTCTCCCATCATTGGATACCAGCGCCCCCCCTTCTTTGGCAATCTGCATCGACGTCTTCGAAACGTTCGATACGATCAACCATAACATATTACTCCAAAAGAGGTCTTTCGAATGACTAGTTTAAGTCCCATTTACTTAATGGAAACCAGTATGTCACAATACCAAATCAGCCCATCATACTGTAAACATTGGTTTTCCCCAAGGGTCACCTGCTGAATCCTACCACTCTCGACTGCGTTTCTAACAAGACCTAGAAAGACGTTCAAATGTATTCTTCGTCTATTGAAAGCGCGATATCAATAACTTTTGTCAACGTGTTATACATGGATGAAATAAAAAAAAAAACTTTGAAGGTTGGGTGGTGGTCTTCAGAATGTGGCTGCAATTAAAGGTGATAGAAACAAAAGAAAAAAATGCTTTTGCGGTTTTTTTTTTATTAAATCTCGAATGTGGAATAAGCAAAATCCCCTTGGTAAGGGTCGATAATGAATCAGTCTGTATAAAGTGAAATAAAGAGAATAAAATAATGGTTCTAGAACTTAGTTATATAGTTTCCTTTACTCTTATCCCCAGATTAAAAAAGGCGGTCTATATTACTATCTTCAGCAGGTAGCCACAAAATAGTATTGCTATTTTGTTTGAACGCTCTTCAATTATTTTTCTTCTCGCTCCTTTTTTTCTACTTTATTAAACGGAACACAACTAATCTCATTACCTTCACCGCGTCCTATTGTATCTGGAGTCCCCCAAGGCAATATCTTTAGTCCTACACACTGTACACATCTAACATTGTGTATCGTTTACGTTGCTTCAAGTTTCGTCTTTACGCTGATGACACACAAATTTATTATTCTTTTAGCCCTGAAGATTCGCATCGAGCTGCTTCACGTACAATTAATGATCTTCAAAAGCTTCGAGTTTTATAAAACATTGCCTTTACATTAATACAAAAAGACAAAACTTCTGTTTTACTTTTTAGTAGTAACGCTGCTTTGCCTAATTTCAAAATCAAGATAAATAATGAGGGATTACCCAAATTTCATAGGATATCCCGTACATTTCGATAGGCAGGTAAGGATTGGTATTTACAATAGCAAGAGATACTTAAAGGATAACAACAACGTTATAATTCCGCTTAAATTAACATTTCAATCCATTATTTTTTTTTTTTAGTTTGTTTTTTTTAATTTTTGATCTTAGGTCTTTAGTAAAGAAAACAAAAAGTTTCTTTTCTTTGGATTTATTTTATTTTGCGGCGCTTCGTGATATCACTTTCGTCGATCGATTAGCTTCTTCTTGCAACTTAAAAATAATTTTTATGTTGTGTCTGTCTTTTCTCATAAAAAGAAAAAAAAAGAAAAATAGATGTACATTTTAAAATTTAAATTTGTCGATATTATTACAGTATCGGAACAGTTCTTTAATTATGTTTATCTTTTCACTCTAACATTCTAGTTGACACTGTGAAAAAGCTGCCTACCTTTAAGGCTGCTGATTTCGAACCTACTGCATGCGTATAACGAAGCGTATGACTTGTCCGCATTAATTTAATATGATTTTATTAAAACTTGTTCAATCAACCTTTTCTTTTTCGCCCTGTACAGGAAACAATACAATCTTTACAAGGTAATATTTTCTTCTCTCTATAAGTTCTTTAATATTTCCAATTAAATAGTCCGAGTCGATGTAATTTCTTTGTCGACATTTTACAATGTTCACAAGACCGTCATACATGGGAAGTGTTAGTGATAAAGAATCTGTTATCACTCGCTAATGCGTGATATAAAATCACTCATTACTACGCTGGCAGTTGTTTATTGCATTGTGGACGGACTAACCAGATTACAGAACAATGAGAGAAAATCGTAAGCTTGAGAATGTCGTACTGGTTAACTTCGGTGAATTGAGGTAATTGTATACTATTAGTGTTATTTTAGTGATAATCTTTAAATTCTGGTTATTTTCGGTAACTAACTAACGGCTAAATTGTTAAAGATGAAGGATTAGTTTTGGATATTTTAAAATCGATTATCGAGATCTTCCATTCAAAATTTATTTTCTCACAGATATTAACCAAAAAATATAATGCTAAGATAGCTTAGCTTCCTCATGGTATTAATGGAATAATTCACGGCAAACGCAACAAAAGGAGAGAAAAAAGTTACACTAACATACGGACATGTTTCTGCCTACCCGGCGTCATCAGCGTGGTTTCGAGAGTAATTTTGATCTCTACCTTCTATCGCTGTTGCCTCACAGTTAATGACACAACTTTCAAAACGACAAACTCAACATTTCTTAGCGCCCTCTAGTGCCAAAATAAACGCATGCCTGCCGTTCAGGAAGCAGCGACATAAACCGGGTACTCTTCCACAATTTTTTTTTTTTTTTTTGGTTATTGTTTCTAGGCATTTTCTGATCGTTCTGTCCACAGCTATTGATTCAAAATTTATACAAACATTTCTATGTCCTCTCCAAAAGTGTTGAAATATACACGTTGAAAAAGCTCGACTAGTAAAGTTTGCAGGAACATTAGTGTCCCAGTCGGTATTTTTCGCAAAAGTAACTTTTGATAAAAGTTCTCGAACAGATACGTCAGTTAGTTTGGGTATGACAGCCATTTAAAGTGAACAACTTTTGTGATTTCTTGATTTGACGAAAACGAATGATAAAAGTGGAACTCGGTAGGGTTTTCGAAGAAGAACGTTCAGCTCGCCCAAATGAGGTCACCACATCAGTAGGGAGTTTTCCGCAAGGTGGGTGCCGCGGTTGCTCACGATGAACACCATGAACACGCACGTTTGTCGACTTCAAAGGAATGTTTGGCGACGTTAAAGCGCAATCAAAATAATTTTTGACGTCGTTACTGTTGATGAAGCATGGAGTCTTCACAGCGCAATCCAAGGAGTAGGTTTTTCTTGCCCAACCGGCACTAGAGAAGGCTAAAGCCACTCCGTCAGACAATAATATTATGGCCACAGTGTTTTGTGAAATATGCGGCAATCCATGTTGACTACTTTGAAAAGGGCAAAACGATTAATGACGAGTATTACGCCAACTTATCGGATCGTTTCAACAATGCTGTGAAAGTCCGTCCGCATTCTCCATTTTCATCAAAGCAACACACACGTGCGCACTTGTGTCATAGCTATGGTAAAATTCCATGAGTTAAGATACGATTTACTGCCATATCCACCATATTCGCCAGATTTAGCCTCCAGCGCTTCCTATTTCCGAATATGAAAAAATGGGTCGACGGAAAGGGATTTGGCTCAAACAATGAAAGGAAATGCAGAAACAAACGACTAATTTGCAGGGTTTTTACTCTATTTTCCTTAACATGAGCCAAGCATAAGTGAACATACGTACAAATTAGGTAGCCAATATCAGCAGCTTCACACTTTGAAGAATATCTCCTTCGGTCATAATTCGCAGTACTTTTCGCTGCAGGCGAAATATTCGTTCTAAATGGAGGAAATGAGCCCAAACCAAAAGGCCACAATAGCACCTTGACATGAACAGCGTACGCTAGGCCGTCAGCAGAATACTCTAGGCAACCACTTCCTTGAAAGATCTTACAGGGGAAACCGCGAAAAAAGCCGGAACCTAGCCGGTGCTTCGTTTAAATTCAGATTATTATTAAGAAACTAATCTCGAATCTCGGCTACGATGCGGTTCACATCATAAAGAAGCTGGTGAAAGTTTTCGTTGCTGATGATGGTGCATTGTCTGCGAAAAGTACGGTTTGAATTGGATTTTGTACGCTAGCTAAATGAATAACCAAACCAAGGTGCTTTTGGAAAATATTTTTGGAAAACGTGAATCAAATCGAGAATTTGCGACATTTCTGGGAAAAACTCAACTAGCTAAAGGGTCGCAAACACCCTTCAGAAACACTACCTGAAGCCAAAATAAAAGCACTGCGGCAGTCCCCGCAGGAGATAACTTGATAATATAGCCACAATTGTAAATTTATTTCAATAAAGTTCTTAGTTTTCAGGATACTCCGTTTTATTGGCCAAGGCTGTCGATAACCTCATAACTCTTCCGGTTGTCGAGTAAGCAATAACAACACTAAAAACGTCATTATTACTTTTGAGCCAACGTAATAAGACTTAATTTGTAAACCATTCTCGTTTCAGCGGCGTTTAGAGGCGGCAGCTTTTTGATCTTCCGTCAAATTCTCGGTTTATATTACCTAAATGTATATCTACTCATAAACGCTGGGCTTTATTCATTGTATACCTTCAGCCGTTGGTTTATAGATAACATCAAACGCATATCAACATGCAGCAGTTCGCTGCTAGCTTACATTTCGTCAATTATCTCACAATCGGACGACTTTACATTCTCGAAATGTATATTGACAAGATCCCTTTTATTGTTCCGTGACGCTACAACTTATTCGCGTAGGCGTTATTGGCGTTAGTGCAGATTGTGGTAATGCCTTCTTTACAACCTTGCCAACTTCAATCAAAGACAATGAACTTGGAAAAGATCCGGGAATTATAGGCGCCCACGTCTTTATTTATTTCTTCAGTTTTAAAATAACTATGTTTGTATTGTGCCCGTATTCACATCAATATCTACTAAAGATTTCAAATGTTCAAGAATGTCATAATTTGGCCAAATATGAGCAAATGCCATAAGAAGAATCAAAATGTGGTTAAAAAATTTCATCTTTTAAGAGCATTTAATTTATCCTTTATTAAGATAGATTAGTTTCCTGATTGTCTAAAGATAGCTTATACATAAGAAATTCCCTAAAAGTGATTATTAGGGAAAATGCACCTTCACAACACGGGTTTACGCGTAGTAAGTCCACCGAAGCTGCATTATTTATATTCAACATTAGATAGCGATAAATATGTTGCTTGCGTTCAGTTTGTTTGTTGTAACCAGACCTTTCCATCTATTTTATTACTCAAACTCTACGCATTGGGATTTCGGAGGAACACCCACTTATGGCTGAAATCATTCATCAATAAGAGAAACTGCCGGTCAAGCGGAGGATCGTTTTAGGCGTTCTTCAGGGCTCAGTCCTGGAACCTTATCGAATTTTATGCAAACAGGTGATTATTCTTTATGCAGACGTTGTTAATAACGGCATCAGACGCAGTCGATGAGTTGGAAGCATGGTGTCAGCGCACTAAACTTGTTCTTGATGAGAATATGATGCGAATACGATGTGAGAAATATTCTAGAAATTTTTTTTGTTTTCTAACAATGCACAAACAGGTTACAAATACGGTGCAAACTTTTCCACGAACACTGCATCATCAAACATAATCCTTCTAATCGAAGGATTATGTTAACGCCAAAGGTAAAATTAAGCCACAAATAATCCAGCTTACGTACAAAAACTTTTAACACAGCTTATATCTAAATTCAAGAACATATGATGGGACAAAAGTATAATTGGACGGCTGGCAAACGACGAAGCAGTATGGACAGTGTACGCAAGGCTCACTTTCGTACAAGTTTACTGCGTATCATCCAAGATTGCTTTTGTGCCATTGTACATCCTTTTTGTGTTATCTCTTTTTTAAACGTGACGTCCTATTTTGGTCTACGAATATGTGAAGGTCCTTACGCTTTATATGTGGCAAGTGTGTCTAAGATTCAACTGTAATAGTGCAACTTTTTTGTTATTGTGTTCCTATTGTGATTAGAGCTACTGCGTGAACAATGAGTTGCTTCGAAATGACAATAAATCCCATGCGCAAAAATGAAAAACGGTGCATATTAATTTTTTATTAGAAATATAATGTTTTGCTCCAGAGCCTACCAACACGTAGGTTTTACTATATATCATTTGCTTCTTATACAGAATCGCGTACCTCAGCTATAAAATCATTTTAATTATTAAAAAAATAAAGAAGTATTAGCAACGCATTAACATCGGTAATTATGCTTGAGGAAGATACATATTTAATATTTGAAAAAAATAAATTAAATAAACAATAAACCAGCGCAATATTAAATCGAAAATTTGTAAATAATAATAAGTTAATAAAAGCTGAATATGAAGAACGCACTTTGAACATATCCGGGGGGCCCCCTTTTGTAATACGCTTAAGATGCTAAACGTAAAATGACAAAGGTGCAGAAAGTTAAGCAAATGCTAAAACTCAAAATCTGCAGAGATTTCGAATATGCGAACTAATTTTAAGGCCAAAGTCACTTTAACGTATTTAGCTTTATAATGCTGCTCTAAGAGCCATCCGTATTCCCATTTTTCTTGTAGAAAAAATCTTCCGCTTCGTAGATGCTAAGATTTGCTACTTCGCCGTTAGCTGGTGACGTCTTAGCTAATGAGGATTATTAGCCACTGCAGCTAATACACCAATTTCATTATTTTCTACAGTAGCTGTTGCTCGACGGAGAGCAATATAATGTAACTAGTAGAGCGTCAGACTCGGAAGATCTTTGACAGGTCTAAGTTATAAGTGTAACCTCTTTCTAAATTTGTCCGTTTCCTGAAATGTTTTAACGGAGATGTTCGATATATTGCAGGTCGCTGCCCAAGCTCAGCAGCCAGGAAGAGGACGGGCACACCCCCCACTCCCAATTCACTGGCGTGGCCCATTTCGAGCCGATCCCGCACGATCACGACTTCTGCGAGCGGGTGGTGATCAACGTGAGCGGTCTCCGGTTCGAGACGCAGCTGAGGACGCTGAACCAATTCCCCGACACGCTACTGGGCGATCCGGCGCGCCGCATCCGCTACTTCGACCCACTGCGCAATGAGTACTTCTTCGACCGCAACCGGCCGTCGTTCGACGCCATCCTCTACTACTACCAGAGCGGCGGCAGGCTGCGGCGGCCCGTCAACGTACCGTTGGACGTCTTCAGCGAGGAGATCAAGTTCTACGAGCTGGGCGAGATGGCGATCAACAAGTTCCGCGAGGACGAGGGCTTCATCAAGGAGGAGGAGAAGCCGCTGCCGTCGCGAGAGTTCCAGCGCAACGTATGGCTGCTGTTCGAATATCCGGAGTCGTCGCAGGCGGCGCGCGTTGTCGCCATCATCTCCGTCTTCGTCATCCTCCTTTCGATCGTCATCTTCTGCCTGGAAACGCTGCCCGAATTCAAGCACTACAAGGTAAAGATCTAAATCGAATAACTTCTAAATAGCGAAAGTATTTAGTACCTTTCAAGAACAGTTACTATTCAAGCTCTGTTCGCATCATATCGCTAGTGTTGATAACGTCAGCTTTCTGCTGTAAGATTTTGCTGATCCCTAAAAGTTTATTAAGAACCTCCCTCTTTCTCCTACCAAGGTGTTCAACACCACAACCAACGGCACCAAGATCGAAGAGGACGAGGTGCCGGACATCACGGACCCTTTCTTCCTCATCGAAACGATCTGCATCATCTGGTTCACGTTCGAGTTGTCCGTGCGCTTCCTGGCGTGCCCCAACAAGCTCAACTTCTTCCGGGACGTCATGAACATCATCGACATCATCGCCATCATTCCGTACTTCATCACGTTGGCCACGGTCGTGGCCGAAGAGGAGGACACGCAGAACATACCGCGCGCGCCCGTCTCGCCGCAGGACAAGAGCACCAACCAGGCCATGTCGCTGGCCATCCTTCGAGTCATCCGGCTCGTGCGCGTCTTCCGAATCTTCAAGCTGAGCCGGCACAGTAAAGGGTTGCAGATCCTCGGACGCACGCTCAAGGCCAGCATGCGAGAGCTGGGCCTGCTCATCTTCTTCCTCTTTATCGGTAAGTTGCACAAACTTCTCCATCCACGTACCGAAATACTTGACACACCTACAAAGGCTATCTCATCGAAATGTCCCATATCAGTTCTATAAAACTCTATTCGATCTACTTACCAATTGTAATAGAGCTTTACGATGAACTTAATTCAAAAAGTAAAGGTGACGATTCACTTGTATCGTTTAGATGTAGTGTAACATGTTACGAAACGAGCCGAGCTGCTCAATGCGTTGAGTGCGCCGTCCGGTTGTTGGTCTTTCGGCAAACTACCTTGAATGTTTCATTACTCACTCAACAAAAATGCAGTGAGATAAGGAAAGAACGGTTTTGTTCATAGAGAAATATAGCAAGTGTTCTATTTTATGGGACCCTAAAGATAAGTACCATTATAATAAATTAAAAAAAGGAGACGCATGGGTGGAATTACCCGCAGAAGTTGTCAATGAAGTAGAGGTATGCCAGAAAAAGATTACTAGTTCACTTGCTTCTTTTCGGAGAGGGAGAACATAAAAATAAAGTAAAGAAGTCCGCATGGACGAGAAAAGGTGAGTATTCAGAATATAACATATATAATTTATATGTTTGTGTGTATTTAACAAAGCACCCCACAATTTATGTATATGTTAATTTCAGACGCAGCTGAAACTTACAAAAGTACATGGGTTGCTTTCAGATCATTATTATTTTTGCTAGATTGAAATAGGCCGGATCCCACAATAAATACCGTAAGTATCCCCTTTAAGCAAAATTTCCTTGCCAGCTTAGTGATCCTCTTACTTACAATATTCGGCAGTTTCATCGCGTATCTGATGCATTGTTCCGCTAGAACTTCGGGGTCGCTTGTGATATTTTCATTATCTTGTCACCAATGTACAAGTCTCATCATTTCTTGTACTTCATCATCATAACTTTCTGATAGTGTATGAATTGTGGCTTTATCATAAATCAGCACCCTCTAACTCTTTTGGTTTGAGCGCTACGGCGCTTCAAAGTTGAAAAAGAGAATTTTAATTTTTCAGCTTTGACACGCTACTGTCCGAAACAAATGCATTACTCACGAAATCGACATCGCTCTAGTTTTCGTCGATTAATCGTTTTCCGACAGGGAATGAACCGACGAATCGATTATGATGAAGCGGAGCCTCTTACTTAGCTTAGTTTGGGAGCTTCAAAGTTGAAAAAGAGAATTTTAATTTTTCAGCTTTGACACGCTATAGCGTCCGAAACAAATGCATTACCCACGAAATCGACATCGCTCTAGTTTTCGTCGATTAATCGTTTTCCGACAGGGAATGAACCGACGAATCGATTATGATGAAGCGGAGCCTCTTACTTAGCTTAGTTTGGGAGCTTCAAAGTTGAAAAAGAGAATTTTAATTTTTCAACATTGATACGCCGTAGCGTCCGAACAGTTACAGCTGGAGAGTTGGGCTTTCTTTTAGTTTTAGTCCGGATCTTTGGAACGGAATCAAACTTAACCTCTTAGCCCGTTCGGAGCATTCTTTCTTTAGACCCTTTTTAGACTTTCGTAATATTGTCTGAGAATGCAAAAGCTTCATCACCTATCAAATAATACGGAATTTCTTAAGTTCGTGTTGGCAACATAGTTGTTTCATTAATATTCAACGATTTTTAATTTGTTGATATAATTCACAATGGTCAAACACACCTTCATCTAATATTCTTCCCCGGCATCCAACATGTTTGCAGTTGTAATATTCGCTTCCACTATTCATAGGTGCTTGCGCCAAGGCAATGTAGAAAATTCCACACGGGGTCATACTGCTGCGCTACAGCAAACCATTCGTCCTGCGTTGCTGACATTTGAAACGAATAATCTTTTTGTTTTATAGTTGCAATCTGATGATGACCTGATGAGGATCCACTGATGTAGGTAATAAGAAACTGCCTCAGCAGGCTAATAGTACTACCGAGTCACATCATGGTGCCTGCTCTAAACATTTGAAAAGGGAAATCTGTACAAAACCAACCTGCACTTGCAGAAATGAACCAATGTCATGCATTCGATAAGTTTATGTATAACATCACGTGTTCAATATTTTGTTTAATGCTGATAGGAGGAAAACCACGAATATACTCCCAACTATGGTAGCCATAATTCTCTCAACAAAGAAACCCCTAAGTGGTACCGATTTCACAGGAGGCGCTTTCTCCACAAGGATCTGAGTTCACTCAAGTTAGCGAAGAATTCATTTCAGAATTTGGGGATCCGATCAAACTAAATTTTGCCAGTAGGTACTTTAAATTTTGAATGTACGTCATTTCAGGATTTAATGTACAATAAATAGAAAATATTTTTTAGTTTTATTCACCTTCGCATATCCCTATAACATGTATATAAATCCCCGGCGGCGTAAAAACGAAGTACAACAGCTAGTCTTTAGTAACTCTAATAACTTTTATCTTGTTCACTTTTGGTCCAATTAAATTAACGAAGTTTTCAAAATCTGTGGGAGGATTTGTACTGACCAGTAAGTACTTGATTTTTAAGAATATTCACCGATGTCGTTTCTGCTTTTGGACAGGTGGGTATCCAATAATGTTTTCCTTTCATTTTCTTTTGTGAGAGCAAATGACTCTATAACTTCGTAAAATCAACGAACCTCTTCGACCGACATTCTTGAAAATTGTGGAGCAGCATTCACGGCCACCGTTCGTTGCGTCTCGAGGCCGTTGTAAGCATGCTCACCGCGAATCTTTACATTACACCTAAATAATACAAGCGAATCGCCACCTTAACTGCCTAACTCACACTAATTGAGAGTAGAAGCCTGTTTTGGTTCCATGAAACTGTAGAATTTACGAAAATATTTTATACCGAGAGATCACGAACAACTGTTCGTCCCTGTTTCCGAAATATCAGCGCCAAACTATTGTTAGACGAAAATAGATATTTGGACAATTCGATGGAACCGCCTATGTATATACGCACGCTCCAACAAATGACTCGTGCAGCATGGGGGGCCATCAGAAAAAACGGCGTTGTTGTCTGTTATCTTTTTTTATCATCTATTAATGTTATTACATTCTGCCAGGAGCATCTCTTCCATGCAACATGAGTAACTTTGTTGGGCCGACATCGTTACCCTATAATCTATAAAAATATACAGGGTTTTCCACGCAATCTGTTCATTAAAAGTTTTCGCAGTTAGCATCTTAGCTTGGTTCTGAAAATTTCTAGCAGACGATAACTTATGCAGGAAATCGTAACCAACTTTAATATTTTGAATGGGATGACGTACTTTTTAGTGCTTTTTTTGGGTTCCATGGATTGTTACGGGGTGATTCGTATTAAAGTTATTCGAACCTAAAATTAATTGATTTTGAGTTATTTTAAATTTTGTGCTTTTTTCTTCTTTCACAATGTTCCGTTAAAAGTTAATTTATAGAAATAAAAGATAGGTGTAGGGACACCTAATATGTATGTTTATTGAATATTCACAAATTGGCTCTTAAATTCTGAACGTCCTGTATGTAATAAACTAAATGTTGCGTTATCACTAGAGATGACAAAGGCAGGTGAAATTATCACTTTTTTGCAGCGACTAGACACGCTCGTGTTTTGCGCTCTCGGGGAAACCAGTAGGCAACACGAACCCTTTCTTATGAGACGAATAAACACGAGTCTGTCTAGTCACTGCAAAAAAAAATAATTTTAAAGCAACCTTAATACAAATCACTTCGTAACTTGGGCCTGCGCTTGACTGGGCAGAGTTAGGCGCTGTGTGTTCTTCGAGTCCCGCTAGGATCGAAAAATTTTCTTAGTGGGTCCGATACACTCCCAATTCACCATTCGCAGTTGGGGTACAATTAACTGCGCTTCACCCTTTAGGGTGAGGGGCTGACAGTAACAAGACCACGGAACACTTTACACACTAAAAGGCTCCTGAGATTATACACCCCGTTGGGCCGTCACCACACGTCACAACAACCCATGGAATCCAAAAGAGCAATAAAAAGCATACAAATATCAATGTTGGTTACGACTTCCGATATAAGGGGAAGTAACACAAGCCTAAAAATAATTTATAATAATAGAGGGGTCGCCCTTGTTAACTGCTACAAATTTTCAGAACTAGGATGCTAACTGTGGAAACTTTTAATGAATGGGTTGCGTGGAAAATCCTGGCTACTCCTTCTGTAGATGTACTTCCTGTAAAAAAGCAAAGGATTTCCATAATTCTCCTGAATTCGTTATAACAGGAAATTAACGCTAATAAAGAACATAACCTCTAAATTAATGGTAATCACGGTTGCTGTTTTACAGGAATCTTAGATCGTTTCATTTAAAACAGAAAAAAAAACCTTGTAACACCACTTAACCTGATTTTATTTCCTGCACTTAAAACGATCTATAGACAGGATATTCTTTTTTTTCCTACAACCCTATCATAGATAAAAAGCAAGAAGTAGCTCCATGTCCCAAATTAAGGAATTACGTATGCTATGAACGCAATATTTTCAATTTTACCTGATTTTAATTCGGAGGAAGAACAACAGGTGATATTTACTAAAGCCAAAGTAAAGATTATGCGAGGGTAGTCTGAAAAATTTCCGGACTAACACGAGAAATTAAATTAAATTTAATCCGTCCAAATGCTAGTTGGCATCTTGTTCTATGAATGTGATAGCCTCCTCATTCGATGAAAATTCTGTCCACCAACCACGTTCGAAGAATCCCTGTAAAATGCCTCCAACATGGGTGGCATTTTCAAAATTATCTTTCAATTCATGCGCAGTCATATTACCGAAATGCTGGTGACGAGTAGTAACGCCATCTGCATGTTGAAACTTGAAACTTTTCAGACAATCCTCGTAAATTGTCTATTTTCTGCTTGTCAATCTATAATACATAAAAATAACAACAAAGAACATTTTTTCCCACCTGTTGTCGATCTACTGAATTAAGTTTTCTACCGCATGAGAAAAATATTTAAACAAATGCATAACAAAATACGACGCTATTTTACATCAACGTTTACCAACATGAAAACGTAAAAAATTAATACACTAAAACGTTTTAAAATTAAGCCCATCTTCTGCAAGCAATACATAATTTCATTGCTCTTATTTCACGTTACCCGCGCGGACCTGTCATAACAACGGTACATGGCTAAAAGCCGTCTCCTTTCCCTTTGATGAATACTCTGTTTACTAGATTTCAAATATTTCGTTCTATTTTCCGGTAATATATGGGCTCATAAATCGTTAACGATGTATACCGGCGTGAAAAGAGCGGCCAAAGACAGCAGCCAGTTTTTTTCCGATGATACCCGAACGTCCAGTGGCGGCGGTAGTACGAGGAAATTAAAAAGAAAATCATATCGACCCAAGTTCGAATGTTATCCAACACAGAGGCGACACATAAAATTCGCATTCATATGTCGTCCTCTCCCTAAAATACAGTTACCTTGCGAAGGGTCCGAGGTATAGTTTACCTAAAACTCTTACACGAAAAACTTCATATCTCGGGTCGTCCAAGACATGTCGCATACATATTCGACATATACAAATTTCTCAAAAACTATTGAATATACCGAAATATGGTCGTAATCAGCAGGTCAAGCTGCAAAAGGAACCATCATCGAAATGAACATTTTTGAATTCGTCAAATTGTTCGAATTTCCGAAGACATTTTCTTCATAATTTTCTTAATTTTCCCATATCTCTCCGACTAGCATCTTCATTTATAGATTGCGATACGTTGGATCCATTGAAAGTTACCCCGATTTTCCATCTCTTACGGTAAGCGAGCTACAAGTATTAAAATGCTGGAAAACTTTGATCCCTATCTTTAGCTTTTTTCGGGGTGTAATTCGAAAAAAAAACGAGATATGTAAGTAAGAATGGCAGGAATCGATTCTCCGAGTTCGATTTTACTCAAAAACATCTAACTGAAAATATCTTTGAGGCGTAGAAATAAGGAAATTATTATTAGTTTTTCACGCACAAAAGTCTTAAATACCGCTTTCTACCGTATCTCGAAATTGTACAAGTTCTCTCTATTCTATTCGTACCGCAACCCGTTTTTCGAAGGAAAAAATCGCGCCATTATTTTTTCTATTTCTCTAATTGACTGCTGGACTGTGGCCGCCACTGGAACTGGCTGCTATCTTTAGCAGCTCTTTTCACGCCGGTACGATATATGTATTAGATTTAATAAACATTCTCATGTACGCCGCCGCGTACTAAACCAGAACCGGTTTTTCGGAAATATTCTAAATATTTTGACCATTGCATACGCCTAATAACGTATCTCCGCGTTAGCGATGTTTCTAATAGATGGGCACTTACTATGTCAAAGGAAATAACAAATTTGGCTTTCGATCAATTACTCGGCGTTATTACTCCGAATTAAAAGTAGACGGTTATATTATACAATAATCTACCCAGCCGTTCATAACAGCTATTCCTTCCATCAAACATTAGTATTAATTATTGTATTTATCGTAGTGATTTAATTTGTAATTATAAGCCAAATTAAGCTAGAAAGCTAAGAAAATTAAAAAAAAAAAAAGAGAGAACTAAAGTAGTGAGTCCTACGTTTGAAGAATAAAGCGGGTTTAATGATGATAAATCACTGATCTGAAATTCTCGTCCATTCTTATAATTCCAAAATTATCCAATTTCTAGCAGGTTTATTGAGATATTTTTTTTTTAGAATTATCTCTTGTGCCCTTACAAGAAATTTAGAGAATTGGCACTGGGACACCTGTATATGGCATATTTAATCGCAAATTTTCTATTTTACTTCATAGATGCTCTCCTATTTAAAAAATCTTAACTATTAAAGAAATATATAAATAAAAATGAGTCCAAGTTGGTGCCTTGAGGAACACCCGTTTTATAGATAATAATGGGCAAAATTCTGGAAACACGTAAAATATCTCCAATAACAATAATTATTCCTTGGGGGCTATTTAAAATCAAAAATTTATTCCAAGTCACATCAGTGGATCTAAAACTTTTTTTTCCATCCATTCGTACTACGGATCAGCTGCGTACCACCAAATTATTAAAAATTTCATTAGGATAAAGAACTACGTCTGGCAAACAGTGTTTTTCTGGAGAATATTGGATAATCATTCTTAGCCCTTTTTAGCCAAAAGAAAATCACCTAATCTTTTGTTTGTTGATTCGTTTTTGTTTTTAGTTCCAAAAATATCATCCAGTATGATCCAAAGTAATTCTAATTTGCATCAGTTTCGTGCTCTGCTACAAAATTTTCCAGATTTTTTCTTATAATTTTACATTTCTTGCTAGATGCCTTTATTTTGTCGTCCACTAAAAATCGATTTGTTGCTTTATCTTGCAAACTTAAATTAAAGTCGCGGAGACCTGCTGCTTAGGATTCTTCCTCGGGAGAACCGACTCACCTCTGTTAGCAACAACAACTGAATGTGGTTATTGCCCATCTCCGGACGCAGTTTGGAAAAGAAACGAAAATTTAGATCTCAAGATCGTCACCTCGACAGCCTCCAATGTGGCTGCTCCAATTTTCCGCGATCGATTTTATTTTTGTATAAATACCTCCATATTTCCTCGTCATAGCTCGAGCACTATCCGAATAGAAGCCACCTTGCGTACCACCATGGGAAGCTTTCTCTGCCAATAGTGGTACGTGTTTAAACCACGAGATTTTTCCAGAGTATTTCCAGACTTTTGCCTATTCGTGTATATCATAATGAATACAAAGCTAATACAACTTGCTTTATTCAAGGAGGACTCCATCTAGATACTAAGGCATATAATAATCCCGAAGACGCCATAAAAAAAGCTGGCCTCTCTTATTACAAGACTCATATTGCATTACAAAATTAACCGAATATTGACTCTAGAATACCCCCTTTTTTGTTTTATTTTATCAATATTATCGTCCAATAAACGTGTGTATGTATCTGTATCTATGTGACGTGTCTTGAATACGAACTATGCCGCCTCTCCCCGCTCTCGCTCTCAAACAACGCCGAGTGTGTGGTGTGTGTTGCAGGCGTGGTCCTTTTCTCCAGCACGGTGTACTTTGCCGAGGCGGGCTCCGAGCAGTCGTTCTTCAAGTCCATCCCAGACGCGTTCTGGTGGGCCGTTGTGACGATGACCACCGTCGGCTACGGCGACATGAGGTACAGTGCCGATCCGACACTCACCCTCTCCTCCTTCTCCTTGCAGGTGTCGTGCTGTTCTCGAGTGCCGTCTACTTCGCCGAGGCGGGCTCCGAGAACTCCTTCTTCAAGTCCATCCCAGACGCGTTCTGGTGGGCGGTGGTCACCATGACGACCGTGGGCTACGGCGACATGACGTATGATGTACACACCTAATTCAGATTTAGTTGCCACCAAAAAACAAAAAAAAAAAAAAACCGTAGCGAAACAAAATTAACAATTACTTATTCATTAATATAATTAACGATTTTTCTATTTAGATTTGATTAATCTTATTACTGTTGTTATTATTGTTATTAATATTAATTAATACTTGATTGAACTTCGATTCTTTTTTGATATAAGAAATTACTATTATTACTTAGAGTGTACGCAGAGACCACGAGAAAATTCTTTGCTCTGGGGACGTGTCCGACATTTTAACTACCACTATTATACTATATACATTATATATAAATATATATTCTATTTCTGTTATTAGTGATATATATGCATTAGCAGTTATATGGATTGGGACGACTAATTTCTTACAGAATTATTGATAAATAGCAATAAATCTTTTGATGAAGATATGGCACGAACGTTTTTTTGTTAGCCTAAGCATCTGCTTCCATCTGCTGGTTGACGCACTTGGAACGTATGGGCGATAACTTTTATAAGTTCTCCAGCCTCCTATTCACCTTCCTCGTTTTCTTCAAGTTTATTTTGGCTTAACACTCGCTGAAATGAGGAGGAATTCAAGAGCTGTCCGGTGTTTCTCCATGTTCATCCATTCAGCCTCACCAAAGGTGGAAAATGGTGCCACTATCGATATTTATTCAATTTTTCCTTGAGTGTTACAGAAATTATAGGGAACCAAGCTAAAAATACGATCTTTAATAGTGTAATGTTTCTGGAAAGCTTTCACGTTGGTTTCCTCATCAGTTGTCGCAAGTTGCTGGATGTATCCTCTACTGCAACACCTTTTCATGAATTCAATGATCTCCTGATCCTTGCGTTGAATCAGCGCGAGATGATAATTCAGCACAGAATTGACAGCGACAAGGGAAGGATCCACTAAGCTTGACAACTTGGAGACTAACTTATCTGAGACTTAAGTGAATCGGGAGATGAATAGGGAATAATGAAGCCTCTTTCTAAAAGGAATAATGTATGTTTCCAGGGTCAGAATCAATTCAAATCGATTATTTCTCTTTCACAGACGGAGTTGGAGGAATACCTTCAATTATGTTAATAATTCAGAAAAAATCAATCGTCATATCATGATTATCAAGCAAATTGGGGAGTTCCGATATGGAAATTGCCCTTTGAATAGGATAACTGATTACACCACGGATGATGGTGTAAGAGGTCATTGAGATATTCACCCATGTGCGTGGGTTTTCGGTAAAGGGAACGTCCCCAGCCCATCGGTTCGTGTCCATGAGTCCAAATGATAAAGGTATCATCAACGTATCTGCACCAATAAGAATTCTTATTGGAACGCCTTCATAAAAATGTTCCCATAACTGCACCCAAGACTTGCTCGTTGTAGATTGGTGAGAACCAAGCCAAACCCAAATCAACCAGATCATTCGGTTGATTATTAGAGATTTGAGAGATGAGGAATTCTCTTCTAATGTATACTGTTACCTTTGATGAATAAGGATTCGACATTGAAGCTGACAATCGTCAGCTCTTTCAGTCGTTTAGCAAAATGTTTTGTATGATAGATTCGTTGTATCTAGCATAAGGTTATTGTATCTAACGTAAGGTTTTAGAAGATCAGAAAGGACTATTGATAGTGCTGATAATAGGTCGCGAGGAGATATTTTAGAAGAATCACTAGGGAGGAGTGACCTCTAGATATCGGTAGGGATAGAGGAAGGAAGTAGGACCACATTTAAGAAGTTGCCTCTTGCAGTAAGGAAAGAATTTTTTGCTGTCCAGAATCACCGTAGCATTCCCCTTATTAGCTCTTAGAACAACAACGTTAAGGTTGGATTTCAGGTTTCTCAGGGCCACGGTTTCTGAGTTAGTAAGGTTTCAGTGCGGAGGCTTAGCACGCGAGGATTTTGAACGTTTCAAAGCGAATGGAATCGGCGATTTCAGATGGAGAAAGCCGGTAAGAGCAGACTCTATACCAGTAATGATGTGTTAAGTTTAGGAGTAGGGACAACGTTTGGGCCTTTGATTGGTTTTGCCGACCATATCAAATGGGAGGGATAAGGTGCAAGATGACCGAAATATCTTTACCAAAAGAAAAAAAAATCGATATATATTGACATTTCAACGATATTTGTGACCGCCCCCATACATATAACCAGTAATGTATATATAATATAAGATTTTTATTGTCTTTCTAAACATCTTGATCCAGAATCTCTATCTCTCTATACAGATCCCTTTTTTTAAGTTCACTGTCAATTATTGTTATGTTTTCCGCTTTCATTCTATATTAATGTATTTACCTTTATATATTATGATTAAATGTGCAGCTGTGTGCCATTAAATGTTGCTTGTTTAAATGTCAACTCTCTATATGTTATCTTACATTATATTTATTTGAACATGATGAAGAACAAAGAATTTTCTAAGGGAATGCCATAAGATATAACAAATGCTTGTCCTGCATGTGCACAATATACAGTATGTCACATACACACAAGATACCCTCAACTTACTTAACTTAAGCTTCGAAATACCCTAGAATCCCCCGATCGTTAGTTTCCTGAATTACACGTTTCCAACCTGCGACCTCCTGCCTGTCCCTTCATACTTCGTGGAATGAATTTTTGTAAGATATACAAGACAAGACTTGCCACCTTCACCATGCAGCTTTCTAACTTGCTTGTATTGTGTTGCTTTTTCGAGCGATCTTTGCATGTAATCACTGCGCTGTTCTACTATTTGTTTTATTTTCAGGGTTAAAATGCAGAATATGGGTGGCTCATTGACTACGACGATACTTATTAGTTTAAATAAGCGGATTTCTCTGAAAATCACGTTTTTCCAATGAAATCTTTCATAATCTCATCCTGACGAATTTTGCCGTATGATAAGTGTATTGAGCATTGTTTTGTGTTTTGTACCTGATGGGCTTAGCCTATTTTTCCGGGCTAGAATCCGGGTTTGGAACGGTTTCTATTTACAGAAGTTGGAGCAATTGCAAGTGTTATGTTCTACTGAAACCCGGCTTTGGAACGGTTTTTGTTGGCTGAACTTGGAGCGCTTGGATTCAAAACATACTTTGCTTCAATATAATCTTGGAAAATTTCCACTGCGCAAAGGCTAACTGAGATAAATTGATAAATAATTGCGACGTAGAATTAAAATTGTAAATTTTATTAGAAAAACTGTGATTTGCAGAAGAAAGCTTTCGCATATTTTGGGCCGTCTTCGTTATATTCTGCATTTTATCCATTTTCTCTTCTTTTCGATCGAAGAATTTAATCTATAAACGACGAAAACGATATAACATGCTTCGTTTGCGATGATCTTGATTTCTAACTGCATATAACTAACTGGTCGTTATTACGAGATTCGTTCCGGTAATACCGTGCGTTCTTCTCTGTTCTACCGTAGGCCTGTAGGCGTCTGGGGCAAGATAGTGGGATCGTTGTGCGCCATCGCCGGTGTGCTGACGATCGCGCTGCCGGTGCCCGTCATCGTCTCCAACTTCAACTATTTCTATCACCGTGAGACTGACCAGGAGGAGATGCAGTCGCAGAACTTCAACCACGTGACCAGCTGCCCGTACCTGCCCGGAACGGTAGGCCAGCACATGAAGAAGAGTTCGCTGAGCGAGTCCTCATCGGACATGATGGACATGGAACTCGGGGAGGGTCTGTTGGTGACGCGCGACCAACTGGCCCGCAAACAGAACTGTAACCCGCGCCATAACAATAACATCAACGCCATGAGCATCGAGACTGACGTCTGACTACGAGGTGAGGGATTTTTTTTTTGTACCTAACGTAATGCGGTGTAACTAAAGATACGTTCATATTTCAAAATTATCCCAGCAGTCGTTCGCAAATTTGAAGGCTTTCTACGCTAATAAAGAATGTTCGAATGTTGGAAAAAAAAAGAGTTTGTGCGATATGCGTGAGTTGTTTTTGGCCATCAACAGCCAGTACAACCACAGAAAGGGAAAATCTACGATGTCAACGGTAGTGGATCTATTAGAGGATGTAAACAACTTGCACTAAATAACAAAGATGATCTGATAGTTGAGTGTAGGCTTTCACGACCGTAATCCGTAGTAGAAATGTCTTTCGGGTGATGTCGTGTAGTTAATATTTTACTTGACGTTTCGCTGACCATCCTGTCAGCTTCTTCAGAAGATTTCCAAAGTCCTCAGAAATCTTCTTGAAGAAGCTGACAGCAGTTTTGATGTGTTGTTTTTTTGCTCTTTTATTTCTATATATACATCTGTTTTCTTCATCTTTTATCTATTTATCAATGTATTTGTTTTTATCTCTATTCACAACTTGTCCGCATTTTTCTAAAATATTGACAATATCAGCGCCCCTTTACTATTATTATATTTTTCCTATCTCAAACTTCCGGTCTTCGCATCCATCCCAGCCAGCTCTCTTCTACAATTTTCGATCTTCTTCCTCTCGGAATCCTCCGCCGACAATCTGTTATCTCCAATCGAATCGAGATGTTTTTACTCTCGCCAAAAAAGAGGGCCGAATAGGGGGAGAGACTGGATCAGTAGCGGACTTAATGTAAGAATCGACAATACAACATTACCAGATTCGCCGTGATTACTCCATTTCACAATTTAAAAAAAATGACTTCTACGTGTAAGAGAAATGGTGCGGTGAGATAATTGCGAGAGGAAGGGGAAAGAAAAACGGAAACGGAATGTATTCTCCCCTGCCCTCGACGCCCTTTATCCCCCGTAAAGTGCGTGGAATCGGGAAGCGATAGAAGGGAAAGAAGAAGAGGTTTGGTTCGCGAAAACGAGAACAGAGACGGTGATAGTCCGCAAAATGTACACTACCAGCTGTTTATTTGGAAACGATGCTTAATGGGTTAATCCACGTATTTAGATTCTTTTAGGGAAATCGGATTTCGTACGTTTATAATAATAGGTAGACACCAGAATAACAGAAGAACATGCTGTGCACTAAAATAAGTCAAATACAGAGTATCTAAAGGAACCAGAGACTATCCACAAAATCACGTATTGAGTAATACTCCAGCGCATGCAACAATGTAAAAAGTCTGCTCTTCGCAATAGGAAAGCTTTCTGCAGATGTAATACTGCTCGAGAGTGCAGTCGAAACAGTAGACTGCCAAGGATGAATCGGGTCCTAAAAAGTCGAAATCGGTTCCATCAGCAGGCAAAGTGATTGCGATTGTGTTTTGGGACGAAAAACAAAAAATTGGTAAGCTGAAGGCAGAAATTCAGCCATTGAAAAAGAAGAAAGTCTGGCATTTCAGTGGTCGCCATGGCAAAAATTTAAAAATTGGGTTTCGAATTAATAAACCACCCACGCTAGTCACCAGATCTGGCCCCCCAACGACATTTTCCTGTTTCTTAGGCTTAAAATTTCACTCGAATAACAGAGATTTTCATCGAATTAGGAGGCCATTACATTCTCCAGAAACAGATGCTAATTACTAGTTGGACGGATTAACAAGATATTTGGCTAAAAGAAGAAATCGGGCTTTCTACCACTAGATGGACCCTTATATTGTGACCGTAAGAGATAGAAAATCGGGGTAACTTTTAATGGATCCAGCGTATCGAAATCTATAAATGAAGCTCCATTCCAGTTGAAACCTTAAGCATGCCCCGTAGCGTACCTACCGGCTAACAAAACACACACAACGAGATGACGACCAACTCAGACAGCACGCCGTCGGGCGCTGTGAGTAGTTGCCATGGCAACCGCGTTCCGATGCTACCGACGCTCGATACGTCGCTGCGAGGTAATTCACAGTGACCCTGGACCAAGCCGCCTGTACCATCGCCGAATTTCCAACGGGCTGAACATCGACTTCGACGTATAAACGTTGGATGCTCATTGTCCGCTTGGGATCTAACACGAACCGTAGCATTTCGTATTAATGGACGAGAATTACGAATTTTCGTTTTTGTAAAAAATTCCATTTGCCCATACTTATTAATAATTTCTGCGAGAAGTGCGCTTGTAAGATGTATTTTTAAAAAATCCTCTATAGTAGGTCAAGGCTGCGATGTTGAGTTGTATTTGGGAATTGGTAAAAATGGAAACGTTCCAATGTGTCATCTGGTGTGACTACAACTTCTATTTAAAAAAGAAAAAGCTTCAGTATTCTGAAAAAATTCTCGAAAGCTTGAAAATTAAAAGAATTTTGGAATGCAATGATCGGAAGAACATTCTTTTTAAAGAGTCATTAAAAATGTAAAAGGGGATGGTGGAGGTGAGACTAGATCACATAGACATCTGCTGGTCGTGTACACACAAACCTTTCATGTATTTTTCTACCAATCATTTCATTTCAAACGTTAAAATTCTTCTAATTTTCAACATTCAAATTTTACATTACTGCCGATTGTTTTTCAACGATTTCAACGACTTTTGACCTGAGTGTGTATCTTTACCTTCCAAAAAAACGTTTTTGAAAAGGAATATAAAGCAATTTTTTTGGGATTATAATTTAACGTAAAGGTACAATCATCACCACTCAGAATGTCCCATCAGATCCTAATACTAAGTAGTGAGTAGCAGTAAGAATCCTCTTTGAACTTCACTTCGACATTAAACTTATTTCCATTATTACATAGATTATTTTGTTTTTCCGATATAACTCCCAATTGTCTTTGAGATTAATCGAAATCTTTTGTTTGTCAAGATAACTTCGTCAAATTTAAATTTATATTCTAGCTCTTATAAGCCAGAA
Organism: Marronus borbonicus; assembly: GCA_902655005.2. NCBI lineage: Eukaryota > Metazoa > Arthropoda > Insecta > Coleoptera > Scarabaeidae > Marronus > Marronus borbonicus. The sequence goes on from LR737382.1 coordinate 14,724,859, forward strand.
CATGTACAACCACGCCCATTTAAAATGATACCTGTTCGAGCATTACATATATTGAATTTCGTATTTTCAACGTAATTTCTGTTTCGTTTCAGTGACGGACGTGCTGCGCTCACGGCTGTCCCGCAACCCGCCGTCCCCACCACCCCAGTGTGTGCGCGCAGTGCTCCGAACGCTCTCAGAACTGCCGCCTCCAATTCGGTACTTTCGTATTGCGATTGTTTTCGGGTGAGATTCCTGCCAAACAAAATAAGAAACAAAAAATGAAAAGAGAAACACGAACAAAGAAACAACAGAACAAAATAAAACAACTAATAATTAAATTTTAAATAAAATTACTGTTATTATTTTATTTATTTATCATTCTTTCTTCAAAAGGAAGGCGAGGAGAAGTTCTACGTTTAAAGATGTTCAGTTCGAAGATTAAAACGGATAAAAATTCATTTTATTTTTATTTTAATTTATTTTTAATTTCTCTTTTACCGAAGAATACGAAAATAGGCAAAAATAATAAATAATACGGAAGAGGAGAAGAACATTATATGAAGAACAGAACAAAACATCGCCCGATTTTTTTCCAAACGCGATGAACGTTATTATAAATAAATAAATAAATAAAATTATGAACAAAACAATAATAATAAAAAAAAATGCCGCCGTGTAGTGTGCTCACCCCGAATTCTCTTTTAGTCGGCACTGTTTTAAGTGCTTGTATAATCGGGCTGTGTGAAGCTTACCTAGGGTTGGATTCGCTTTAGCCCTTGTTACATATCCACCCAAGCGTGAGGGGGCGGCGTGCCCCGCCCCGCTTCCAGCCGCCCCGGGTCAACGGCCGGCCCGTGACCCAAACGCAATATATCACTATTTATTATTATTATTACCATTATTATTATTATTATTGATTAAGTAATTAATTCATAAAAAAAAAGAAGTTTATTATTACTACCGTCATCTCTCGTTATATTATGTAATCAACTTTATTATTAATTAATTCATTATCGAAATATTACGATATTTATTGCCCCCCTCGTCATTCTCCATTATTATATAATTCATTTTTATGGTACTCATTACGATTTGTATTGTTAGTACACACAAAAGGAAAAATAAAAATTGTCAAAAAATTCTCGAAAATTAACGGAAAATTTAATAAAAACATGTACGAGAAAATTTATTTATTATATACCGTATACGTGCATGTACATAGATTCCTTAAATAAGTTTCTTTGGGAGATCACCAAATTACAAAAATATAATAATAAATTTAAAAAATTCCGAAGCTAGGTATATTCTCAATAAAAAAAAAAAAGAAACTAAGGGATGGTAATATTGATTATTTATTCATGTGTATAGAATAGCAAACTAGCGTAAATGAATTTTAAAAAAATGTGAATTAATTGAATTTAATATCATGCTAAATTTGAGGAGCTATACATTATTTTAAAATTATAAATTTAATTATACTTATATTAGTAGTCTCTGTTAATAAATGTGGTTGGAAGAAAATTGGGCATTTTATATTGTACGATAGTATTTTTTTTCTATTAACACCAACTTATATCAATCAATATTTTAATTCGTAAAAAAAAATTAAAAATATGCCCCACTTTTCTCCCACCAACAAGCCCATTTAATTTCATTTCTGGATAAGTTATATTACGTGTAAAAAAGAAAAAAAATTATTTTGTATCTATATTTATAAAACTATTTGAAAATATTTCTTATTTGTAAATTATCATCCCTGTATTGAGATTGTTTACGTTATCTAATACATAACCTCAATATGTTAAAGCTTCTTTTGAGTGTTTTCGTTTTTTAGATGAATTCGCCTTAAATTAAAATTATTTGGTTAATGTTGTTAACCGTGTATAGAATTTTTTAAGCAGATGGATGCAGTCATACATTTCCTCTATATATGCCCATATTGATCGCTCGGTGTTGCCAACCTAATACTTCGTCTAAGCTTTAGCTTTTCGTAGGTTGCTTTGCATTGTGCAGCTAGTTTCACTTTGATTCTATGCAATTTCAGCGTTAAATATTAAATGGTTGGCGAAACTCAAAATCGAATCAATGCGACAGAGTGTAATTGTCAATTTTAGCTTGTTTGTTAAATTCTAATCGAAAAATTCGCGTGTTTTGCGTGAGGCTTTTGCACTCTACATTTGTGATTGTCTCGTTTATTTATGCAATACATCAGCAAATTTTATGGGGTAAATAAGCATTAAAGCAACAAATAGATAGAACGAAATTTTAAAAAGAATCGTCAATCTTGTCGACATCTTCAGTATTATCGTATATTCCTCTATATCTTTTGTTTTGGCATTCATGTCGGACTACTTGATCGATTTTTGTAGTTTTATGCGGCAAACTTCATGTAAATGAAATTAATCAGGACGCCGAGATACCAACCCCAATTCATCAGATTCGTGATCTATTTACATTGCAATCATTGCAGTGAACCGGCGTTTTTGTATAATCATGGTTCAGAGTTAGATGTTGTCAAAATATGCTTCAATATACGCATTTGTTTTTTGAATCTTAGAAATTATTTTTTTAAATTTTAGTGACATTTCCTATTTTCCTTTACGTATCTACATCTAGTGGATGATTTTTTTTCGCGCTATTGGCAGCACTGGCATTCACAAAATTTATACTTTGTAAATACATTTTCTTTTCTATTAATTGTTTTAATAAATATACATGCAAATTTTATTTAATTATATATATACATGTCTGCTTAAAAATTAGTGAACATCGAGACTCAAGCTTAAGTCCCGAACAAAAGCAATTGTGACGTTTATAAATAAATAAATGATCTAGCGAATAACTTAATATAAACTATTATACAAAGAAAGAGGAATCGTATGATCCTTGACTTAAAACTAATACGTCGTCACTGTATTAGTGGATATATGTGTATAAAAAAAAATTGGACCACTATGTCGGTCGAAGCCCCCAATTGTATAACATAGGTGTATTTATATTTATAGATAATAAGTGTATAAAAAAAAATTAATAAAATAAATTATCGCGATATCATCCGATGGATGAGACTTTGGGGCTTAAGCGTGGGTACCGAATAATTTCCCTTATTTCCTCCTCGAACAAAACGAAACGCACAGAAGAAGCTTAGGAAATCGCCAAAGATCATATTTGTTGTAAAACTTGTATCTCAAATTTTTGTGACACGTCGTAATCGCAATGTCCAAGCGTGAAATTTGCTCAGATCAGTTTAAAAAACGATATCAACGATTCTAGGTTCCCGAGGATCCCCCGCTTTGGAAATAAACGAAGGCTATACAAGAGAATAAACGTCTAAAAGTGTAGTGTTATTGCGTATGTAGGGTTGGTATTAACTCAAATCTTCTCGATTTCGTTTAAAGAAAAAAAAATTGATGGAAAATATCATTAAAAAAAAAATAGAGATGATGACGAAATTGAGAAAATCACTACGAAACTAACCAAAAATATAAATGATGTACGTAAATTAGATCTTATTATTATCTATCTTACGGGAAAAAAAATAGAAAGATTTATATTTAAATAATAGGGGTAAAGTATAACGAATAAAATAATAACGATATATAGGATAACGTAGTAGAATTCTTATAGATGTCTCTGTCTCTCTCTAACCTAATTATATTAAAAAAAAAAAAAACCTATAAAAATTCTGCCAAGTAAGTTCGCTGCTTATATTTAGAAAGATTTATGTAAAAGGCAACGTTTTAAAATGTTCCCAAATCGCCACGCTCCAGGAAATAAGCAAATAAAAATATTTTCGACGGGATATCTTCGGGAATATCTATAACGGAACGTAGCAATAATAATTTATCATCATTAGATTCGTAGAAATAAAATTAAATTCAAAGAAATAGATATTACGTCAATATCAGGACGTGCGGCGCCATTTTTCGTGCGCGAAGACAATGTTCGTCTGTTTTTATTTTTGAATAATTCGGGGTCTTATAGAGCATTTCAAAATATTTTCAGTTTACGATATTCGTCGAAAATCGGCTTCACAATTAATTAATGTCATATTTAGATTGATTTATATTCGTGATATTCGTCGTTTAGCTGTTGTCCAACTGTTCAGTAAAGAAAAAAAATCATTATTGAGAGGAATTTTTGACGAGACGTAAATGATCAATTTAAATAATTAATTACATTTATCCAATAATTTTTTTAAATATTTTGCTATAAATTGATCAAGCCATTTTAATGACGTCAAGGGTGTAATTTGACTAAATTTGCTATTTTATAGAGCCATCCAATCGCATTTTTGATTGGTTATTATTATTGCAAATTTTGATTCAACCCCGTTCTCTTATAATTACTTTTAAATTTATTTAATTTGCCCCCTTCCCCCTCCCAATACTGTGCCCGAAAGCAGATTTCAGTTCTTATTCGATCTTATACGAGCAGGGGTTTCTTTATAAATTATAACGAGCCATTGTAGCCACAATAGCCTTGTTCAAACGGAAATCAAATTACTCAGACGCGATTCGATTGGCTAAAAAAAAATCCGAAAGTGTTTTCTGACTGATTTCAAAGAATATGATCGGCTCTGATTATGACCAAAGAATTTGACATTTGTTCTAAATTATTTAAATTTATCAATAAATTTCCATTAGTTGAATGTACTAGTTGAGTGTAGGCTATCACGACCGTAATCCATAGTAGAAATGCCTTTCGGGTGTTGTCGCGTACTTGATGTTATAAATTTATAAAAGGAGAATTGCTTCCTTGTTTAAAATTTGAAATAATTCCTACACACGAAGCATTCTACGCTACTGTATATGTATCCGTATTACACGCTAATTGATCTGATTATTTAAAAACGTCCTGTATATAATTAATTATTTAAATTTAATTCAATTAAAATTAAGATGATTTAAAATAATGTACTAGCATTTATCGTAGTTCTGAGATCAATTATTGAAAAAAAAAAGCAATAAATGTAAGAATTTAAATCGACCAATTATTACGATTATACCGTGTGCGAAAGTCGGGCATAACAATCCTTATAATTCCATTAGGTACATTTTATCAGTATTGATTTTTCTAATTTAATATCGACCGCGGATTGTAGATCTTATCACATATTACGAGCTCAATTTATCAAATTAAATCGCACGCGCAAACATTGTAATACTTTCCTTACGCGCACGATATATCGAACTCAACGTATTTATCTGCTGGCGCTATGTTCTCCAATCGCAATAAAGGAAACATCTCGTTTTACCGCATCCGCAGGGAAAAGAATGATCTCATACATAATTGTTTTTTCCCGCTTAATGCGGAACCATATCATACTACGCGTAATAATTTTAACCAGTAAGATATTATATTGGTATTGCGATGACGACGTGCTATTTCGCATGTAAGTCGCCATTTTGAAACATGCGAATTTATTATTCGCGTGTGATGTTCTCGACGACGGATGCAAACATTCACCTTTCAAATTGGCAACTTGCAGATGTATTCGTTAAATTTACGGAGCGATCCCGAAGATTAGAAACTTATTTAAGGATCGACAACGGAAAGAAGGAAAATAAAACTATATTTGTATAAAGAAATAAACGATGCAATTTATTAATGACGGTGTTATATATAAAAGAAAATAAGCATTGCTGTGTAATATAGATAATCACACAATCAAAAGAAAAATAAATTTAGACAGTGATTCGATCATTTGTACAGTATATCAGCAAAAAAGAAACAAACGAAAAACGGGAGAAACAAAAGCAAATGTAAATCTTAAACAAAACACTGTAAAAAAAATAAAATTAAATATAACGCTCGGTATCTTTGTGTATAGGTTAAAGTTATCAATTTTACTATGATTTCGTTGAAAACAAAAGAAGAAAACAAAGAAAGCAGTGTCTATTGGTTACTGAAGATCGGGCCTCTTCTACAACAGCTATCGACCATTGTCACATACACCATACACTAGCAATGTATGCATTTATTTTCATCCCGAACTACTTTTTGCCAATGTATGTTATGATTGGTGGACGAGAACAAAGGTGCTTCTACCTCTCATTATCCTGGTAAACTTTAAAAAAAAAAAAAAAAAAAGATATGACACATGTTAAAGCCGACGGGGGGGAAAAACAGAACAATAAATAACTTGCACGGTTTTTTTTAATTTCATCGTAGTAAGAAAGTCCATTAAAAGGGAAGAATTTGTATCTTTGACAATGCAACGCAAGGTTCAAGATGTGCTTGATGTATTTGTATCTTATCATATTTAGGGTAATTAAATGCTGAAATCCCTATTATTTATCGTACCGGATGACGTCACGTCGATGACGGGCATTGGTGCGTTCCAAATCGCGCGATTAAAATTTGAATTGGAGTGAATCGACTGTATCTTTGCTACATCCAAAGCAAATAAAATCTTATGGCCTATTACTAAACAGGGTGAGTCGGAAGAAACGCGCCAAACTCCAAGTATGCGTAGCGTAATTAAAACATTTTAGCTAGCGTTGATTTTATTAACATCGTTCACTCGGTGTAGGTTCATAGTAATAATTAAATTGGAAAGAAAAAGGAGTATTTCTCGCAGATCTTTTTTGACCGATTTCGTGTGATATAAACTTTGCAGAAAACAAAAGGGATTATAATAAAGCTGATTAGGATGCAACTTATTAATAATAATTTATTTTTTAATTTTTTAATTGCTTAAAAAAATTAAAAAAATATATCTTTGCGATCTCCTCCAACTTTCACAATATTATTATTATCATTATTAGCTTTTCCACAATTGTTTAATTACCATTGTTAAATACATTTTAACATGTTTGTTTGGACCCCCCTTTTACAAGTTTTTAATTTATTTGAATAGGTACTGTTCAATTAATGTTCCTGACACTAATTAAAAAATTTTAAAAATAATTTAATTAATAAGTTCGGCAATGTTTCTTCTAATTTTAGTCACCCTTCATTATAAAATAAAATATAATTGTAAAAAATTGTCGATTTCATCGTGTTTATTTTTCAGTTTGTATTTAAAATTTACAGTATGCAAATATGGTTTTTCCAATGGGAATGTTTGCAGCAAAAAAAATGTTAACGTAGGAAATTTTATTTATTTGCAATTACGCTATAACTTGAAAAGAAACGAAAATCGAATAACAACATACGAGTTTTCTTATATATTATTTTCATGTGTACAATACACTCCTGTACTTTGGTCTATTCCACCCGACTTACCCTGTATATTTGAATATACTGCCATAGAAAAGTTTTGTTATTTTATACACATTGTATATTTAACGTAATATGTTTCTATATCCTTTTATACGCTAGCATATTAATTATTAATATAAGAGAAGGCTTTCACTGCCGGAGTCTGAGTTCGTGCTAACAGTACGTATTTCCGGACTTGTTGGTCGTGGTCTTGAGGTGGTGTGACAAGTGAACCGTCAACTTCGTCCTGAAGATGCCGGTCGCAGTGTTTGGCGATACGTAGGCGTACACCAGCTCAAGACCTCCGCCAACAAGTCCGGAAATACGTACTGTTAGCACGAACTTATTACACATGTTAATTTGAGGATCGTAGAACTATAATGAAAGTCATCGCAATGATGGTGAATTATAGATATTTATCAAAAATTCGTTGTTATTTTAGGAACTTTATTATTTATAAAGAAGTTAACATTGTTTAAAACAATAGCCGGTATTCTTCTGCGACAACGATGAAAATGTGGCCATCGGGTGAGACAAAAAAAAACTATCAAGATCTTTCTGATTTGGAAGCATCCATACGTACTTCAGAATAATTTCCACCAACAGAACCAATAAATTCTCTTGAAATTTTCAATTTCCTCAAGGCCTCGTTACTCGTTAAGGATATCGGGATAATTTTACAAAATTAAACTTTATCTTTTACATTTTCTAGACGTAGATCCTTTAATTACTCTCTTCTCAAAATTCCGCTTATTCCAATGATCGTAATAACTTCCATCACGAAGAAACTTCTCATTTTTTCCTTCTAACATGAAGTTTGTGACATCTTATTTTGCGAAAGCCGTTGATCTTTTAGGAAAAGGATTGAAATGTAGGGACAGACCGATTATTCACTTTCACATAATTCTCCAAAATCACACGGCAATGTTTTCTGATTAGTTATACGAGGTTTGTCCCAAAATTAAGTGTACTGATTCTTCATTTAATTATCTCCTTGAATTTATCTGCGCATGAGACCATATAACATTAAATCACAAGTTATCTCTTTCCCTTGGGAAGTTACCCAGTGATTCCAACGTTTGTCCCATTGATATTAGCAGTAGCGGAAGCCATTTTCCTTAAGCGTGTGTAGTTGATCAGTTAATGGTTTCTATCGTCCCAAAATGATGAACCTTCAACTTTAATTTCAACCTAGGGAGGAGGATACAGGCGACATCTATGTTGTAGGGAAGTTGTAAATGTACGATGGTGATATTCCAGAAATCTGGAGCCGTTTTTAAAGCCGTTCCGAGGCATCTTTGTAAATGACGTGATTTGCAACTGACGTCAAAAGAAAAAAACATTAATCATGTTTTCACATGCTTTCTTGGGACGAAGAGAAGTTTCTGTGCCCCATTCCGGAACTTTCCCGCTTGGCTTCGAGGTCACACTCAAGATTCCGCTGCCTGTTATTACATAACGTAATCATATTTTATCGGAGAAAGCTCGCTCAATTTCCTGCAAATCCTCCGATATTTCCCCCCGGTTTTGCTCTACGAACAAGTTAAAATTATATGAGTAGCGTTCTTATCCGAGCCCGCATGTTTGAATTCCTTTCCATCGTTGTGGAAGAAGATCGCCGCGATTATGATACCTAAGCGGGACAAAGATTCCTTGTTCTCGCGTAACCACCGCCCGATCTTCTCCATCGAAAGTGACAGAAAAAGTCATTTTATCTAAACTCAAAGGCGAGGTTAAATCGTTGAACTTGCTCCTTGACCAGCAGTTTGATTTCGGGGAGCCTATTCCCATCACAAACGCCATTGATTCGCGATTCGCAAGTCGATTGAAATGGGGATTAATCCGGCTTTGATTAAGCTTGTCAAATCCTATCTGGAAGGTATGGCGCAGGGTTCCCTGTTGAGGCCGGAGTTACCCCGTCACGCAATAGCCGATTTCGCTGATGATACGGCGGTGTATGTCTCGTTAAAAAAACGTCCAAATGATCAGAAACCTCCAAGAGATCCCCGATGACCTAGTGAAGGAGGCTGCAGATTTACGAACAACATCATTAACGATTACAGATTACCTTGAGGGAGAGAAATCAGGTACCTGACACTGCAGCGCAATAACCGGTTAACCTGGAAGTCCCACGTTAATAGCGTCAAGACTAAATTTATCTCCGCCAAGAGTAGGCTCAGGTCGCTGCAGTGCGGATGAAACCTGCTAGACACCAAGACCAAACTTCTTCTGTTATACACCGCCTCTTTGAGACCTATTTTAACCTACGGGACCCTTGACGCACGGGGACCCAGTCCTCGCTCGGATCTTGGGCGTGCCATCACTCACCGAGTGTCTTCGGAGTCCGGCCATTAGGACCCGCAGTACCGTTCTTCTCTCATTAGAAGGATGACTAGGGTTCAGGATAGTGGGACTAATGCTTCCCCGTGAAGATGTTCAATAGCGGTGCGAGGAATCCGATTGGCTCCAGTGAAGTAGAAAAGACGTCAGGAACTTCTAGTTCTCAATAAGCTTCAATTAAAAAAGCAGGCAACAGAGAATTTGTTACTGCGGAAACACGGAAATAACAAGCTTGAAATTTTAATTTTTAAAATGTGTGACTTCGTTATAGTTTCGAAGTTAATTGCCCCTCAATTTTTATTATTTTTATGCTAGCGCATAAAATGTAATGTGTAATTTGGATCATAACATAAGGAAGAACTAACGTTTATATTCTCGATCGCCTCAGCAATTTAATTTTTTTACATAACTCTATTATTTAAACAGGTAAATTACCCAACCAATCGCAACACGAGATTCGTACACATTAGCAAAATTCAGTTTGGGATGAAACTGAACGCACAGTTTATATATATGTATATGTAATATGATAAAAGATAAATAATCGATATACAAAAAAAAACAAAAGAGAGAAAACAAATAACAAAAAAAAAAGAAAACCATGTGCGTTCCACGTCCTTGAACGCCGCTCATTTGTCATCATGATTATTAATTATTATTTTGTGAATCCGTATGAATCTAGTCATGTTTGTTACAATTTAAAATATTTTATAAATGTTGATTAATATACGACATTCCTATTTCAATGATATTGTTTCATTTTTTGCGTATGGTACTTTATTTTTTTACTACTACTACTACGAGACGAACAAGAACAACACGCACGCGATTTACGACATGAAGAAGACAAAGAACTTAAACAAAAAAAAAACAAACGAAAAAAACAAAAGACACACGAATACGATCGTCGTCGATCAACATACGACGTTTAGTGATAAATCTGTGGATAAACTTAATAAGGTGTATATGTTTTAATTGTTACTATTATTTTTTAATACAATTGTTACGAATATTATCGTTTTATCGAAAATAAAATTCTCTTATTGCTGGCAATTATGTATAGTTTTTTGTATTTTCGGAATCTATCTTGATGCTGGAGACGCACAAAGGATAGAAATCCATAAGGTTGGCAATAATGATAATTGTCAATTGGCAACGCTGGAATGCGAATTGTAAGTAAATTGATTACAAATAAAAGGTTTTTTTTTCTCTGAGACGTATTTTCGTACACTTGCGTAAATAGGGGTACCAAAATAGAAATGTTAATTTATTTAATTTAATAACAGGACATGGATAAGCTTTCTATCATCACGAAGATGTAATAATTTTAGATTAATAAACATAAATTTTATAGAAATTTATATTTTCATAATTTTTCAAAAAAAAAACGTGAAATTTTACGAAATATAAAAATATGACGAATTATGTAGATAATTGTAGACAATTGTTTGTGGAAAAAGAATTGTTGAAGTCATATGTTTTCTTATTATTACAAAACAATTGAACTTTTGAACCCTTTTAAAAATTATCTAAAATTATTTATCCTCAAAAATGGCGAGAATGGAACAAATAAAGATAAAAGTACAATCAAAATCTTATCGATTTAATGTTCATTTGATCAAAGATTGCAATCAACATCAATAGAGATACTGCAAAATTTTAAATTAATTAATTAATGGATAAGAACGTCTTTTTAATTATTTCCATGCGATATGCCCTTAAATTCGTAGCTCATACCATGTTTCTCACAATAATTAATTTTTCATTAATTATCAACTTCGTACCGAAGCATAAATTTATAAATGCGTATTTGCCGTAATGTAATTAGTTTTAAATCCCGTGAGAGATGCATTTAATTTTCTTATTTGGCTCAATTTTAATTTAAAAATCCCACATTTAGGGTTATTTCTACTCTTACGAATAGATGGCACTACCGGATGGAACCGCTATCTCTAGTAGTTTACAAATTTGTCAACAGATGCCACCAGAGGTCCATTATTGCAGTTATTGGTAAAATATTCCTATTTAACGTTATTTTATTATTTACAGTTATAATAATGATAGCGAGGACTGTGGCGTAGTATGGTAGTGTGTTGTTTACAGTTATACTTTGGTATGGCTAGCGCTTTCGGTTATACGTTGAATAGAAATACATGGAATAGAATCGGACAAATACGAAGTCGAACGAAACCGCATCCGCGGCGACGATTTAAGCGCGAAATTGATTTAGTTTGAAATCAACTTGAAAAATAACGATCATCCCCAACTTAAATTCATCCTTACAAGCGAAATACTTGTCAAATTATCAACATACGCGAACACCGTACATTAGCTTAACCTGTACTACCACTATTCTAGGCATAACCTTAAACAGGAGAGATTATTCTACCTACAAAAGAAGTCGAAAGTATTGTTCCAAAGCAACGTACAAAAAACTATTAGAGGAAAAAGTTACAGAAAATCATCCTGTTAGAGCACAAAAAAAGTCAAAGTTGTACTCGCATCATTATGAATTTCGCGCTTAAATCGTGGCGTCCGATGCGGTTCCGTTCGACTTCGTATTTGTCCGATTCTATTCTATGTATTTCTATTCAACGTATAACCGAAAGCGCAAGCCTTACTATAAAGAATATCCACTGGTAATTGTTGCCACTTTTGTAAAAGTTAAATAAGAAATTAATGAATTAGCCAATTGCAAATTATTAATTAATTAATTATTAATGCACTACGATACCAAAATATGTGTGCAAATTGCTCTCGGCGAAACGGTAAAATTCCTTCAAATGTTTTCAATTCGCTAGATTGTTGAACCTGTTGGACACTCTTAATTATTATATTGGTTGGTATTTGCGCAATGCGCGATATTTTTTTTTTTCTGGTACAGTTGCCAACATGGCGAATTTAGTGCGGTAGGTATTAGTTATTTCCTTAAATTAATTTGTTATAATTCAAATTTTTCGTTAATAAATACAGTAAACTTGTTTATTATTAACATTTAATTTATACATTTTAGTTTAGTTCCTATTTTCTTCCTTTCTTTACATATGTTTTCACCGGCAAATTTAGGTTATAACACTTATGTTGGAACACGAATATAATGCAAATTTCATTATCTCTAATCTAAATCTTGCTTTTGGTACTTTAAAATGATGAAATTCCCACGTTTTTGCAGATTTTTTATACTATTACTACACCTTATTGTTTCTACAATAGCCGTAGACAAAGGCAATTTTAAAACATGCGAACAAAGCAGCTTCTGCAGGTAAGTACCTCTTGGAGCACTTTCTTTTTAGCTTCTAATCTCAATTTCCAATTGTAGACGGCTTCGAAAAATAAAGCCCGATAACCCTAAATATTTCTTGGACTTAGACTCACTTAAGTTATCCGATAATTCGGTGGGAGCGGAACTAGTGAACACCGACGACAATGTAAAATTGAAATTTTCATTAACAACTTTAGCGGATGATACATTTCGGGTGATCATTGACGAGTACAAACCGTTGCATGCTAGATATCGAGTTGAAGGTGCTTTGAATGGTGAACCGCAAGTTGCTAAGTATGATTTATTGTTTAATAATCGAAGTGGAGTCGAGAAAATGTAATGTTATCCTTCAGGTTGGAGTTATTGGAGAGAGACAGGGATGTTGTTAGCGTTAAATTGGGTAATAACAAGGCTACGATGAGATCAGATCCATTTAAGGTGGAGTTTTACCAAGGCGATACACTTGTTGCAGTTGTTAATTCAAGAAATTTGTTTGAGTTTGAGCATTTACGTGTTAAACCTGTTGAAACGTAAGTTTAGTTTTTAGAAAACGGAAAAATTAACAAATATAATAGTTAAATACTAAATTGAATGAATTTCTGACGATGTCATTTATAAAACTCTTAACTCGGTCCTTAGTTTTTTTTTTTTTAAACTATACGTTTATAGTATTACTTCGCCATTGGTAATACCTGAATATCATATCACTTTTTAGCGAAGGTGAAGGCGATGTTCCTAAAGAAGATCCGGGTGCTTGGGAAGAGAACTTCAAATCACACCATGATAGTAAACCGAGAGGACCCGAAGCTTTAAGCGTAGATATCAGCTTCCCAGGAGCTTTGAGAGCCTACGGAATACCAGAGCATGCCGACAAATTCGCTCTGAGAACTACGGGAGAGGGCGGGGCCGATCCATATCGTTTATATAACTTGGATGTCTTCGAATATGAGCTGGATTCCCCGATGGCGCTCTACGGTGCTATTCCGCTGCTTTACGCGCATAGGTGAGCTTTATTTTGTTCATTTCCTATTGTTTAACATTCTCGTATCTTGCCTTCGCAGTTTGAAACATACGGTGGCGATATTTTGGCATAACACCGCGGAAACTTGGATCGATATCAATAATAGTAAAGACGTCAATGTCGTCTCCTCGTTGGTGAATTTGGTCTCCGGCAATAAGGCCGAGAATCGCGTCGATGCGCATTTTATGAGCGAGAGCGGTATCGTCGATATGTTCGTCTTTATGGGACCAAGTTTCCCCGATACCGTTAGGCAGTACACCATGTTAACCGGTACAGCGCCTATACCGCAGGTCAGTCCTTTTTATCTAAGCCCACCGCTTTGTTTTTCGTTTAGAGAAAAACGTTTCGAATACGAGTTGTTGTCTTACAGATCTTTGCGTTGGGTTACCACCAATGCCGTTGGAACTATAACGATGAAACGGACGTCGTTAACGTCATCGATAACTTCGATCAAAGCGATCTTCCGGTAGATTTCATCTGGCTCGATATCGAGTACACCGACGGCAAGAAATACTTCACCTGGGATCCCATTAAGTTTAAACATCCGTTGGAGATGCAACAGAATCTCACGGCCACCGGTCGCAAGCTAATCGTTATCATCGATCCCCATATAAAGAGAGAGGGTGGATATTTCTTGCATGAGGAGGCTCTAAGCAACGATTACTACATCAAAACTAAGGATGGCAATGTTTACGAAGGTATGATTCCTTACATTGTATTTGCTCTTGTGACGGTAGCGTACAGATGACTTTGGAGACAATGAGGATGGACAATGATAAACAATTTAGATCTCATAGAAGGTTAACGTATTGCAGGATGGTGTTGGCCCGGTGCCAGCAGCTACTTAGACCTTTTCAACCCAGCGGTAACCGAATACTATTCCAAATTATACGCCCACGATAAATTCATAGGATCCACCGATACGATGTACATCTGGAACGACATGAACGAACCCTCAGTTTTTAACGGGCCGGAAGTTACCATGCCGAAGGATTGCGTTCATTACGGCGGATGGGAACATAGACACGTCCACAACATTCACGGCTATTATTACGTAAGTCGCCTTTTTTAACATCGCTTATCCCGCGTTCATTTTCTTAATTTTCAGACTAAGACAACCTTCGATGGTTTGCTGCAAAGAACGCCGAATACCCGGCCTTTCATCTTAACCAGGTCGTTTTTCTCCGGATCCCAAAGACACACGGCTGTGTGGACCGGAGACAACGCGGCTGATTGGCCGCACTTGGCCATAAGTTTCCCCATGTGCTTGTCATTGGCGGTAAGCGGTTTTAGCTTCTGCGGTGCCGATATCGGTGGTTTCTTCCATAGTCCGGACACCGAATTGTTGCAAAGATGGTACCAGGTAGGTGAATCTTCAACTATTTTGAACGTCGATGTATGCCCGGATTTTAAATAATTTATTTTGTATTATTTACATTTAAATAATTATAATAAAATATCTTTTTCTTGGGTTTTCACTATTCGTCGATGGGAACTCAATATATTAGTTAATAAATGTAGCCTATAACGATGTTCATATTACATCCCATTTCAGGCCGGCGCATGGTTGCCATTCTATAGAGCCCACGCCCACTTAGATACGAAACGGCGCGAACCATACCTATTCGACCAGGACGTTCAAACTAGAATACGCAATGCTTTACGTTTGAGATACGCTCACCTACCGGTATGGTACACCTTATTCTGGGAGCATTCAAAGACAGCAGAACCAGTCATCAGGCCTCTGATATACCAATATCCGAGCGATAGTAATGTTCTAGATATTGACTATCAATTACTAGTCGGTAGGTTCATCCGATTAATCAAGAATTACTTCGTTATATTGACTTTGCACTTAGGTTCGTCGATATTGGTCAGACCAGTGGTAGAATCTAGAGCCTCCACTGTGAATGTCTATTTCCCAGGAGGTGCTCAACAGATCTGGTATGATATCGAAGATTGGAGACCATATATTGGTACCGGGTCGGTTAGCGTTCCGGTTACAATGGATAAAGTAAGTTCTTAAGTTTAATCGATCGATGATGGTAATTAATCGTGTTTAAAAAATATAGGTACCTGCGTACTATAGAGGTGGTAGCATAATTCCAAGGAAGGATCGCCCAAGGAGAGCCGCGAGTCTAATGCTCGACGATCCTTATACTTTATACGTTGTACTAGATGCAGAGGTGAGTCTTGTTTTATGCTCGAAGTGACTCAGAACGAAAGAACACATTTGTAAAACCGAATTCGGTATAGACTCAATTGAAGAAGTAAAATAGTTAAACGATAAATTCAGCAACTTCACTTTCTAAACGAGTAATTTCCCGAAGTTACCATGTTTAATTATACGAAACAGCTCAAGAGCCGCTTAAGCTACTTGTATAAGAACAGCTCAAACAGCTCTTAGGAATATGGCACCTCTATCTTGTTAACGTGATTCCGCCATTTTGAACACGAATTTGCGGGACATACCTGTATAGCAATGTAGTCGTAGCCCTCTAATCTGCCTAATAAATTAATTAATCTTCTGCCATCTTTTTGTTTAGAATTCCGCTAGTGGTACTTTGTACATAGATGATGGTTACACCTACGGTTACAAAAACAAAAACTACCTCTACATCCAATTCAGATTTAAAGATAACACGCTAACGAGCAGGTAATTACCCCAAAATAATATTTGACTTCACACAGATTTTATCGAAAAATATCTTCTCTTACAGCATTATCGATAAAGATGCTCGGTACCCGACGCGAGAATGGCTCGAACGTGTCGTAATAGTCAATCCACCTAAAGGAATCAAACATGCGGAGATCAAGAGCAAAGGTGACTTTATTGCTTAATTTTTTTTTTTTTGTATAATTCAATCGGGTATTTTTCTAGGTCTAGGAACGTTGCAACTACAAACTTCATACACCGGCGAAGAGAGGTCGCTGGTAGTCCGTAAACCGGGCGTTAGCATGCAGGAAGAATTCATCATCACTCTTCTTTAAAGTGTTCGCAATTTTTTTTTTATTAAACTTTTTTAAAGTGTAATACGTCATTATAATCTAGTAGGCATAATATTATCGTGGATATTTCGTGAGCGATAATTCATTGTAAGTGAGGTTAGGTTGCGAATAATTCATTTTTTTTTGTAAGACTCAATTCCTTAGGTAGAATATCAAACTCTGTGAAACACACCGAGTCAATAAAGACTTCCCTAAATTTTTCGTTTATTTTGTTCAGTTATAGGAAGGTGTTAACTGGAGAAAGTATTGAGTGTAGGCTTTCACGACCGTAATCCATAGTAGAAATGTCTTTCGGGTGATGTCGCGTAGTTAATATTTTACTTGACGTTTCGCCGACTATCCTGTCAGCTTCTTCTTCAGATTTCTAAAGACTGCTGTTGTTGTCTTTTGCTGCTCGTTATATATCCTATTTTTCATCACAAATAAGGTCGTGTTACCAAAACTACGAGCAAAAGGCATATACGAACTGAAATGCCAATGTGGAAAAAGCTACATCGGTCAAACAGGACGGAGTGTTCAGTGCAGAGTGAAAGAGCACGAGAGAGACGCACGCCTTTGGCATATTGAAAAATCTGCAGTAGCAGAACACCTGCACCAACAAGGAGACCACCGCATAAGCTACAGCGACGTCAAGGTATTAGCCAGGACCAGCCACTACTACCCGAGGATAATACGCGAAATAATCCATAGAAATTCCGTTCCGCTGAATCGCGTCGTCATACAACGAACGACGCGATTCAGCGGAACGGAACGGTTATGGATCAGCAAAGCAGAACGGTTATGGATCAGCAAAGCGGAACAAAAATAGGATATATAACGAGCAGCAAAAGACAACAACAGCAGTCTTTAGAAATCTTCTGAAGAAGCAGACAGGATAGTCAGCGAAACGTCAAGTAAAATTTTAACTACACGACATCACCCGAAAGACATTTCTACTATGGAGAAAGTATACGTGTGATGTTATATGCTTTTCTTTATATAACGACTGATTGAAAAAAAAAGATCAATAAATAGTATTAAAAATCTATTTATTTCCACTACATTAGCGTAGTTAAATAGATCATAAAATGCATAAGTACGCTGAGTCACCCATAAAAAAAACTACGGCGTAATTCGCTTAGGGTCACGTGGGAACATCGACGTCTTACGAACGTTTTCCAACCCCAAATACAACATAACCACACGCTCTAAACCAATACCTCCCCCAGCGTGAGGAGGGCAGCCGTATTTGAATGCATCGATGTACCCTGCGATCTTCTGTATGTCTGAAAATAAAAAAAAATTCAAATATTTGTACTATTTAATTGAAACATTACATATTATTGTAAATTTATCCTAAAAACCCTCCAAATCTCAAAGGAATTATTATGAAACAAAATTAAGAACTGACCGATTCCATGATGTTTCGCCCGTTCCGTCAACAATTCCGGATCGTGGATACGTTGCGCCCCACTCAAGATCTCCTCGCCGCGCATGAACATATCGTAAGAATTCGACTTCTTCGGATCGTTGGGGTCCGGCATCGTATAAAACGGTCTCACAGCTAACGGATACTTATCCAACATGTAAAAATCGGTATCGAACTTGGCTTTAACAAGTCGACCGAGCAATTTCTCGGCGGGTGTACTCAAATCGTCCTCGGGACCAATCTCTACTCCCGCTTCAGCTAGCATAGCCCTCCCATCATCGTAAGTAAGCACAAGGGGAGGATCCAAGAACGTGAAGGCTTCGACTGCGTACTGCTGACCGACTATAGCGATTTCGTGGGCAAATCTAGGTTTAAATTGAGAAGTTAGAGAATTTGCTTTTGAGGGGGAGAAATACACTTACTGGTCTCTTAAACCTTTAAAAATGGCAGTGAACATATCACCAATCGTCAGCATGACTTCGTGGTAATGGTAATTGAAGGCCATCTCCAAATCTAAACCGACGAATTCCGTCAGATGGCGGTGAGTGTTGGAATCTTCGGCGCGAAAAACTGCGCCGACGGTGAACACCTGGTATATTAGAAATTATATAAATTCCACTAAACAAGAAATGGGCATTAAAATGTTCATTCTCATTGTTATTTCTAACAAGACAATGCTAAATCTATAAATTCTGCATTATATTACACCGGTTGGAAAAGAACCAATCGTAAGCATGTAGTTTAGCGGGATTTTTAAAATTTGATCCTTAAAAAGAAATACATTTAATACGAAACAAAACATGATTTTTCAGTTACTATGTAACATGGGAATATCTTTCTCAAAATGGGCATTTCTATTTATAGAATTATGCAATTACCTCTAGTTTTGGGACACCCTATACACGCCTATACAGGTTGTCCCCTACGAATTATATCTTTGAAGAATTATTGCGGCAACACTTTTAGGCAAATTAATTCTGTATCGAGTCAAGAATATAATTTCTAATTTACCTTTTCAAAGTCAGCCGCTATTGCCATCTGCTTGTAAAGTTGAGGACTTTGGGCCAAATAAGCAGAACCTATTCAAGGAAAAGAACACAGCAAGATAAATGTCTTTAAGTTTCAAGAATTGAAAAGCTTACCTTTAAAATAACTAACGGTGAAAACATTAGCACCACCTTCGGAAGCAGCCGAGATAATTTTTGGAGTATGTATTTCAGTGAATCCTCTTTCGGTGAGAGTGTCGCGGAACAGTCGACAAACACCAGCCTCCAATCTAAATATTGCTTGGTTGGCGGAAGTTCTCAGATCCAATACGCGATTATCCAGCCTCGTATCTTGATTAACACGTATATTCAATCCCTCGGCATCCTACGATAAATCACATCTACAATAAATCGTCAATTTAGGTCCTAGTAATTACATCGGCTTTCTCTGGTCGACTAGCATCTTCGATCTGTAACGGTAACTGAGGTGCGGAGGTAGAAACAACCCAAATTTGCGATACGACTAATTCGACATCGCGTTGTGTGCATCCTGCGACACCTCCGGCTACTTCAGTGACTTCTGCTTCAATATCGACAATACTTTCTTTGGTAATACTAAATTAACGACGATATGAGTCGGATTGATTATAGAAACGTATTTGAGTAACTTACTTGCTTGAGAATTTGACCATTGCCTTCGAAACAGTTTCGGAAACATTTAAAATTGCTTGTACGGTGAATTCTCGTTGCCGCAACACGATAAAACTTTGCTTCCCTCTTGCTCTAACAGTATGTAATCGTGCACGCACCCATATTTGCTTGCCGACTAGATCTTTCGTAAGTGCCTTAACGTAAGTGAAATTACGTTTAATTGCATTTGCATCGGATCTTATTAAGGGTAGATTTCCATATTTTCCTTTCGAAGCATCATCTGGAATATCATGCACGGAGTGTTGGAACAGTAATAGTGATTGATTTTATTAATTAGGACATACCTTGGATAATATTTTCTTGGGTATTTTCCACGTTACCTCTATTTTCTGCTCTTTTCGCGGCCTTCTCCGCCTTTTTAGCTTCCTTCTTTTGAGCCTTTTTGCTCTCGCCTTTTTCGTTAATTTCAACACCTGTTGGTTCGCTCATCCTTCCCAATTTAATTCAATTAAACACAGTTGCAACTTGCATCACATCTGCATCTGTATGATGAAATATTTACAATAATTATCTCGAGAAGTTAAAAGCTGATAAACTAGATGATATCTTGGAATTAACACTTAGAACTAAATTGAACCGGCTTATCAAAGGAATATCATCTTTTCGGTACAAAATATCAAATAATAAATTAAAAAATTCCAAGGAACTAATCTAGTTCTTTTTGGTCATATCCGAAACGTGGATGGAGGTGAAAAGGTTGGCAATAAGCCAATTAGCATCCTTTTCTCGCGCATCATGTTCCATATGTTTTTTTTCTTTTCTATTTAATTTTAAGTGAGGTTAGTTAATTCCCGCCATGTTTAAAAAGTTAAACGTTTAGCTTTAATCCGAATAGAAAATTAAGAAAAATGACCACCGCTGCTGAGAAAAAGATAGAATGCGAAATGCAAGTGGGCCCACTATCGGTCTTACAACAATCCGTAATAAATCACACGCAGGTATTAATAAATTGCCGCAATAATAAGAAAATACTGGGAAGAGTAAAAGCATTCGATAGACATATGAATATGATCCTAGAGAACGTAAGAGAAATGTGGAGAGAGGAATGTAGGAAAGGCAAAGGGATAGTAAGTAATAAGCAATATAAAATAAATTAATGTTATTATCTCGAGTCTTCGTTTTAGTGCAAGAAATCTGTCGCTAGAGATCGATTCATATCGAAGATGTTCCTCCGAGGTGATTCGGTCATATTGATTATGAAAAATCCGCTTGTAAAAGTTGGTTAAGTCTTAAATTTAATTCAGTTTCTTTTTTTTGTACGTTATTTAATTTAATTATATTCAAAAGTTATGTCGGTAATAGATGTTTCAATGTAAAACTAAAATTGTTTATTTCGAAGATGAAGTTCATCGAAAGGACAGCATATGTAGAAGTTACAGGTAATTTAAGTCAAATAGTTAATTTTTAATTCCTTGAAATAATTGAATTTAACTAGAACTGATAATTTTGAAGATATTTCATTAAAATTGAAGTTTCGATAATAGATCGTGACTCTATGTGAGGTATTCATATATCTCAATGAAATCTCAACGTTATCTTCTTATATATAAGCACCAAGCCCAAGTCCGTGAAATTTCACTTTCGTTTCTTGAAAATAACTTTAATCTCTAAATTCTGGCTACGCTAATGTATTCAGCATAAACCATAATCGCCTCAAACTTTGATCGAACTACTGGACAAGTTCTAGATCTTCCTTACGATTATCCAGTTTAAGAGATTAAAAAGAAATAAAACGAAAGCGTATATATTAGAATTAATCTTGTATTTATAATATCTTACATATATGTACAATTTCTGCATTTCGAAATCAGAAGAGAAACAATCGAATTATAAAATTAATACCAATAATACGAAATAGAAAAAGAAAAACATGAATTATACAGATATATATAATATTCAACAACACGATAATGGAACCAAAAAAAGGAATACTGACGATATATTTTGTTTAAACAGATGACAAGGGAAAAAATGCTTATCTGCTTACCAAATACGAATTAATCTACAGAACAATATTTATTTACAGGTTCCAATTTATTACGACCAGAGCAGAAACTCAATTAAAGCTAACGTTTTGTTTTCTTCCATTTTTCCAATTATATTGAATCGTATGTAAAAAAACAGGATAGAAAAACATATCATCTAACGTATCTATGTATGTAATATAATTTATGTACTTATGTAACAATTATTATAATTATTTATACAAATTCTTGGTAACTGCGAAGGTATAAAATGCTTTGAGAAAATTCTCTTGTATGTAATATTGATTGTAATGCATAATCTTAACGTTCAACGAACACGCGACAACTATCTCTTTCATCGCTCAAGCAAAAGATCTATTTTTAGATGATAGTGCCTGAGAAAAATTAACAAAAAAAAAAAACACCTATAAAAATGAAGCGTCAGCTTAGAACATATACAGGATGTATCGAAATGGGGAATCGCGTTCTTACAAAATAAATCTTATCATTTGTTGTCGTTTATTTATTTAATTTTCGATATAATTGTCTGGATTAAAAGCTCGTATATACGTGACAATGAGAAGTTGAAAAGAATAACAAGCACAAAACGCTTAATGCGCTCCATAAGAAGGGTTGCCAAGATGGACGATTATTTTTTGAAATCTGGTACAGAAAAAAATAGAAACGATTTGCTATTGAAGATGGAAGTTTTTAAAATTTCTAAATTCTTTTTGATGTTAAGAATAAGAAGTATACGACCCGTACAAACAAAGTAGGGACTTTCTTTAAATTAATTTGGAGAAGTTGATGTAGAGTACATTGAATAATGATAGCAAGAACTGTGGCGTAGTACGGCAAACAACACAAAAGTACCGGGGCACACTCCGCACCACACAAGTTTACTTAATTAATCCGGGACAGCTGTTTCGAAAATTCGTCGATCCTCGAAACAACTGTCCCGAATTAATTAATTAAAATTGTGCGCCTACTTTAGTGTTGTTATAATACCGTGGTAACATTTATCAATAACGATTTATTGAATATTCTCTAGATTGCTCTTATTGCAAGGTACCTAATATACATTGTAAATCACTTTAATTTCAGTTTTTTGAGTATTCATTGTTTTATTTTTTTTTTCGTATTTAGTATATTGCAACGTTTCGTTATATTTTTGTAAGATTTCTTATGTTCTTTTAAACTGTCAAACTGTAATAATTTGATTAGAGGGCGTCGACATATTGAAAAAAATAATAAAAACAACAGAATTCTTCTTTACCAACCTTGAAACGAAAAAAAATGGCACTGCATCTTATATCTTAATTTTAAAGCATCAATCGCTGTGTTTCGATCGCTTTTAAAAGAAGGCACTTAGTATTTGATTTTTGAAATATTTTGTTTAAGTACTTGGGGCAATAGAGCACCTTTAAAGTGCTTCGATTACTTCTGAAGTAAATAACTAAAGCTCTAGTTTTAGTATTAGCGATAATCCTTTCGTTTCTATGTAATTTTTAAATTACCACCAATGCAAAAGAACTGGTCACCTTTGTTTTTAATTGCACATACCTCCGATTCAATAGTTGAAACGACTATTTTTTAATTTTGCGGACAATTTAATAGGGACATAATTACTAATTTCTTTATTATTGTAACTGTCAACTGCAATTGGCAGCAGAGAGAACGGAGTGTATTTAATAACAAATGAAGGACTTCCGAAACAAAAGCAAGTAACCCTACTAAAGAGAGGAGGTAATCTTATCACCTGGTATAAGATTAGAAAAATATTTGCCTTTTAAAAGAATTTCATATAAGTGCCATGAAATGTTCTCCAAATACAATTAACTTTTAAACCGGTCTGTATAGTATATCCCATCCAATGTAGACACCTGTATATGATCTTGAAGCAATAATAATATTTCGATTTGGACGATGCCCCGCTTTGTTTTTATTTAGCTAGTAAAAAGAGCGATTTTCTTTTGAGACGATAGATGGCGTTAACTAACATACATGTTTCGCGTTGTTAGAGGTAGATGGTATTAATTATTGTTTTAACCCCTTTCTTCCATTTCACCGATGCATCTCCGAAGAACCATTCTATTTTAATTTACGGTGAGAATTTTTTTTTCCTTTCGATTATTTTTTTTTAACTGGGAGTATTGCGCACTTCAAGCCATTGCACGTCATCGTCGAACCGTTCCACCCTAACCTTCTGCCTGTAATGGTACTCCTTAAGGTAGGTTTTTAGCGATTTGGGCAACTGCAGCTGATTGACGTCATCGTAGGTGAGGCGATTGACGATCGCGGCTCTGCATAAGTGCTGGAGGGGGAAGACGAAGTTACGATGCAACGGCCACGTCAGCATCGGCTCGAAGAACATGCAACTGGTCGGATCCTTGTAGTGTTCGATGAGACCGCATACGGTGTCCGAGGTGTAAACTCCGGGGTCGTGGGCGTCGAAGCTGAACTTGTGGTTCCATTGCTCTATGCGCGCGTGCAACGAACGGCCGTACTTCCGGAAGGACACACTAAATAGGAACTCCTCTTGCGCGGAGTCACGTAGGAGGAAGGTTCCTTCTCGTTTTCCATCCAGAAGTCGTTCGGCTTCGTACCGGTCCATTTTGCCTGGAGATATATACGAAAAATGTAGATAATTGTATTTAAACATGTTACTTTATTTAAAAAAAAATCAGCTAAAATCCGTCAAGAAGTCACGAATCCGGTAATATGGGAAGAACGAACCTACCTAAGTTTCATAACAGCTACATGTTATTCTTTGCTCTCCACGATGAATCCGGTTATAACGATCTATTGGATAAAACGCACCGTTTTTGTATACAACATCGCAAAAGTTTCTAATTACAATATATACTGCGTTGCTATTGCGCGCATACTAAGAGGATGGAAGATCGGTCTTTTCCCGAATAATCTAGAGCAAAAGCTTCAAATAAAAAATATTCAGAGACAAGTGCCGCCCAACATAAAACTAAATTAAAGTATACAGGATGTTTGGTTTCAATAACTCATAATCGAGTTTGTTTTCTATAACAAAACAACCTGTATATTATTTCGTTTTTGGACGCATCTCTCCAATTCATACCAGCGATTGAAAAAAGTTTACATGAATTTGCGGAATAGCATCAATACGTCGTGTATTGGGCTAAGAGCCCAGTTCAAGCCTATTACTGTACAGTACGTCCCACAACTTCGAATTTAAAATGGGGAAACCGCATTAACAAGATGGCGGTGCCATATTCATAAGAGCTATTTGAGCTATATAGAAACAACAGGGGAGTTCCTGAGCTGTGAATCTGGTACCGGAATTTTGAATACGTAGTTATGAGACATACCTACCATAATAATAATACAGATCCGAGAATAGAACAAAAAAAAAAAGACTGTCCCTCCTCTTGAACCATAAACGTAAAAGCAAGTACAATAATAATCAGAGAGTATTATCTATCGTACAATTAGAGCTCAAAATTACATAAATAACTGAAGCTACCAAATCTACAAAAACAAAAAAAACTAGAAGAGTTTTCTACGATTACCGTTTTGAGTCTCGGCATTAATCTGTCGCCACTAAAAAAAAAACGATTTCGACGCAAAAGGAAGTCGAAAAATAAAAATTTATCCTCAAAATCTCCGATGTATAATCAACACAAAACAAGGTAAAATTCCACATTTGTAAATCTAAAATCAGATAAAAGAATCAATTCAGTCTTTCTGTTTTACATCGCATTACGTTCAGGGCCAGTAACGTATCAATAAAACATGAAACGCGTCTGTAAATAAAGGTTTTTAGGAGGCAAGTTTTACGACGAAACCTTCGTCCCGTATTCAAAACGTTTTCCGAAGAAAATCTCTCGTAAACTTGCTTCTGGGAAACATACAAACATTCTCATTCGTCATAAACGGTGATACACTCAAACATGTTGAAATCCTGTTTGATTTTAATTGCGAATGAGCCTTGCCTAGCGAAAAAAAAAAGATAATTGCGTCGGTTAATTAGGTCACATTGATTAATAGCTGAGAAACGTATGTTCGTAAGAGAAGTGGAAAATTGAATTAAGATGTTCGAGTAAATGAACCTTAACGAGCTTAGATGGGTATCTCGTACTTTCCAACTTCTATATTTATAAAGAGATCTGGTTATGATTCACGTTCGAAACATTTATTTGCCGATTGATGTTTATTGGAATGTAAAAAAATGTTTGTTTTGTTTGGTTCCTTTCGTTTTTTTTTCTCCAAGCACTCCAACTACCATTGAGTAATGGTTGACGAAAGTTGTGAAACATTTGAGAAGTATTAAAAGATCTTTTGTTTAGAACCTATGGTGTTATCGGTTCGTGGTGCGAATAAAAGCCGCTTTAATATCATAATCAGGTGACTTCCTGCTTCAAAGGAAATTAAGAAATTAAGCAAATAGACCGTCAAGAAGATGTCGTCTTCGAAGTAAATATTTATTATGATTTGTTTGCGAAGTGAGTCTTTAAACTAAGAATGTTTCGGCCTTGAAGATAAATTGGAGCAACATTTTATTTCCGTAAAAAAGGCAAGAAATTTCACGTTCAGGGAGGTGAAGGCATTTCCGAAATTTCGACAATTTTTTGAATCACCCCAACGTCTTCCCTTGTTAGGCGAGTATTCTTAAATTAATACACTGGTCATAGTAGAAATGTCTTTCGGGGGATGTCGTGTAGTTAATATTTTACTTGATGCTTCGCTGACCATGCTGTCAGCTTCTTCAGAAGATTTCTAAAGATTGCTGTTGTTGTCTTTTGCTCCTAGTTATATATCCTATTTCTGTTCCGCTTTGCTGATCCATAATGGATCATAATTTATGGATCAGCAAAGCGGAACGGTTATGGATCAGCAAAGCGGAACAGAAATAGGATATATAACGAGGAGCAAAAAACAACAACAGCAGTCTTTAGAAATCTTCTGAAGAAGCTGACATTGTCAGCGAAACGTCAAGTAAAATATTAACTACACGACATCACCCGAAAGACATTTCTACTATGGATTACGGTCGTGAAAGCCTACACCCAAATACAGTGGTCAACCCAGAATTCGCCTTCCGATTTACGATTGATCCGCAAAAATATACTGATGCAAAATAACGACCCAAAAACATATCTCCAAGGAGAGGAACATAAGCGCCGGATTTTAATCCGATCGAGTTTTTACAAGAAAAACTTAATCAGAGGGTCGGTTCAACAGTATTTGTGGTAACTTCGTTACTCGTAGGTGGAAATAGATAGCGGAAGTCTTAGAACGTATGTCTCCGTTTACTTCTTTTGTGCGCGCCTCCCATGATTAAAGAAGTTTTACAAAAAAAAAATCCTCATCCTCAGTATCCATTTTAGCTCATATTTTATAGAAGAAAATCGTTAAAATCACGGTAGGTTAATGGGATTCGAAAAAGGGCAAGACCGTTCCATCGGCCGGGAAGTTAATGGCGGCTGTTTCTTTGGGATAATGTCCCGAATCGTGTCAATCGACTATTTTGAAAAAAAGAAAAACAATAGCGGGCGCGTACTACGATGCATCCATTACTTGGGAAGATGATCGGGCTTCGAATTGATAAATATCAAAAAATTACTGGTCTATATGTTAAGCTGAAGCTGAGCTGAGCTACCCTCGTCAAATAGAATTAATATTCCTTCGCGTGACAATAATTCCAATTAAAATCACGTTGCATCGCTCAAAAACGGTCCTTCATCTTGTTTTCTTATTATCCTCAAGCAACTACTACATGTTAATCACGCCCGACATTGCATTGTAATATTCTACTACGATTTCACATTTTGACCTTGCTGACGAGTGCAGTACGTCAGCTTTTCTTGTTCGAACAATCTTTAAAATATAAAATTGTTAAAAGGAACAAAAAAGAATCTTGTCTTACCGAGTATTATATGAAAAAATTAACCGGTGTAATTATGCGAAACGAAATGCGTCTTTAAAAGTAGTTATTCAGGTCGAGCAGCTAAATTTAGACATATTTACAAGGAGGGTGCATCTTGCTATTCATTCTTGGCTTACTTTTTTGAAATGTCTCAATTATATTTATGATTAGAGCTAAGTTTCGTCCTTTACCGATTAATTTAGTAGAAAATCTCCCTATTTTTTTTTTGTTGAAAAAGTAGTGGTTTTTCACTAGCTGCCATTTAAAATTGCATCTTCGTAAAATCTATCAATTTACCATTTAATATTAGGAAACAAAAAAAATCGTTAAATTTCGAGGATATTTCTGAATAATCTTTCTCGACACATCAACGAAATCGCATCGTTATATCCAAACTTCGTTATATCCGAATTTGATTTTCTTTACTATAAGAAATGATATTTTAATTTCTGGAATGCTTCAAGGATCAATCTTAGGGCCACTACTTCTGCTTCAATTTCAAAATCAAACGTTTTTTTTTTTTTTTCATTTAAATCAAAATGTTATGATTATCGACAAGTAAAACTCACCCCAATAAAAGCTACAATTCGTGATATTCAACAGATCCGGCACCAAACAATGGATAAAATCCACCTGCGTATGGCAACCGGTTATGATATCCAGAGGACACGTCCTGAACGTGACGTTACTCTGAAAAATCGCCCTCAAGGAATCGACCGTATCGTTCGGGCAGAGGATCTGCACTCTTCGCACCATGTGCCCCTCGGTCTCATCCGAACAGAACAGCTGAACCCTACGTGCGGGCCTGAAGCTGGGAGGAGGATCGACGCCACGTTCGATCTCGCGGGCTCTCTGGATCCGCGCCTCTTCGTCCACATCTTCTTGCGCCAGAGTTCGCCTGCAACAACGCACATCGTGATGAATTTTTATAAGGACGGGGTAATAAGGGGACGCGGGATCCATGTCCAACGCATTAAAGCATCTAGGTGTTACTGAACTGAAGGATCGACGGCCGTTCTTCAATATAGCGACACAATAACAAAGGTGATTTACGAGACTGGTATTTTATCGAGCTGTATTGCAACGAGCGTTTCAAAGCGTAAAGATAGAGCAAATATGTGCGTCGTAAACACGCGTAGACGGGTTTATTCATCGCCGCTTGTTAGACGTAGTTATGCACATGTGCTGCAGGAACGATGTCGATTGTTTACAGAGATGGAATTTTGTTTTTAATCGTGGAATCCGAGAGTTTGTGTAGATTACACTATGACTGATGCAACAGCTTAATTATGAGGTCGTATCCACCAGTTGTACCCTCCACCGTCTCCGTCACGAAAGGTGTTTTGGAAGTCGTGTTTTGTTAATCACCGTCCGCGACTCTTCTATCGCGTCAAATCTTTGGAAAATGAGAAAATGTCGTAGCGAGTCAGGTGAGTCGAAAGGAAATGTATGCGGAATAACGGTCACGTTGCTTTTCGCCAAAAAATGGTGGTACAATGAAACCAGTATGAGACCCCACGTCTTATGGTGGAGAACAGCAGTTTTTGGCGAAAAACAACGCAGCCGTTGTTCCTTATCCAGCGTACTAGCCTGACTTGGTTCCCTGCAACTTTTTCCTCTTTCCAAAGATGAAAATCAAGTTGGGGGAGGCGAAGATTTAGCACGATAGGAGAGATACAAACAGAACCGAGGACGATGCCACATTAACAGAACAAAATTTTCAAAATACTCCTCATTGACCTTGACTTTGCACCAGCGTAGATCAATGTCAAGAAGAAAGTTCCCAAATTGGCTGAAAGGGTGTGGCCCCACTCAGATCACTCCTTAAGGTTGAAACTTGTTCTCAAGGTCAAGGTCGCTTATCAAGATCAGCGACAAGGTCATTTTGGAAACTAAGGTATTCCCTCTATTAATGCCAGAGTGACTCCTCCGCAGGTTAAATGTCGTTCCTCGAGGTTAAATGTCGTTCCTCGAGAACAATTTCGATCTTAATTAGCAAAAAGAAATAAGAAGAGCAAATAATACCGTACGCACGGCACATATAATTTGAGTATCTTTGAAATTTTTATTTACTCAATTTGCTAATCGCCATATGTAAACATTAAACGTGTATATTACACGACATAAATTTATTTTTAAGTACCCGCACAATATTTGCTTAAAACCTTATCTTAACCGCAAATCCAATAAATACCTTCAATAGACGTACAAACGCACACAGGTACGCGTTAATGTAATGTTTGTGGGTTGCATTCAAAGGTCCCGTTATCTGAGCCACGCAATAAACTTTATTTTTCTCTTAAAATAGCTCGGCTTAATGATCCAAGCACTAAAAAGATATTTTATTCGCCGTAAGCGCTTAATTTTCATCATGGATTGGCAATGCAAGTAGCTCGCGCTGTTTCCACAATTCTCGAATCGAGTAGGCAGGATGATTAAACAAAAAAGAAAGAAACAAAACGTGGACGTCTATTTTTGAACGTGACAAAAAAAGAAATGTTAACGTAGATATGTAGCCGTTTATTTCGGATGTTTTTGGCTATTCCCAATACGTACCTCATCGTTTTTTGAACCTAAAATACGTAAATCCTGCAAATAATTCGTATTTTGATGGTAACCCCTGTATAATACGCTAGTTAGGTTCTTAAAAAACGCTTGTTTTGTGCAAATTCGTGTTATACGAAGCGAAGAACGAACTAACTAAGATTTTAGCAACATATGATACCCTTTCCTCCTTTTTCAGATGATCCAAAGCGCGAAACGGGGGGTTTTACCTATACAAGAAAAGCTGAAAAACAGTCTCTAGAAGCGATTCTTTACTTAAATTGCTTGAGTAACTTTCCACAAAGATTAATACGTTTTTTCATTCTTTCAATCCAATTGCTCAAGCAGTTACGCCACTCATCATTTGAACCAGCATCAACTACTTCTTCCTGCAATTGGAACCACTCCAATTAGCCCGGACCACCTTTAGTTCGTTAGCTATAAGACGTGGGGCAAATTGTTTTGGATTGAGATCTTTGAGACGGCATCTCGACCTCGCGATATGCTACACGTCAATGGTCTTTGATCAATTGGTTCACAACAGCAATGTTTTTTTTTTCTTTTTGAGCGATTGCTGTCTTTGTTTAGCTGCGTTGTTGAGACTGGCGCGCTCACGTTGGAATTCCCTCAACGAGGCATCGCTGTTGAGATAATCCTCTCCGAAAATTTTCTCAGCTCAATTCCGGTTTTCGAGCGACTTGTCCGGCCACTTAATTTAGCTAAATCACTTGCTGTAATTTTAGATTTAAATTCGATGAATATTGAAATTAATTTTAGCAGGTGACGTGTTTGAATATTTACTGTTTTCTCTTCAACGGAATAACCTCCAGCGCTTGAATAAACATGTTTTTTTCGACGTTAAAGTAATTTTCTTCGAAAGCCGGAAAAAAAATTGGTTTTCCGCACAACGAGGACGATTTTCTCGTAGAAGGCGTCGAAAAAGTTGTTTATCTGGCGTCGGCCACGTGTTCTGATCAGTTCCTGCTTTGATAACCATGCTCGATAAAAGTGACATGCATAATAATTTAATTCCTTGCATCCTGTTTGCGCAATTCTAGATAACAGCTGTTAATTTATTATTATTATTTTATAGAGGTTGAGGAATTTTTACCACGATGCCCATTAACAAACTTCGCGATTTTTAAAGGACAGTAAATAAATCCAAAATACAAAGATTAAATTATATTTGTTTTTGATCGATTCAATGCGCAGTGATGGAAAATGAATGGTGCCAAGGAAATGGTAAAATTGCGGGAAAATAAGATGAGATAGGATAAGCAACGATGATATAGAAATGATGCTTCAATCAGAGCCAATCGTCAAAAACGATGTGGCCACGTAGTGCAGATTTTGCAGTGACGCAGCTCTACTGTTTTTCGCATCTTAAAAGAAGACTTGAACTACACTCTTTTAAAACCCAATTAGTGGAAAAATTATAACCAAATGTTGGAAAAATTTGACGACTTTAACAACATTTTTCTCCGAAAGGCATATTTTCATCTGTCTGGTTTTGTTGCAAGAAAATCTCCATCCAGAAGCAAATAGGCTCATACTTTTTTTGAAACTAACAAAGGACAAACTTCTTGACCCTGTCCTCCAAGAATTTGGTGATTTTAATGGCTAATGGTGGGACTACTAGCCACGTATCAAATAACAAACTGTACGAGAGCTATTACCCGGTTCCAGGTTATCCGGGTACCCGGTTTTAGAATCGAATACTTGAGTACTCGGGTATCAAAGGAAATTCCAGATTTTCATAATTTACCGACGTTTTTTTTTTTAGAGAAGCCATACCACCAAAAGAAATACCGGGAATGTTAGCGAATGTAAATATTGCAAGTATTCGTTCAGATGTGCCATGCTGCCCAGAAACGTTTCCGAGAATGTCCGCACACGAATTCTTTTGTAACGCTTCACAAAAACCAACAAACGTGAGACGCCATATACAGATAACGACTTCACACCATAAAATTTTCGAATAAAAATAAATCCATAGATAATACACTGTATATTTATGTTGGGAATAAGTACCTAAACCATTAATTTTATTACCAACTTTCGAATATGTTACCATCACGAGGTGGAGATCTTGGTCTATTATTTCCTTAGATTTTGACAGATTTACGGCACTAACGTAACTAAACTTTACACTTTACGAGGCAAAAAACGTAGAAAAACTTCCTTCCTAAAAGCTCCTCCGTCTTCTCATTTTTTCTTTTCTTCTACTTTATCGAAGAACGTATGGAATAAATTCTCAAGTACCGGACGGACCTAACAATCTAAGTTGCAACAATTGCTAATCAGATAATTTGATTATCAATGAACACAATAATTAATGAACAGACGGGGCAATTCTTAACGGTTATCAACGGTTAATTGATGAATTCAAATCGGTACAAAAAAAAAAAAAACAGAATGAATTGTACGACTTTGCAATCAATATCCACTTATAAAATATATTTTTAGAAACACCCACCATAGAATCAATAAATTTTATTTGATGTAATCTAGGAAAAACATGCTTGTTAATCGGCAATGATATCATCATCCGCTTCTTATAAAAACAATCCAAAAGATGATCGTATCAATAATATCGTTCGCCAAAATTTAATAAAGGAGATGAATGCAACAAAATCGGCAATTTTCCAATAAATTAGAAAATATTTGCTAACGAGAGAATCGAACCAATTCACGAGGATAGTCTAAAAAGTTTCAAGCGTCGACATGAAGATGGCACGCTTGCGTTGAAAGATACTCTTGAAAATTTCGGCCATGTTGAAGGAGCCTACGCAAGTTAAAGCTGAGAAGGACGCTGTTTACACGGGAACTCTTCACCATCACTAGATATCGTGAAATTTTGGCTAGCTAAAACGCGCTCGTACCAGTTTAACATTCGGGGTGGCCAAAAACTGCAATCGCTACCGACAGCATCGGAAAAGCTCATCAATGAGCGCCCAATTAAGGTTAGAGAGCAGAGGCTGTGGTAATATCGAAAAGAACGCGTTAATAATTAATAACAGCTGATCGACAACTGCGCGTAGGTTAGTTACGTCCTCGGTTAGAAAGGTGTTCGCTACTGGACGAGAAAGAGGCATCGTTTGAAGCTTTTTTTCATATATTGACTGAAAATTCGGGCATGAAACAGGTAAACGCGCGTTGGGCGCTGCGTTTGCTCACTCTGGATCAAAAGCGCATTCGAATGAACATTTCCAAGGCCCTGTTGAAGCGGTTTAAGCGAAATAAGTCGGAGTTTGGCGTCGATTAATAACTATAGATCGATACACTTCTGAGGAAAAGATACGGTCAAAACAGCGACGAAGTAGAAGTTTTGTTCCATGAACTGGGATTCAAGGGGATAGAGATTTTCATCGGACTAGGTGACTATCCCATTAGTAGAAGCCTGCTTAGCAGGACAAAATGTCTGCTACTATTTGGAGGGATTAATGTGATGGGAGCATCGCTACGAAAAGAGTGTAGACTTAGAAGGAGACCATGTTGAGGTATAAAACTGAATTACACTGAAAACCTTTCAGAGTACCTTCAGTTGCAAACATCAAACCGCAAGATACTGTTAAGTTCACAAAAATCTCAAGGTAGATGACGCCTAAAATGACAAACGAAGACCTATCTGTTGCTCACTTGCTGCTTCCTCACCAAGATAGAGAATAGAATGAATTAACACTAAAATTCGCGTTAATATAGACGCCACCCGGTTTAAAACAGCGAAAGGAAAAGTGGTACTTAGATTTGAGTTCTCGCCAACTATTGAATTGAACGAAATACAGGAAAATAAGTGCTATACGAACTTACCAATGCAGGTCAATGAAGTTCGGCGTGACGAAGATATGGGCTAACCGGTTCCTTCCATTAGTCTCGATGAGTTCCCCGTCTCTTAGGATATGGTTCTCCGGGTGTTCGAGCTCATCAACATTCACCACATTGACAATAGGCGTCAGTTGCGGGACAGGTACGGGAGGGGTTTCTTCAACTACAACCGGAGGTTCAACAACAACTGGTACTTCGTTTGTACTTAGGTTACTTTCTTTAGGTCTAATATCGCTTTCATCGCTGAAGACGACAGCAGGAGCCGGATTGTGCTCTTCCGTTCTCTTATAGCAAGTACACTTACAACAGCTTTGGCTTGGATTCTCCTGTCTAACAGGAGAGGTCGTCCTTTGCTCCTTTTTACCGCAGTAAAGTTTCAACTGCCATTTCGTCGATTTTTTGCTACTATTACCCGAGTTATTACCCCCTCCATTAGAGGAACAAGACGACGATGGGGAAGAATTGTTGTTGGTATTAGTAACGGGAGCATTTTCGGTATCGCAGCAATAATTTGATTGGCATTTTTTCGCCTTCTTACTAAGCGATTTGCCCCGTTTTAGATTTAGGGCGAGGGAGCTGAGGAGCTTGTTTTTTTTTGATTCTTTCGGGGTCGGAGATTCCGTATCGCTTTCGAGACTCTTGTCCTCGCAAGAGCATCTTGTCGCGCTGTTATCTCCAGTGATGTTCATTATATTTCGGACAGCGGCGATGTTCGAACATGTACTACGTGATCATACTGGATGGCGTGGATATGGTGTAGGAAGGAATCTGTAAAGAAGCAAAACTATGTTTTTAAACATCCCAAGAACGTAGATGTCGAAAATATCTCGATAATGCTTCAAAATTACAAATGTGCGATTTCTCAAACGATATTGTTTATAAGTGATACCATTATTCGGGAAAATGCAATGAATTCTTGACATCACACGTAATTGGTGGCAAAATCACAGTCTGTGCGTCATCTCTCATAATGAGGGTTTAAAATCGCCCTCTACAGGGGGAAGATACAATTATCTTCCGCGATGAGCCTAACATGAATCCAACTTACAGAAAAAGAAACTCGCCCCCGCCACAAGGGAACGAAGTTGGCAAAAGTAACCAACTGTTAAACCGTATAGATCGCGCGGATAGATCTCATCCCATTTTCACATATCTCCCATCGCTTGCCTGATTTCGGGCGCTCTCCCATCTCTCTGGGTCCCTCGATCGACCCAACCATAATCGAAGATGGCAAAGGGCTTACGTAAAGGTGTCGATCAGCTATTATTAATAATCTGTATTTTTAGGATTTTACATAAAATTTTCCAACCCGAGATACATGGTTATTTTCCGTCTTTTTGCTGTATGAGCACTACTGATTTTTAGCAAGGCATCACTTGAAGGCGACCCACTGCCGGGGACAGCCTATCGAAGTGACCACTCCGGAACTTCAAAAAGTCGAAAAATTAATATTGGAAGATGCTCGGTTAAGAAGCGACCCGTCGCAGAAATAATTGGAGTGTCCGATACAACCATTTTTGAAATTCTCCATCATCATCTTGGCATAATTAAAATCATCAGCAAAACGGCTACCGAGAATGCTTACGCCGCCGCAAAAACAACAGCGGGTGAAATATTCTCAGGTTTATCATTATAAACCTGAGTACAAGCAAAAGCAAAAGAGTTTAAGCAATGGCATAAAAAAAGGTACACCACCATATAAGAAGTTAAAGGTCGTAGTCAACCGGAAAACTCATGGCGACGGTTTTTTGGGACTCAGGATTCTTGTGATAAGTCACAAAAATAAAGGCCGTTTCTATGACTGGAGCATGCTACTCCTCATTAAAGAAGAAAGGTATTTTATAACTAAAAAAATTAAGTAAATTATTTGGTAACGAATAAATAGACAATTTGACACTTGAACTTACCGTCAACCTGGCTTTAAATTTTGACGTACTTACAACAAAACCAAAAGAAAAAACGAACAATAAACGATAGACCTATTTTGCCTGACAATAGCAATATTGGAAGTTTCTAGAAGTAGACCTTGTAATAATCCGTATTTAAGCGGCAAAAATAACCAAATCGAATATCCTGAAATGTAAACGGAGCAACAGCCTTGCGATCAATTCAAAATAACCACGTGGAATAAACATTCCCAGACATATGTGTGCGAGGATCTTTCGAATAACGCACAATATTAACATTACAGCAGGCAGCGCCGCTACCGCAGATCTAGCAAAGAAACCTTCAAATAAACCATTCGTTTCGGCGAATTCGGATATAATTGACATAATGTGTGCGGTTTTCTACGTATGTGCATTAAATTTTTATTCGTATTACGGTTGTTATATAATTAATATTGATTGTACTTTTTATGATTGGGAATTTTTCAAATCGAGGAACTGCTGGTTGGAAAAAAAAAGTAATTTTAACAAGCCAATACGCTGAAATACAATTTCTACATGTTGCGCAACGTTTGATCTTACAAAATAAACAACATAGCACCGGTACAATTATTTTTCGCCGCGGTTTCCTGTACAACACTAACCAGCTATCTCGAAAGTTTACACAAGCTGTTCGCTACGCCGCACCTAGGCGATCTTCTTTTATTATCTTGGCAATGGGAAAGTAATGATGCTTATTGCTCATTAATGATAAGTATAGCTTGTTGTTTCATTATATCATCAAGTGGCGTAGGTAGTGGGCCTGGTATCAAAATTTGTTTGGGGGGGGCTTAATTACCCGACTGTCGTCTTTTTTTTTACAAAATAAACGAAAACACATATACAAAACATCCATAGCTGAACACGATTTTAGTTTTTCAAGAGTTTCTACTTCTATGGACAGTATTCGTATGTCCGACAGTAGTTCTTGTCCCAGAGATGTTCTAAGATAATTTTTAATCAATTTGAGCTTAGAAAAGCTTCTTTCAGCTGTTGCAGTTGTAATCGGAAGGGTCAAAAATAAGAAGCATATTGTTATTACCTCCAGAAAACGGGAGGAAAGGATATTGAATTTTATCAGCAATTCTTGGTCCAATTGCTCCCATTTTGCCTGAAGCCGGCACTACTAAGCTCTACAAATGAAGCAAGAGGAACTGCGTGCTCTTCTACAATGGTGTTCAAATGTACCTTGCAGCCGCTAGAGAACCTCCATTAACTATCTCTAATTTGTTAACAAGAAATCAGCAGACTGATTTTCTGATAATTCCAGTGTCAATCTAAATTGACATGTATCCGGCATTGGACATATTTACACACATGTACAATGTAAAATATTTATATTATACAGCAACTTTATAAAATGTTACTACATTGGCAAGATATTTTAGGAGGTGAACATTTAAAAGCTCAAATATTAGTTAAATTCAAGGGACGTATTAAGCAATCGTTCGAAAGACTAAAGCGACAATCAAAACGATTCTAATTTCGAAAGCAATAACATTAGATGAGTATATGAGATATTTGAGTATTTAAATATTTCTGTTTTTTTTTTCTATTAATGTTCCGTTTTCTTACAATAACATTTAGTGAATAAAAGTGCTGTAATTTTTTTTTTGCTTTTAATTATTAGTGACGAATATAGTTGTAATTGGCGTTATAGTTTTATACACTGTTATTAAATGGTGCAGAATATGAACACCCCCCGACAAAAACTTAGACGCGGTAAGATGTTTTAAGGGTTACAACATTTCTTTGCGAAACTAGCAAGATATCAAATTAAGTCTTTATTCATAAAAGTAAAATAAACTTAAAAATATCTCCTCCAGTAATATATGAACTAAATAATAAATTATTACTCCAATGCTTAAAGAACTTCTGCGACAAAAATTTAGACGCTCTGTTGCAAATGTAAAAGAAAAATCAACAAACGAGTGATCAGTAATGCGTAGATCCTCCATTGTTCTTAATCACTTCCAATAGTCTGTTATTAATAGATTTATATAAATTTAACACGTAATTTTGAGGAATATTCTGCCATTCAGTCACTATTGAAGTTTTCAGTTCCTGGACCGTGAAATATTGACGGCCTCCGCTATAAACGCAACGTGCCAATTCACCCCGCATATTTTCAATAATGTTTAAGTCCGGTGACCGTGCCGGCCACTGTAAAGTTTTAATCTTTTTCCCTTTAAACCGTTCAGTAATGGTTTCTGCTTTATGAATTGGCGCGTTATCTTGCTGAAAAACAAAATTGCGCCCGGCCCATTGGTTTCCAAAACGTAGAAGATTGTCACGCAATAAGTCTTTATACGTCACAGATGTCATTTTGTTTGTGCAAAACACGATCCCACTTTTACGCGAAATCCAATCGCTGCCCATATCATCACAGATCCACCCCCTAATTGTCTGGTCATTTTCACTTTTGGTTCCTTTCTCAGATCATGATAATGATGCGAGTACCCATCCGGTCCGTCCAAATTAAAACGTTTCTCATCGGAAAATATAACTTTTTCCCATTGTTTCTTCCAGGATACGTGTTCTTCAGCAAATCTCAACCTCGCTTCTTTGTGTTTCGCCGAAAGTGGCGGTTTTCTCAACATTTTCTTCCGTGATATTACCGGTGACGCCTTTAAAATCCTTTGAACATTACGCACGTGCGTTTGTACCCCCGCCTGTTCTCCAATAACTCTCGCCGACGTAGAAGAACTGGATGCACACCGCAATATCATGTGTTTGTCCCGCTCACTTAAGCTTTCGGTCGCCCCTGGCCTTTTGGTTTGCCGTAATTTTCCGGATCTTTTAGGAAATTTTTAACGGAATGATCGCTTCTTCGTAACCGACTAGCAATTTCCTTCTTACTAACACCATCCTGGTGCCAGGCTAGAACTTCACCCCTTTCTATCAAAGATAATTGCTTTTTTCTACCCATATTGCAAACACTTTATGAAATATAATTTCTCGTGGTGAAACGTGTACACTTTACCAGCACAACCGCTGCATATGAAGAGAAGTATCAAATTGAAACATTTTTGCTTATACAGTGCAGTCTCGATAACGTGAACGTCCCATAACGTGAACATCCCTAAACGTGAACAGCCAAATTGATATGCGTATTCCAAAACGTGAATGTCAAGAACACTTTGCCTCTATAACGTGAACATAAATGAAATTTCGTCGTGTTTCTTGTGTCGGTAACTTTAGCTTTTTGTATTAGGCCGCCAACTATGCGGCGATCCTTTTGTCGGTAAATTACCTTTGTATGTATTAGCCCGCCATTACATCGGAAGAAATATTGTGTACATATTCAGCGTTAGTCGGTGTTTATGCGCCAACCGATACGCAAGCATGATGGCTACTAAGAAGGTGAACTATTTAACATTAGAGAAAAAAGCCCAACTCTTATCCGATGTTAGTAAAGGTTTCGGAGTTACCTGTTTATCAAAAAAGTATGGAATAGCGAAATCTACAGTGTGTGCGATTAAGAACAAAAAGGCCCAGATTACTTCAACAGTTGCCATGACATTTTCTGGAGCGTCTAAACGAAAATCTCTTAGACCCTCAGAGTACCCGAAAATGGAAAAGGCCTTATACAGATGGTTTTTACGACAACGAGAGAGGAATGCCCCAATAAGTGGTACAATTTTGAAAGAGAAAGCCAAATATTTTCATAGAGAATTGTATGGAGATCAGTCTACTTTTTCTGCTAGCTCAGGGTGGCTACAAAAATTTAAGAAAAGATTTGGCATACGATTTTTGACAATAACTGGCGAAAAACTATCTTCTCAACCAGAGCTGGTTTCGCCATTTTTACAAAAACTTGCAGCAAAAATTAAGGACTTAAACTTAGACTACAATCAGGTCTACAACGCTGATGAAAGAAATGTGTAATACAATATAGGCGCATAAATTACGTGAACATGCTACTATACTTTCAACTAGACAACGTTTGCGTCAAACAAAATTAGATTACTTTCTAAAGAAGAATAAATTAGACTTGTTTATTTGATGTGTTCCTTTTTTAAATAAAGTATGTTTTAAGCGAAACACACATTTAAGTTAGTTTTAATGCCACCTTTGTTTGTGATTGACTTTATCCAGTAACATGAACTTCTCGAATATATGAACACGGTCGTCTATAATTAGTTCACGTTATCGAGACTGCACTGTATTATGTAATAAATTCCCATTTTGATCTGGGAAAATCCCAATTACCCCTCGTAAAGCAATAAATACCCAGAAATATCTATAAATGGACTATTTACATAACAAGTATTAACAACCCTCATGTACATTGTATATAATGTCTATAAACTTTATTTCGTAAATAAAAACGATGCCGCGTCTATGTTTTTGTCGGATAGTGTATATTATTAATATTTTTCTTCTTTCATAAAGTTTATATCTTAATAAGAATAAAATTACTTATGTTTATTGTACTTTTCCTTTATTAATAAAAATCTACCTCCAATAAAATGTATTCTTAATCCGACTCTGTATAGATTTTTGGAAGTACAAATAAAGATAAAACAAGTAATTGATCGATTTTTTTTGCATCAAACTCTACGATTGTATTTGAAAAATTATGTAAAAAATTGAGTATGGCTGAGGATGTTTATTCAATTAAAATCAGTTAGCAAACTTTATAAAAACATTTTTCCTAGGAATTATCATTCGTTTTTAAAGTATTTGTGTATATGGAGCAATATTGACTTGCTTTAATCTTTTTAAAAACAATTAAGACGACGTAGAGTTTATAAAATGAACAAAAAATGAAATTCAAAAACCGTAACAGATCCACCAATACTGAGTGAGTAACACGGTGTCCTCCTTCTCAGTTTAATAAATTTGTTATTCTTCTTTGTATAAATGATTTTCTAAACACATCTTTTAGTAATCTGCCAGCTTCGATCGTCTACGAGGATAGTCACAGAAGTACTCGACCTGACGAATAGATAGCGGTTGTTGTTCGAAAAAAAAAATACTATAGTCGAAAGAAGCAACCTTATAAAGCTTAAGTTTGAAGTGTGTTGTTTAGTATTTGTTTGGCAGCCATCAATAGTAAACGCTGCTAGTAAATTTGTAAACCTGGACATACAATTTGAAAGATCTCAGCCCAACTAATATCGACACCAAGCTAGATTCTACGTTTCTTAATTTACAACAACAAAATATTGGGTGAGTTTAAACGAGGCCGTACGAGCTGCCAAGATGAACATGGCGGGGGTCGACCACGCCAGAAATGGTGAAGAAAATCCGTCGACTGAAAGCGCGCGACTAGCAAACATTTTAGGCATTTCGCAAAGTGTTGCACATCGAAAATTTGGACGTGCGCAAGATGCCTCGTGAGGATGTCTCAGTCGAGAGTTTGACTATGACTTGGTGAAACATGATCACTTCACATCTTAAACGAAAGAACAGGCAAGACAACGGACTGAAAGGGGAGAATCGGCCCCATTTTTGAGAGGCACGAGGTATAATTTTCATTGATTATCTTCAAAAAGGAGAAACAATAAACGGCGAGTATTAAGCAGCGTTTGGGTATCGAAAAGCGATGTCCAAAATTAATGAGCGAATTGCTTCCTCGCGCATCCTGGTCGCCGGATTTAGCCCCCTCGGATTATTTTCTCTTTTCAAACTTGAAAAAGTGGCTCGATGATAGCCATGACTTTGACCTGGTATAAATTAAAGCGAGTTTTCAATCCGATTCGATCGACTAAACACGTAAAATGCGTAAAAGTTTTAAATGAATCAACGTAGTTTTTGGTTAAATATTTTCTTTTCTTTCCGCGGAATCTCTATACAAAGTCTGTTTTTTGCCTTGAGCACACATATGTAAGTGAATAGGTTACAAAGGTCTATCAACAACAGTAAATTGACCTTTCGCTAATGAAACCAAGCGATAACGCAAGCAAAAACAAAAAATCCGAAGAAAGTCAGATTTACAACCTGCACGAACGATGTTTTAAATACATTCTAAATATTCCCTATTTTTAGCAACGGTATTACCTCATTTTGTTTCCATGTACAGAGAGTAGAAACAAGTGCAAAAATGTTTATATGCGAAATCGAATGTTATTTTTCGAACGAAATGCCAGATATGCTAGCAGATATCTGGCATTTAATGGACGCTTAATAACGCGTTTCGTAATATCTATGTGTAATTGAGCGCGTTACTGTAAACACGCTGAGATTATTATTAATTTATACTACATGATAAGTAAGCCTTCAACTATAGTACAAGCGACAAACTGAATGCCGCAAATGGCATTTTGAATGCATAACAAATATATCGTATGATATCTGTAAACCCAGACTTTGACATAATTCCCCCGTTCCGCGTATCGTCCACATTCATTGGGACGATAAGCTTTCGAACAATATTACGAGGATGGTTCGAGAAGTCCTTAGAAAGTTTAACAGGTGGCGTTCGTAGCATTGAAAATGAAAATCATTAGTCACTAGACACGTGTGAAAGTCTCAGTTATATCCATCACGTGGTTTCATTTTTACTGTTGATTTATGCAGAAAAATGGAAAAAAGTGAGTTTCGGGCGGTGATTAAACGCTTATATTTAAGAGGCTTAACATCGAAAGAAATCAAAGCTGAATTGCATGAAGTTCGTGCTCCTGCGTTAGCAACTGTTTACAATAGGGCAAGCGAGTTGTGGTCGATTGTGAGGTTGTTTTAACGC
This sequence comes from Marronus borbonicus, assembly GCA_902655005.2. Lineage (NCBI taxonomy): Eukaryota > Metazoa > Arthropoda > Insecta > Coleoptera > Scarabaeidae > Marronus > Marronus borbonicus. Next base: position 14,767,635 of record LR737382.1, read on the forward strand.
TTTTCCGTCACATTGCGAGTTTTTTCGATACATAACTATGGACGAAACATAGATACACTACCACGCTCCGGAGACAAAGGAACAGTCAAAACAGTGGGTCTTTGGAAGGCGGACGGGCTCCAAAGAAGGCGAAGACGGTGAAATTGGTAGGCCTCGGCTTTTTGGGATGCACGCGGAATCACCTGCACCGATTACTTGGAAAAAGGAGAAACAATAACTGTAAAGTACTATGCGTTGGAGCGAAGAAAACGGGAAAAAAACGTCCTCATTTGAAAAAGAATCGAGACAATGGAATTAAAGTTCGAATTAGTACAACATCCACCGTATTCTTCGGATTTGGCCCCCGGTGACTTCTTTTTATTTTCAAATTTGAAAAAAAGGCTCGGCGGACAACGGTTCACGTCGAAGGAGGGAATCATCGCCCCAACAGCTTCCTATTTTGAGGCCCTCCGAAAACCTCCTTATAGGAGGGCTTAAAAAATCCTGGGGAAATACTAGAAAAGTGTTAAATGAAGATTATATTGAAAAATAAATAAAAATCTAGACAAAATAGGTTGTTTTCTTATCTTTTTCTAAGGATTTATTGAACGACCCTCGTAGTTACCAAAACCTTTTCAAGTACAAATTTGTATTTTCTTGTAATTTGCTCTTTCTCAAACGATCCTATTAAGGAAACATGCTAACATTTCCTTATCTTTCTTATTTATCCAGTTATTTCAGTTTTACAACTACCGCGATGTTTGCCATGGACTAGAACACTTAAGATTCAAAATAAACAAACGCACCACGCTCACACGTACACTGCCGTTCAGTGAAGTTCGGTCATACAATAAAAATCTATTATATCACACTGTATACAATTATTAATATATAAAATTAGAAAAATATTAAGCATACACTCTTTTCTAAGGGATTGAAGCCATAAATTATTATGTAAAGTAGAAATACTGCGACAACCACAATAAAGTCCCTTTTATTATCATTCCAAGAATTTCTCGGAAGTGCCGATCTTTTTAAACGGGTCGTTTGGGGATTATCAACGAACAATACATTTAGGAAATATACCGCAGCATCACTCTTGTTTATTTATCGCCAGCGTAAAGATATAAATTTGCTTCATTTTTTCACTGTTAAACGTGTGCTGGTGTGCATCTGTCGTTTTTGCGCGAAAGTTTTAAGAAAATTTACTTCAAAATGGCACGTGGCAAGCCTACCAGTGTAGAAAAACGTTCACGCATTATTACGCTGTTTGAAGAAGGATATTCGGGGCGACAAATTGCTGAAAAAATAAATATGAGAAGTTCAACAGTAAATGACATCATAAAGCGATATCGGACAACTGGAACTATAGAAAATCGTGTTCGTCCTGGAGCATCTAGGAAAACAACAAAAGCTGAAGATTTGAGAATTGTATTATTAAGCAAACGCAATAGAAAATTAACAGCGCCACAAATAGCAGCCGAAGTCAATCGCGGCCGTGAAGAACAAGTTTCGGCGAGTACGGTAAAACGTCGACTTCAACAAGCGGACCTTCATGAACGCATTGCCATTCGAAAACCCTTATTACGTCGGGGCAACAGAGCGAAACGGCTACAGTGGGCCCGTTCTCATCTAGATTGGTCGTTAGATGATTGGAAACACGTGCTTTGGAGTGACGAGTCAAAGTTTGAGGTTTCTGGGCAGAATCGACGAGTTTATGTCCGAAGATCTAAAACCCAAAAGTGATTCCGAACTGCATTGTGCCTACAGTGAAGCAAGGGCGTAGTTCTGTGTTAGTGTGGGGATGTTTCTCCTTTGCTGGGACGGGAGATTTATGCAGAGTGCAGGGTGTAATGAGGAAGGAAAATTATTTTGCAATACTCCAGAATCATGCAGTGCCATCAGGCTTGCGTATAATAGGCCGTAACATTACATTCATGCATGACAACGACCCAAAACACGCTGCGTTAGTGTGTAAGAACTATCTAAAGGAGCAAGAAGAACAGCACACTCTGAAAGTAATGACATGGCCTCCACAAAGCCCAGATTTGAACCCGATAGAGTTGTTGTGGGATGAACTGGACAGGAGGATCCGAAAAATATGCCCAACTTCACAAGAACATTTACGGAATATTCCGCAACATGAATGGATTAATATTCCACGATCCGTTTTAACAAAACTTATCGAAAGAGAAGCCTAGAATAGTTCGAGCGGTGATTAACAGCAAAGGAGGTTTTTTCGATGAAAAAAAAATATAACGTTCAGTATGTTATATTAGGCCAGAATAACTTTTTATTTATTTATTTTTGTCTTTTTTACCTGTACATACGATAAAATTGCATTTTGTTTTTAGTTTCGTTTGTTTCTGTAACCTTTTCATCGGTCGGTTGGTAAAAAACAACCGACCGAACTTCTCTGAACGGCAGTGTACAAATATAATAAGCACGTGTCCTTTCTTGTTTTATAATAATTAAATGCAAAAGCACACAAAAGAAAAACATTAACATAATTAAGCGTTGTTATCTTTCAATATACAATCAACAATAGAATAATAAAAAAAAATACACACTTACGCCTCGTTTACAATTCACAACCCGTACGACTACCAATTTGGTACCTACAAACAGTTACGTAACTTTTAGCAACTTTAAGAGATACGAAATACAGTTACTCCTTGCTTCCTAGCAGAATGCGAACGAGAAGAGCGTTTTGAATGAGTCGAGTTTGTGGGCTCGGATGAATGAATACCGTAAGTTCGATAAGCGCTGCGTGTACAGGCTTGTTTTGAGATAAGCGGCTGTGAAAAAAAGAGCTGCAAGACGCATACGAACCATGTTTAACATTCATTCAATCTCTTCGAATCGTATAAACAAGCGAACAATCTAAAATTGGGATGGATTTAAGAAAAAAACATCGACGTTATAACGTGGTATTTAAGTAGAGAATGTCGAGATTTTACAACGGGATATTAATAAGAGAAAAACAAGTTTAAACCATTCACTTTTGAATGGCTTAAACGTGTATGTAGAGGTTCCTATCATGGTTCCTCGGTGAATGGGTGATCTTTTAATGTACCAATCGGCAATTCACAACAGATACGTGAATGAAAACGTAATATTTATTCTAACAATATCGCGTATTAAATTCCATCAATTTTTCAATTAAAAGCGATGAATACGAATCTAATTTGCATCTCATAATTAAATTTTAACGCAGAAACATAATCATTTTAATCTAAGGGAAATCGTTGCATTTATACCTCGTACGTACAACATTGAACGAGTTCGACGTTAACATTGAACGAAAACGTGAATAGAGTGAAAATTTGTAAACAATTCCGGAGAAATCACCACCGTAGAATATGTTGTAGAATGTAGAGAGTAAATTGCGTCACGCAGCGCAAGAATACTCACCAATTAAGATGATTTCCGTTCAATTCTCTCGAAACGATCGCGCACCGCGGCACTAATTTTACCGTCGAACGAATTTTCGGATTTGCCGTGAGTTTTTATCGAAAGATAATCGCGAAGTGACAAATACAACGTCAAACACTGGCCACCATCTTCTTTCGCGCAATGCTGCCAACTGCTTCTATTCGAGCAGTGCAAGTAACTCAATCCAAATAGCTCTAGGGAAACGCACTGACGTTTGTCGTAACCATAGATGTGGAAATATAGATCGCTGATATGAATCAACAAAAAATTAAATTAAATTAATTGATCAGTTGATAAGTTTTACAAATATGGAACATAATCATTAAGTGATTTGCTAATTTTGCATGTTAAAATCCTGTTTTCTGCGCCACTTATTAGTGCCTACGTAAAGTTTTCTTTTTTCTTTAACTACGTGAACTTTGCGAAGTTCTTAAATACGACTTCTCCAAGCGGTGTTCTGCCTGATCTTCTGATTTTCCTAAATTTCTCCTGAAGTACTGATTTTTAACCAAAATTCCTGATTTTTACTAAAATGCTCACGGAAAATCGTCAGATTGAGCGACTCTACAATTACCATACTCATTTTCCGCATGTACATAGCTACTACGCCGAAAATTTATGAAAAAAATTCAGAAGTTCTTAAATTTTAAAGTGCATTAAGAATCACGATGAAAATTTTATTTTTAACGCTAAAAAAATTCGTGTCATCGGAAAAGAAAATAAATTTCCCTAAAATTTATTCTTTGTTTTCTCTTTTTCTTTTATCACGATAAGACTAAAATTCCCTTTGTACGTGTGTGTTTTCTTCAAAGATGGGCAAAGTAAGGGAAGTGACTACTTTCTTACAGCGATTAGACTGACTTGTGTTCTGTCGACTTTGGGGAAGCCGGTAGTCAACACCAACCCCTTCTCCTGAGACGAATAAACACGAGTATATCTAATCGCTGCAAAAAAAATTCTCCTACCTTGCCTATCTCTAGTTTTCTTTCATTATAGGAAAGCAACCAACACAAACAATTTTAAAGACACATATTTCCTTTATCTCTTGGATTACAGAAATTCCGCCTGGCAACACTGTCTCCCAGTTAATATGTGCGTTTTCTTCAGAGAGAGACAAACTAGGGGATGTTACTACTTTCTTACAGAGATTACACAGACTCGTCATTTGTTGACTCTCGGGGAAACCAGTAGGCAACACGGACCCTTCGCAAAAAAATCGCTGCAAAAGAGTTTCGCTAGCTCGCCTACCTCTGGTTTTCTTCCACTTTAAAAAAGCAACTAACTCAAACAATTTAAAAAGCACATATTTCCTTTATCTCCTAGATTTCAGAAATCCCATCTGGCAACACTGTCTCCAAGTTAATGTTTATGCCTCAAATAAGATAATGAATTGAAAGGGTGTTAATAATATTTTCGTAAGGCCCAGCTGTTTCAGTACCTTGAATTATTGCAGTTTTACATTTTTTATCGTCCCATTTGTATTTTTTTTTGCATTTTGAAGGCATTTAAATAGCTGCAAGCAATCTATTGTTATATTTATATATCTATAGTGATGACTTAATTGGACGATTTACGTGGAGGGAAATTTCAAATAATTAATAATCCTTTATAGAAGGTATTCTACGAAAGATTTAATTGACAAAAGAGAATAGAATGTTTAAAAAATATTAATTTAAGTTCACAAATTCCCAAATTCATTTCAGGAACCTACGTAATGATATTCACAGAAATCTACATCTTACGCAACAAATGGAACTGTAACAATGCTTTATATTTTCAATTTTCAACTAAACTCAAAGAAAAGGGGACATAAATACAAAAAAAAAGATAAAATTCTTTCAATTTTGCTTTGATTTTTTTTATATTAACCGATTTCAGTAGCGGCACGTGAGTTTGATAATTATGTGTTTTGTGATTAGTAGAGTGGAAACGTTGCATACAGTTTCTCACTAGCGTTACGTTCGGTGGCAGGCTAAGTCTCGCATGTGTGTAACTCGCCACGTAGGAGATAGACAGAGAGCTAGTACGCTACTGCATATGCTTGGCTGATTAACACTCGCTAGCAAACTGCACCGAACGTCCTCACTCTAGTGATTAGCGATTGTAAAAAATGAAATCGAAATTAACACTGAAATTTAAATATTCACTTTTTATAAATAGTTTTATACGAATATTTTTGGCTGAAATCCACAGCTGCACCTAAAGGATTCATGTTATGTTCTTGCGGATTAATAAAACCCTAAAATTTTTCAAACAGATTAACATGATCGACCTGTAAAAACTTGCTCTGCTATGACTAAATAATTTGCATCATTTATCATTGCTACAATACCTTCTAACATGCACTGCAGAACTGAATATCCTTTGAAGTGCCCTTAAATCTAGCGAATTCGATATCAATTTGCATAGTAAGATACACTAAGCTTATCAGATTCGTTAGATTCATGTTTTCAACGAGCTAGTTCGAGGACTCTACGGAATCTTATACGCAGGTTTTTATCAATCAATGTTCAATTAACTGCAGCCACAAAAATCACAATGCTTTAAAAATATTGAGATGTGAATGCAATCCGAAGTTCTTCGGCGTACCCACACAGAATTTTTTAAATTTCCCGGATAAATAAGGTTCCGGTAATAAGGGGCATATTTATTACCGGAATTACCAACTTTAATTATCCGCGAGAATTAAAAAATTCCGTGTGGGTGTTGCTTCGTTACTCGGTAGTTTGAGTGAATCAATAGTATAATATATAATATATTATACTATTTATCCGCATAATAATATATAGGTAAATAATCTTTGGTTAGAAATGTTTTAATGTGTTCTGTAGTTATGCAGCCACGGTGCCCCAACCGGGCCGCCCTTGACTAATTTGTTGATCTACAAAGTTTGCCTTCTGAACTTTCCATTCAGATTTGAATATTATATGCAATAATTCCAGGCCATTTTATCTTGTTCTCGATAAATAAATAAATATTTATAACACTTATTATATCCCAAGTAAAAATTCCATAAAACCCTTGGATTAAATGTGAACTTGAATATATGACCTTTAAACTTAATTTTCCTTCTAATTTATTTAAATAATTTAATAATTCTCTATACATTAAACGTATTTACAAAATATTATAGGCTTATCAGTGTAATATCAGCATTTTCCACCCAAATAACCTAAAATTTACTTTATACACGAAATTGAGATAGCACAATAGGTCATTGACAATATCCTAATTAAATGATTGAAGGTTACGATGTTAGATAACGTATCAAAGCTGGTTTATCTACTTATAGCACCAGCATTAACGAAATATAACGCACAAACAGCGAATTACCAGAGGGTGCAGAAGAGGTAGCATTAAAAGAAAAATGGCCCCTCTAGTAGGAGCAGTAGATGCAGGGACGTCCAGCGTAAGATTCATACTATTCGAAGCTGAAACGACGAACGCGGTAGCGTCACATCAAATCGAATTAAGGAAGACATTCCCACAAGAAGGTTGGGTCGAACAAAGCCCAATCGAAATATTACATGCTGTTTACGAATGCATCGACAAGACAATCGAAAAGCTCCAGGACAACAATGGACAAATCAAAGACATCGTAGCTATAGGAGTAACAAACCAAAGAGAATCTACAATTGTATGGGATAAAACAACAGGAGAACCTTTACATAACTCAATCGTGTGGCTCGATATGCGAACAGCGACCACCATCGACCAATTACTAGATACCGTACCTAATAAAACAAGGTATAAGAACTACTTAAAACCCCTGTGTGGGCTGCCGTTATCACCTTACTTCAGCGGCGTAAAATTGAAATGGTTGTACGATAATGATTTCAAAATCAAGAGAGCTATGGATAGCGGAGGGTGTTTGTTCGGGACTGTCGACACGTGGATAATTTGGAATTTAACCGGAGGAGTTGAGGGAGGCGTTCATGTTACGGATGTATCGAACGCTTCTCGAACCATGTTGATGAATATCGAATCTTTAAAATGGGATCCTGTGCTGATCAAATTTTTTGATATTCCCCAAAGTGTATTACCAATGATAAAATCAAGTTCAGAAGTATACGGCATGGTTTGTGAAGGTGCGTTGAAAGGAGTTCCGGTGTCTGGGTGCGTTGGTGATCAACAATCGGCCTTAATTGGCCAACAGTGTCTTTCGCCGGGGCAGGTAACTTTATATATTCTTGTTTTAAGTAGTAATTATAGAAAAAAAATATTTTTCGAATCACAGGTTAAAGCAACATATGGTACTGGCTGTTTTCTCTTGTATAACACCGGACATGTTAAAGTGGACAGCATGCACGGCCTATTAACAACAGTAGCGTATCAATTAGGTTCAAAGACACCCCCTGTCTATGCTCTAGAAGGTTCCGTTGCTATTGCGGGCGCTGCTTTTGGTTGGTTAAGAGATAATTTGAATATTCTACCTAGTTACTCGGATGCACAAGGTGTAGCCGAACAGGCGCAAACATTGGAAGAAGGAAACGTATACTTCGTACCAGCTTTCAGTGGACTTTACGCACCTTACTGGCAACAGGATGCAAGGGGGTAATAGTAAGAACATTAGAACAGATGCTAAAATGTATTTTTTGTACAACGATGATACTCTTTATTAAGACAGAATTTATATAATGTTGCCAATTTATGAAGGGGTGTTATTTCTGAAGTTTTATGCAAGCTTGAAGTCTAAAATGTCCGTTTTTAAAATGCAAACAATTTCAGGGTGATATGTGGAATTACGGAGGATACGCAATCGTCCCACATTGTTCTAGCAACTTTAGACGCAGTATGTTTCCAAGTTAGGGATGTAATCGAAGCAATGAACAAAGATTATGGCTCGAAACTTCAAACCTTGCAGGTAATTTAGAAACTTATCTCAAATTCATTTTTATCCTATTTCTTTTTTGTTAGGTTGATGGTGGAATGACTGCAAATTCTTTATTAATGCAGCTACAAGCTGACCTTACAGGAATCTCAGTTATCAAACCGAATATGAGCGAAAGTACAGCTTTAGGAGCAGCTATGGTTGCTGGAGCAGCCGTGGGGGTGTGGGATCTATCAAATAAGCTGGATCTGGGGGTTGAAACATGGTTGCCAAAATTCACCGAGAAGGAACGGGATATAAGATATTATAAATGGAAAGAAGCTATTGAACGTTCATTAGGCTGGGGAAACTGATAAAATAAACGAGGAATAAAATGAGCATGGCGAACTTCTCGAATATCTTGAATCGTGAAAGGAAATGTTGTTTTTGTGTTTTATTGTTTTTGTAATTGGATAAATTATTTATTTTAACTATGTTTTCTTCTTTTGTCTGAATTTCTTTTTTGAATAAGCCATGGTCGTAGTCAGAATTTGGTCAAGGGCGTGGCCAATTAAAATTGACGTTGACCGGCAATAAGAAACAAAAGTGAAATTATTTCAGAGATTTGGGGGAGGGGCATGGCCTCTCCCTGCCGCCCTCTGGCTACGCCCCTGCATGTTGCGGTTTATTTGTTTCCTGTGATGTATTAGCATAAACATTGAACTAATCTATCGCATGGATTTGAATTTAACATTTCGAAATACCTCCAAAGAAGTGCACTTGCCTCAAAAACAAATAAGCGACATTTTCCAAGAGCAGAAGCCGTTTAGTTCACTCAATCTAGAGACTATAATACTAATTAAGGTCTCAAAAACCAGATCATAATTCAAAAACATTGCATACAATAATAATAAAGGATAATTTCTTCAATTTGTGTACAATGACTCATGTTGCCTAGAGAAAACTGGGAATTATTATTCGTTTTTGAATTTCGCGCTTGTTTTCTTAAATTCTTGGTTATTTCTGGTAACTTTCGCATTTACATACAATACTACCAACCGAAACTCTGTTCATAAACGTCAAAAAGTAATCTTTCAACTGATTTCCAAGTACTTTCTCTTCAGTTTCTAACAAAAAGGAATGGTCCTTTTAGACTCGGCGAAGCATGAGCTTATAGCATAAATTCAGAATACGTGGCATCATAAACTGATTTTTACAGAAAAAAATAACATGGAAAACTTCATGTCACACGACCCTTAGCCAACTTCTCTCAGTTAGCACATATCTATGAAATTAATTTTCGAATATTTTTCTTTAATAAATGTAAATTAGTGAATTCTTTCTGTTAGTTGTTAAGACACATTATAATATACATTTAGCAAGTAAATTAAACGGCATATTTCCCTTTTCTTTAATAGCATAAGTGCCATCTATTAGCTAAAAATGCAAACGGATATTAGTGAAGTTAGTCATCATGACGTATTGTACGAATTTAACAGATAAGAATATGAGGGCCTTTGAGAATAATATTTTTATTTTTTTTGCAATAAATAGTTCCCAATAACAGTCCCTTTACACAATTTTCGGAATGAATGAGTCTTATCAAAGTGGTTTACCATCCCCAGCATCGGTTATATCGATGTGTTATTCTTCAGAAACATTTTCTGACGATCAAATTCCCTCAACTTTGGTAGCAGAAGAGCTTCAACTAGCATTAAATAAGGTAATCTTGCATCTGTTAGAAATTCTTAGAGTATTATATGCCAGATTTTAGGAAGCTACCGAAGCAGAATTAAATAAAGCTATACTACGATGTAAAGAGCTGGTCTTGAATAGCGAACAATGCTCGCCTGAAAGGAAATGGCTCGTTCGACATCTAATTGAGTTAAGATTAAGATTGCAGGAATGTAAAGAAGCTTTGTTGGATCCTCAGTAAGTAACCGATATGTTCCTATTTTTGATCTTATATTATTGATTATTATTTTAAGACATCCTCGGAATAAAAGTAGCGGAGTATCGAGGCGAGTTATCAAAGGACATCATTTAAATCTCCAACCTTTACTACGTACATCGACGACTAAATATTGCGATCATTGCACTGGGATAATCTGGTATGTATAAACCAATTACCGCGAAATTATCTGTACGTTTCTTTAATATTCGAGGAATGTCGTGCAGGCATGGTACGAGTGCGAAGACTGCGAGTATTGCTGCCATCATAAGTGTATATCGTCTATAGTACGGGAGTGTGCTCATGTTGTCGCCAGCGAAAAAGGATGTTACGAATTAGATATTTGTCCCGAGGTTGGGTTATCCATGCAGAGATATTTGTGCGCCGAATGTAAAACACCTTTGTCTATTAGTAAGTATTCGCTTGGTCAAGACCTTATTTGGTGTAGAGATAAGCTTGTAAGTGTGCGGCGTGTATATTATTGAATTAATTCGCTTGTTTTATATTAGCATTTCCGAAAGGATTGTCTTATTTGGTAAAACTGATAATGACAGGTAATTATCACAAATACCCTCGCTTTCTCCTCTCTGAGGATACACAATTCACGTATACAGGGTGTTAAAAAGATGGTCTAAGATGTTTTACCTATTTGTAATTTTCAGAAAGACGAATCAATAAATATTGGTCAATATAAGTCTGAAAACTGATATTTTTACTTAATGATTTTATTAATTTGCAAAAATACTTGAAAAACAACAGAACCAAATCATCCAAATTGATAAGATGGTGATCAAAAATGACAGACTATGTTAGCACGGCTGAGTAGTTGATAATCAACTGATGCAACTTCTCCTTCATTTAACTTCGTGCAGGGGCGTCGCACCTGGAAATAGTATTGCTTTGGTCTAATTTAATCACGTTATTAGTTTACTGTTTTAAGCAGTAATTGAGAACTTAATACTTCAATGGTATGAAAATATTTCGGTGAACATCCGTTTGCTACAAAAATCCGCGACAGTGTTGCCAAATGTTTTCACCCGTATCACATTGGAGTATCTGCAAAATAATATGCGGAATAATATATGGTGGACCGTCGCTAGCAATCGTTAGCCTCGAAATTAATTTTCTTTGAAGTCTCTGCGCGACGAACGACGTATAGCTTTGACGTGGGGGAAATCGCGAATCTTAAAGGCGGCGCTAATTAGGAGATTATTCACTACACTTCCTTAAGGGCATGAGGGTCTGACGTGCGACTTAAGTAGAGCGAGGTTTCAGACATATTTGATTCATTACCAAACTCGTAGAGCTTTATAGTAGAAATGTCTTTCGGGTGTTGTCGCGTAGTTGATGTTTGACTTGACGTTTCGCTGATAATGCTTTAGCAAGCTTTTTTTGTTTGTTGTTGGGCGAAACGCTAAGATCTTTAGCACTCTTAAACATCGATTACTATTGATCATTAGCTGGTCCTACTAGAATTTTGTCGAAGATAAAGGCGCTCCATCCTCCGGTATGGATTTTTGACATATCGACATGGTTGCTATGGTTTTGGTTCCGCCTCTGGCGAAAAGGCAAACCCCGATTCCTATCCATGATTAAAAGCCGATCGTCCAGGCCGGGATTCGAATTCGCGTCATCCGAATCGAGTAAGTATGCTAACGAGTGATGTCACGGATAATCAAATTCATTAAAAACGGTTTTTATGTTTAATTTTTAATTTAATTAATCCGGAACATCTGCGCGAATCCTCGTTACACTAGTAGACATCCAATTGCAAAATAACATTGGCATTCCGAAATCTCAAGTCCATGTAGCTGCAATTGAAAGCATTAGCAGCTACCGGACCGATTTGGCTTTCGAAAACTTTGAAGGTATTTATAAGATCGAAGACGCGAATGAAAAATTCAACATTCTTTCAGATATTTCTCACGGTTTACGGCAGACTAGGTTAGAGAGGTCACATAACAAAACTAAGATATGCTGTAGGATAATACGAGATATTATATGGAAAACTACAAACTCTAGGAAACGGAAAATTACAGACCTGTATTACGTTTGAATTCTTTTTCAAAAATATTAATATAATGCTAACTGTTCGATCACCGAAACGGACTTTTTTTGTTTGTCTTGATGGGAACTGTAACAAAAAAATAACACTAAAATAGCTTCCTCCTGGTATTGATGGAATAATTCACGGCAAACGCGCCGCCATCTCGTGTTAAGCAGCCAGAGAGCTGTTCGAGGGATGTTTTAGGGAACAATACCCGGTTTATGTCGCTGCTTCCTGAACGGCAGGCATGCGTTTCTTTGGCACTAGAGGGCGCCAAGGAATGTCGAGTTTGTCGTTTTGAAAGTTGTGGCATTAACTGTGAGACAACGGCGATAGAAGGCAGAGATAAAAAATACTCTCGAAACCACGCTGATGACGCCGGGTGGGCAGTTAGTGTATTTTTTTCTCTCCTTCTGTTGCGTTTGCCGTGAATTATTCCATTAATACCATGAGGAAGCTAAGCTATCTTAGCATTATTTTCTTTGTTATTGTTTCTAGGCTTTTCTGATGTGTTCTGTTGATGTGAACTACATGCGGGTAAAATATTTAAACACTTTTTTCCTAACATTCTGTATACGCATTCCTCCTTATTTATATGTTCGAATATTCATGGTTATTTCTTTTGAGATATAGGTCGTTTGTTAAAGGAGGAAAACGAAAAAAAAACTTTTTTCGATTCTTCTTTTTTCTTTCGTTCTTTCTCTTTTCTGCAATGTTTCGCTGTACGTGATGTCAACTCTTTCAAGCAAATGCGTTTTTACAATCAGATGGATACATACTTCATATAATTAAACTCTTTTCGTTTTTTCCAAAAGAAATAACCATTCGATACACCATTAAATAATACCAAGGTCAAGAAAGAGAATGTTAAGATTTATTTATATAATTAAGAACACTAACGTCCCAACTTCTTTACCGTAGGCAACGTTGGAGAAGCCCGCAGATGTGACTACAATGGCTACTACTACTGCAGCGCATGCCATTGGGGTAGCATGGCGATTATCCCAGCAAGAGCTGTGCATAACTGGGATCTAACACCTTATCCGGTATGCCAAGCAAGCTTGCAGCAATTAAAAGTAACCGTCAACCGGCCTTTAATCAACTTAACCGTAATTAACCCCCGTTTATTCAGCCTAGTTCACGAACTGGATTTGGTACGTAGATCCCGTCAAGAGCTCTACGGGATGCGAAAGTATTTACTTGTATGTCGTATGGCCAAAGAGGACCATCTACTCTGGAAGAACGTCGACACCCCGCATCTGATAGAATCGACCGATTTATACAGCCTGCAAGATTTGGTGAACACGAGCAACGGCGAATTGATCACGAAGCTGCACAACCTCTCCGAAATATTTTTAAAGCATATCAAAGAGACATGCCAGATATGCCAAGGACGCGGTCATATCTGCGAGATATGTTTAAATAACGAGATTCTATTCCCTTTCGATGCGTTGGCTGTTATCTGCCAGGATTGCGGGGCTGTTTATCATAAGAACTGCTTCAATCTGAAGCGGGAGATATGTCAGAAATGTTTGCGGATTAAGGATAGATTGGAGAAATCTACTTTGTTTAGCGATGATAACGGTGATTGAGCTGTGATAATTTTAAGATGATTGCCGGTCATTTTTTTTTATAGTTTGATAGCTAAAGATTGTTTTAATTTGCTGATCTTCCAGATTGTTTTAATTTGCTGATCTTCCAGATTGTTTTATATGTTTTTAACGTTAGAAATTGTTAAATTTATAACGATGTAATCATTTAAAATAAAAATGTTTTTTTTATAATCTTTTTTCCAATATTACGAAATGTATTACATTCCCCCATTCCCATTCTATAAATGGGAAACGCTCGGACGCAAAACAACAAATATTAATGCGCAGTGGTGTAACTAGGTCAATGAATCTAATGCGTTGCATTAGCAATGGCCCTAAGCTTACATTAAAACAGAATTTAAGAAAAAAAGACGGAGTATGGATTTGTTTAGAACAGTGTCGAGTATATGCAAAGAAAATTGATGTTCCAACAATCGTTAGAATCAATTCCAAGATTGTTCCAACAAACACCCTGAACTGTTTCGAGAAACGGTGAAATCAGTTCCTCGTTCTAATTAAAAACTGAAAGAACTTAATACTTTCTTAATGCAGTGCCTACAATTCATTACTGATTCCAAAACCGTGAAGGGTTTTCCCCGAGTAAAATTTTAATAAATTTTTACGATGTATGTGTGGAAATGAGATTAGGCGGCTTCAGCAGAAGAGCTTGCTACATCGTTGTATGCACTGATAGTTGAAATGTGTTGCCCAAACAGCGTAGCAAAAGACTGCTTCTGCTCCCAATATATTTCGATGTAGTAGTGAGTAATCGCGTGTCCAGCAGATACGCTGGAAACTGTTTGCTTCTGCTAAACACGCTCGTTAACCAATTTAATAAAGGCACTTGAGCAATCTCTAATTTTCTAATTGAACCACTTAAGATTATTATAATTAGCTTTAATATACGACAAATTGCTTGTCTTCGGATTTTTTTATTGAATTTGCCCAGTCCAGAAAATTTGTACAATATTTTTGATATGAGAAAGCTATATCTGCCTTCAATAAGAATATTTTTTAATTTCGCGCGCGATGTAAGTTGATGATTCCGTCACTAGGGACCATGCTCGGATGTATTGCGAGAATTGGCGAATATGGTCGAACGAAACCGCATCGGTCGCGACGATTTAAGCGCGAAATTGATTTAATTTGAAGCTGAAAAATAACACCCATACTTGAATTACTCTCAATCTCATCGAGGACTTTTCAGCTCAATACAAAGGCTTCAGTTACATGTTTCTGCATAAAATAGAATCGATTCTCGCCATCCTCAGTTACCTATCTCGTTTATTTCTCGAAATATCCCCCGAAAAAGGCTAAAGATAGGGATCAAAGTTTCCCAACGTTCTAAAAGTTTATACCTCGCTTACCGTAAGAGATAGAAAATCGGGGTAACTTTTAATGGATTCAGTGTATTAACATCTACAAATGAAACTGTTAGTTGGAGATATATAGGAAAATTCAGAAATGAAGAAAGAAGAAATGAAGACAATTGGAAGTTTGGACGATTTGACGATTTTAAAAATATTTATTTTAATGATGGTTGCTTATGCAGTTAGATCTGCTGATTACAGAGATTACCACCATTTTGCGGTATCTTCAATGGTTCTTGAGAAATTTGAGTTCGAATGTCATTATTTTGTAACAAATGTATTCCTGTAGGTCACGGGCGATAATATCGTTAAGGGTGGGGATAGAACTTTGATTTTTTTTTGTGCTCTATTGACATGATTTACTATAGCTTTTTCTTCTAACATTCTTTTATAAGTTGTTTAGTTTCGCTGTTAAGGTGATGGATTTTATCTTTAGGTGAGGGGCGATAATATCGTTAAGCGCGGGAGTACAACTTCGATTTTTTCTTTGTGCTCTAATGGGGTGATTTGCCGCAGCTTTTTCCTCTAATCATTTTTTGTACGTTGCGATTGCGTAACAATACTTTCGGCTTCCTTTGTGGATAGATTAATTAAATAATAATCTCTCCTGCTTAAGGTTATGGGTAGAATAGTGGTAGTACAACCTAAACTAACGTACGGTGTTCGTATATACGAGTAATGAGGGGGGCAGAGGATGGCCATGCCTCCTCCCCTCTTAATCTCTGAAATGATTTCACTTTCCAATTCTTGCAACTCTCTCCTCAAACAAATACAAAAATCTCCAAAATGCAAATTCGAATTGGATCCCACCCCTTGACCAAATTCTAGCTACGCCCATGCTAGTCTCCAAAGTCCGAAGTAGGATTATCAATTGGTAATAGCGTATGTAACCAGCTATACAAAACTAAATTACAGAATTTACGAAGGCTTCAGTGTAGCACTAGGATAGGAGGAAAATCCCGGAAAAGATGATTATATTTCAAGAGCTAGAACAATCCATGCAAAGCGCACGAGCAAGGAAATTTAAGATTTTCCAAATTTTCTATAGGCGATTTTTGGCAAAACTATTTATGTTTACGTGTAGTTCTACAATCTGTTAAAATAAACACTAATAATAATCAGAACACATCAGAAAATGCCTAGAAACAATAATAATAATAATGATAGCAAGGACTGTGGCGTAGTATGGTAAACAACACATAAGTATCGGCACCCTCCGCACCACACAAATTTAATTTATCATATAGTAATATAATAAATAGTCCGGGACGGCCGTTTCGAAGACACGAATGAAACTTGTGTCGTGCGGAGGGTGCCGATACTTATGTGTTGTTTACTAATAATAATGTAATAATTAATCATAAATAATTATTAATTATTACTCGATGCCTTTCGTAAATTATATTTCCCAAGAAGCATTTATCTTAGAGTAATCAATATCTAAAAAGAGAAACCAAAATAAAGCTAAATAATGTTTATTCTCCGTGATCTCTTGTAAATAAAAAATTAACAAAATATTTAATATAAATATTGATATATCATATCTATCCGTTATATACGTAACTTTAACAATGATGAATTACAGGAAGATAAAGGAGATTGAAAGGAGAATAAGCAAATAAAATGTAATTCCAGCGAATAATTTATTAAAATGTTTGCAATAAGTGAATTATTTAATTATCGCGTGAAGTATGTCGCGATTCAATTTGCAATTTGAAAATCGCGCTTTTTCCGGACGGTGGGGATTATGGGAACAGTTGCCAGTTCATCTTTTTATTATTGTTTCATTTATGATATGCGGTCGCATAGGGAAATGTGAATTTTGGAAAAAGTCTCTCGTTAATCTCTTTATGTGATATAAGAAGGATTTCAGTTGCGATCTGCGAAAGGGCGCCCGCATCGATCTACGTCGAAATTCACGGAAGCGTTTATTTTAGTTCGGTGTTTTCGAAGCTGGGAATAGTGAATCTCTCGTTTTATTTTAGGACATTTTGTTTCCGTAGAGTTTGTTCGGCGAACGAAGAAATGCATTTTCATTATCATTTTCCGTAATAGTCCCAACAAAAGGATAACGAAGCGAAGGAACATTTGTAGTAAACATGCGAATGCATCGTTGCTATTGCATGAATTGCCGTTGTGTATTGCGTCAAAGTAAATTAATTTGAAGTCTCTCTCTGCATTCCATCAAAATCAAAAAGTGACAGTTTAAGAATAGTTTCCCCAAAAAAAAAGAGAAAATATAAGCTTGATGTGATGCTTATGTTTTTATAATATGAATATAGATGAAGATATTTTCGAAGATTCAGGCAATGAAACTAGTGGAGACGATGTGGATTTCGGGATCGAACCAGATAATTGTTCGACGAGCAACATTCAGAACTTCGAAGACGAATACCCATACGAGGTGTTATCCACAGATGATATCGTCCAGCATATGATAGATTGCATCAAGGATGTGAATACCGTAGTTCAAATACCCGCGACCACAACTCGGATCCTATTAAATTACTTCAATTGGGACAAGGAGAAGTTGATGGAACGATTCTACGACGGGAATCAGGATGAATTGTTCAAGGAGGCTCACGTCGTCAATCCGTTTAAACGGTCCACGTCGGCCAATAAACCTAAAAGTACCCGGAAGGTGTTAGGCACCGAGGAATGCGAAATATGCTATATGATATTGCCGCCGTCCCAAATGACCGGTTTGGAATGCGGGCATAGGTTCTGTTATCAATGTTGGAGCGAATATCTAACAACGAAAATTATGGAGGAAGGTGTTGGTCAGACGATCGCTTGCGCCGCTCATAATTGTCCTATTTTAGTCGACGATCAAACCGCCATGAGATTAGTTAAAGATCCGAAAGTACGGGTTAAGTATCAACATCTCATAACGAATAGTTTTGTAGAATGTAATCGTCTTCTTCGGTGGTGTCCAAGTCCAGATTGTAATTACGCAATTAAGGTAAATATCGATCTCGTATGATTTTCTTTGGTTTTTTTTAGATTTCGTAGTTGCTGTAATTAGTTCGATTTATACACAATTTGCAAATTTTAATCGAAAATTTTCAATGCATGACTCAACATTTGTGCTGTTTACTTTTATTCTATATTTAGATCTATGATTCCCATCTTTATTTAATACAAAAATGAGATACTGCATTGCAATGATATTTTGGGGTTGTTATATTTTTAAAAATTGTCTTTATTTTTTGATTAATCTCTTGATAAATTCATTCAAAAAGCTCTCAAAAGCATTAACAATTGTTTTTCGAAAAGCACCTGAAACAGCCAAATAAAATTGAACGAGAAAACAAGCTCATTGTTGTACTACAGCTCGATTGATCTTGATATGTTCAGCGATTATTTGAATAGTAGAATTTTTTAATTCCCTATCAATACACTATCTCCAAATGAAATCAACTAATTTTTAGAAATATCCAAGAAATATCTTGGAGGTGATGACTCATTTCTTTGTAGTGATTACTTTGTTCTGTATTTAGAACAGTTGATTGTGCAAAATGATGCAATGGCGAAGTGTGTCGTTCATTTGTTAGTTTCGGAGGCCAAATTGAAGCCACACAATTTTTTAATCGGATCAAGGTCTAAAATGTGGGATTGTTCTTAAAAATCACTTTTTTTTTGTTTTATTTAATCGATTTACAAAAGAAGAAAAACTTTGATAAACCGATTCTTAGATTTTTAATTAACAAACTCTCGCAATTCAATTATTTTTGTAAAAGCTTAAAATAAGCGTGGTTTTCCTATCGGTTCAAGGTCTTTCTTAACATACAAATTAGGAAAAAGGAAACAATTGCAACAGTTGAGCGACCTTGAAAAGTTGGAACAATAAAACCGATTACACTGTCTCCAAATTAAATCACTACGTGATCGTTTAAATTTATCTACCTAGAAATAGTTTTTCTTAATAATTTTTCTTCCTTGTTATCACGTAGGTTACCTACGTTGAAAGTCATCCCGTAGTCTGCAGGTGTGGTCACGTCTTCTGTTTCGTCTGCGGCGAGAATTGGCACGACCCGGTCAAATGCAACCTGCTAAAGAAATGGATCAAGAAGTGCGACGATGATTCGGAAACCTCGAATTGGATAGCGGCCAACACGAAAGAGTGTCCGAAGTGCAACGCGACCATCGAGAAGGATGGCGGCTGCAACCACATGGTATGCAAGAATCAGAATTGCAAGGCGGACTTCTGTTGGGTCTGCCTCGGTCCGTGGGAGCCGCACGGCAGTTCCTGGTACAATTGCAACCGGTACGACGAAGAGGAGGCTCGAGCTGCTAGGAATGCGCAGGAAAAATCCCGTTCCGCCTTGCAAAGGTAATAGTAACAATAATAATTGGTTTTTTTTTTAGAACTTTTCTGCGTATCTCCAAAAAAGAACTCTTATTTCGTTATTGGACTTTTTTCTTTTCTTGTTAAATTTAAGGTGGCGCTACGCTTATTGTGCAGTTCTTGTTTAGGGTACAGCGGCCATTTCAGGCATAGCATTTATTTTGTTACAAACAAATTTGAAAAGGAAAAGAAACAATCGTGAATTGTTCTCACATGATTGGAATTTGTCTTCCGTCCGCTTTTGTCATCGGCCACGGATTTTATTTGTCATCGTGGCGCATAAAATGCGATAATATCAATGTTTACTATTTATTTACCAGTGTTATACTTTCTTTGGGTTTTTAGGTAGAAAACAAAAAGCCTCTTTGGATTTATTTTGTTTTGCAACCGATGTACAATACCTTGAAATATTGAATCATTCAGTGCCTAACAAGTCTACCTCTACGCAGTCTACTTCTCCGACATAGTATACAAATGATATAATTTCTAACCTCAAACTGAAGGATTATGTGAAGAACTACAGGCAATTGTTATTTTTACAACCAGTTTAAGCGTATAGTCTACGTTCCATATGCAAAAAAGCACTTCTGCTGCTTACTCCAGTTACCTTCAGCTAGTCGAATCCTCAATTAAAGCTAATCCTGAAGTGGAGAGATTTTTCAGTTTTTTTAAATTATCCTTTGGTCTACGGAGTTAAAAAAAAAAGATGTCGTGTTAAGAGGCAGAAGAATGATTTTGTTTGTTAACTTTAGTTCTCTTGGATGTGATCCAGCATTGTCAAAAAAAAAGCGAAATTATTCGCTGCTGAAAACCTATTCGTCTGTCCAACTCCAGAAGCCAGTCGGTCATTATAGCTCTTGTCATCCACGCCTTTTTATTTGAGGTCCATGTGGCCGGAAAACTAACAAGTGGCACATTTTTCTTACTAAAAGCTTTTCTTTCTATCCAACTATATTGGCACAAAACAATATGGTCAACCTCCCTTTTGACAATTCACGCGCAACACATTTTTCGCCTTTCAATGCTGATGCACTTGAAGCTAATGTTTTGGTTCTCTCGTTATCCTTACCCTAACCCACCAGATGCGCTAAACTTTCATGTAGTTGGCCCTGACATGAGAATATGCTGGCTCTTATTTTTTTTTTGTTTTGTCTTGTTTTTTTTTTGTATCCAAATTCTCACCTGATTGCCACTGCCTACGAATGCTTTTCTTGTGTTGTAGAATTTTGGCGACCCGAGTCTTGTCAATGTTGAATCTAAGATTTTCAAAGCAACGTTATTGGTTCTCTATTCGATTCGACTCTCTCTATTCGACAACTGGTGAAGATTCAAATGTTCTTGCTCGGCGACGTTAATCGCTTCCATTTTTTTTTTGCTTTTTCCCTCCCATTTTCCAGGCTCTAGGTTTGTTTTTCGGGTTGTTTTATGTTCGTCCGATAGAGCTTCCGCTCATTAGGACGAGTTTTACATAGAAATGTACAACCAAGAGATTGGTTCCACAAATATTGTCCGCTTGTGAGAATTGTCCGCAAAGAGGACTTTACTGTACACCGTTGGGCAGTAAACGGCATTATTATGATTATTATTGCCCTCAGGCCTATTTGTCAGTTTCTTCCTCTCTAAAAGATCTAAAAACCCAAAGAAAATGAAACACTGGAAAATTACGAATTTAAGGTAAAAAAAGGACGAACTATATATTTTGATTTCCCTTCGTGGACGATGTATAAATCCAGCCTACACAGTTTAAATTCCGTGCGACGGTTGGCATTACAGATATCAATTTTTTCATAGTCATACCTTTTTTAGGTACCTATTTTACTGCAACCGCTACATGAACCACATGCAATCGCTAAAGTTCGAGCATAAACTATACGCCTCCGTCAAAGATAAAATGGAAGAAATGCAGCAGCACAACATGAGTTGGATCGAGGTGCAATTCCTGCGCAAGGCCGTCGATATCCTCTGCGAATGCCGGCAGACCCTCATGTACACCTACGTCTTCGCCTACTACCTGAAGAAGACGAACCAGTCGGTGATATTCGAGGAGAACCAGAAGGACCTTGAACGCGCCACGGAAATGCTCAGCGAATATCTCGAAAGGGACATCACGCAGGAGAACTTGGTCGATATCAAGCAGAAGGTGCAGGACAAGTACCGGTATTGTGACGGTAGACGAAAAGCCCTCCTGGATCACGTACACGAAGGTTACGATAAGGATTGGTGGGAGTATAACGAATAAAATTCCATTCGCACGGGGAAAATCTAAAAAACAAAACAAATGAAATTGTTTAAAAAAGAAAAATATACAGTCGGTGAAATAAAAAAATATTATATTTATATATAAATATTTCTATTATCGAGACTATTAATATTACTACGGTTTTTTGTCTAATTACAGATATTATTCGATCCTTTACGAATAGTGCAGATTAATTAAGATAACCGATGAAACATGGTCTCTGTTAATTATTGATTAAAAAGAAAAAAAAAGATTAAAAATAGCTAATATAGGTGTAATACATACATACATGTTTTTTGGAATAATTTATTTTCCTTTGTAAAGAAAAATTAACAAAAAAAAATTATGAATATTAATAAAATAACTGGATTTTATTCGTTTATCCACGGTACCTCCCCGCCACGCGATATATTATAAATACAGTGCCGTCCAAAGAATTTGAACGATTTCATGTTTACTCTAGCTAGAAACAAATAATTACCAAAGAAAATTAAGTTTATAACGTACAGTTGTGGGACGTCCTGTATAAGGTGTCTCCAATTTAACTGGTAAAATTCGATGTGGAGATAGCTAATGTAATTCGGTCATTTTCTTTTGTTTTCGATCCTGTGGGATTTTTCGAATTATTCCAGTGCTTCTAGGGTTTCTTGATTTTTTGTCACTGTTTACATAGAAATATGCGATTTGAATCTTTTCCTGTATTCCAGTGGCGTACTTTATAGCGTATTGCTTGTATTTTTATTTCCTTTGTGATTTCTTCTAAGATTAAAATAATTGTAAACATACCTGATACATTTCTAAATCAAATATCTTTAAAAATAACCGTTCTTAGGTGTCATTTACGTTGAGTTACAAAAAAATTGTGATATTGATTTTTTTTTTAGAAACCAAGGTCATTATTAGTTTATAAAGAATGTTAAATATTTACTATATTATTGTTTTTTTTTGTTAAGATATTTTATTCAACTTGCGTCAGGTGCGTTTACAATGAATTTGCTGCATTAAAATGGGGACACTCCGTATATTTCATCGTTACACTTCAGAAAGCAGTACAGGGTTTAATGGAATGTTATAAATTAAATATATCCATAAGAATATGTCTGATACCCGAGATCATGGCGCATTTATAAAAAAAAATATTCTTGAGACGTAGAGGCTGCGTCCAATTTTTTTTTTTATATTAAGTGGTACCGATGTCTTAAATTCTGTTGGTTGAAAAATCATTTATTTATGAAATTTTATGGATGTTTAAACACATCTTTTGACGAGTTAATGTAAAGTGGCTAATTTCAGAATAAATGCCTTCTTTTGAAGAATCTCTCTCACTGTAGATCTGATCCCAAAGAAGTTGATTTTTTTTCTTTCTCCACGTCTATTTTTAACAAATTATCCGCTAATTTCCTTTATTTTTCAAAACCTGTGAACATGATAAATAGGTGAATGTTAGGATATTTCTTCTAGGACACTTGTTAATCTGAAACAGTTCTTGGCAGAATTTTCACCGTAGTTGATGTAATATTATCAGTAATATGATAATTTAAATTCTTTGGACTTGGAGTTGTATTTATTGAGAAAGTGAAATTGTCAGTATCAAAGAAACAAAAGATTGTAGATAGAAATTTAAAAAAAACGCAGAATAGACAAAATATAAGGCTCTTGTTAAAATTAAACATGTTTTCTTTTGAAAGAAATAACAATTTCATTTCCTCGCCAATTAATTGTACAGTCATCGCTAACTTGATAAAAGAAAAATACTTCCTCTTAGTGCTTTTAGTGTTACATTAGCACGTTCTCGAATTAATCCATCGTAAAAAAGCAGAAGTTGAGAATTAAATTCATCTTTTCGCTTCTCAAAAGTCGCTAATACAAAACATTAGCTTACTCAAAATAAAAAAAATGAAAATAAAAATATGTAGTTTGTAGATATACCACCTTGCGAAAATCAAAACAGACAAAAAATAATTTAAAAAGATATTCTAAAATTAAAATAACGGTAACTTATGGTGTAATTTAATCAATTGTGTGATAATTTCATTGATTAACTAATTAATCATAAATAAAATAAAATTGTATGAAAAAGGTACGCGGTGTGTTAGTGAAATTTTCATACATTGTGTTCATGGTTTTATTGACAGGAAATAGGTATTGAAATTTTCTGTTTTTTTTTTTTTTGTAGCCAGCGTTTCTTTTAACAAATGCAATATACTTAAAACAAACATATTTTAACGTTAAAAAAAATCCCAATAATGGTTCAATAATTTTTTGTTATATTAGACATTAATTGTCACAAGAAATTATATGTAATTTCATCAAAACGATGAAAATTAGTTTTATTTAAATATCAAAAATAAAAACGGTTTTGACTAGAAACACACTGTACATTTTCTGTTATTGTTTAGGTATATTTATAGTAAATAAATTAAATTAGTTTTAGTTATATTTAAGTTAAAAAAAGTAAATAAAGCAGCTCAAAATCGTGGATAAATGAATAAAAAAATAGACCTCAAAAAAATGCTTATTGCCAAAATAAATTAAATAATTTTAAAAAGGATACAATTATTAGATAATAATATACAGGCTGTTTGGAAAGTCCGCGCGCAAATTTGAAGAAGCGGCAGGGGGCGTTATTTATATTTTACATTTCCAAATAATTATGTATCCTCTCCAAACGCCTTGTATAATTATTTTCTTAACATTATTATACAATAGGGAAATTGAACAATTGATGCGACAAGATTCACTAATTATATTAAAAAATAATACTGATAATAGAATAATGAGATTATTTATAAACGAAAGAAAAAACTAGTGCATGATTGTTTCTGTCTTACACCCTATGTTTGATACATTGCATTGCTCAGCGGTTCCCAAACAGATAACGCTAGGACGTTCTCGAAAGACGTTTGGAAATCGCTGGTATATTTGAACAAAGTACTCTCATCGTGCTTACACGTTTCGTGGATCCCCCCGAGATTATCGTGCTAACTGTAGGCTAACTAAATACTATGGCGTAGGTTTTCGAAGATCGAGAATGTCGAGCAAAATATGGCGCGTTTGCTTTTCTGTGTTTATTTCTTTTTTGTTTGTGTCCTTTCCCTCCTCCCCTATACATACCTACACACATACATTATTTTTTCTCTTTTGAATGCAAGATCCGTTTGTTGGTTTATAATTATTGAAAAAAAATCTTGATATCTTGAAGATGTAGATTAAGTTACAAAATAAAGGTATTGAAGTTTAACTGTTGTCAAGTTTTTTATTTTTTTCTTTTCCTTGCGGATGTCCTATTTTTGTGTATTTAACGGTAAAATTTAATTTTAACTTCTAGCATCAATGGAGTGCTTCTTAATCAATGTTCCGTGAGAAGCCAAGCTGTGGTCCTCTAAACAAAAACTCATTGTCTTTGTAAATCGACTTTTTGGACCCTGATGGATATTGTTTTGTCAAGCGGTCAGTGATCAGTAGAGCTGGGATTTTTTAAATTTTGCGTTG
The DNA here is from genome assembly GCA_902655005.2 of Marronus borbonicus. Taxonomy (NCBI): domain Eukaryota; kingdom Metazoa; phylum Arthropoda; class Insecta; order Coleoptera; family Scarabaeidae; genus Marronus; species Marronus borbonicus. The sequence continues at coordinate 14,792,898 of LR737382.1, forward strand.
GTGGTTCCGGTAATAACGGAGGTATTCGTCAAAGTGTTAATGTGATACAGGGCGATCACGATAGTCGCAACGCAACGAGAATATAAAGAAATCATTCACAATACTCGACTCGTCGTCTCATCTCAATTCGTTTTACTCGATTGCAAGGTACCTTATGAGTTGTAATGACGGATGGTTTTTTCATGATAATATTTGTCACTTTCTCTCAAGAAGCAAAGCAAAAACTATGGTTTCCAGTGGCGGCTGGAGGCTTTAAAAATAAGTGAAGAGTTGGGCAAAAAACTAATATTAAGGTCATTGTAAGAGTTATTTAAAGTATTAGTAAGCGCTCCAACCAGATACAATGATTTTACGTACTTTTTTACACTAAATTTTTTTATTTTATTTATTGCAAAATAAAAAATAGTAATAACAAAAATCATATCTATTTGGTGAGAGAAATAAATCCTGATATTTTATCCAGAAAATAGGTGGAGACTGCCGCATTATCCCTACTAGTTCCATCTAACGAAATATAATAACCTAAATGTTTATATCAAAAAATTACAGATGTCAGTGTATTAATTTAATTATTATTAATTAATTAAATTAATTTAATTTAATTTCAGGAAATGTGCTTTTACAGCCTCATTTACATTCTTCGTGGCGTATTATTAAGATGTAAGTTTGTGGAATGAAAAAAATATTCTTAGAAAGTAAAAAAACATACATTATGCAATATAAACAAATATGCACCGTTTATTTACAATTTCCCGCCCCTTCTGGCAATGCTTTCTTGATGTGAAATATGGTGACTAATCTAGTGATTTTTCATGGGCCAATCTAGTTCTTTTTTAATATCAATCTGGCAACACTGTCTGTTAATTTTAACACTGGCGCCTCGAATTAGTACATTCAGCATAGAACCACTTCAAGGGGAGATTTACTATTCTTTAGTGTTTGGAAGTGCCTTTGAGTGTCTCCTAGATGGCGCATGGCGTAAATAAGATTTTTTTATTTTTACATTGGCGTCCTGCGCCATCTCAGAGACACCCTAAGGTACTTATTTTAGGTATAAGTATGCATAAAGAATTATATAAACAATGGCTTTACACATATTTCCAGAGACGGAAAAGCTTTATCATGTGTAAATTACGGAGTCGGGATGGGATTCACCAACGATGTCTTTTAAATGAGTGGGAACGTTGCTTACTTAATATATTCGGTAAGTACGAGGGTTGTTCAAAAAGTCCTTAAATAAAGAAAGAAAAACAAGGTGTTTTCTGTAGATTTTTATTTATTTTTCAACATAATCTCCATTTAACTCTGGACACTCTGGGGGATGACTTCCTCGTTCGACGTGCCGAGCCATTTTCCAATTTTCGAAATAAAAAGAAGTCGCTGTCCAAATACCGTGGATATTGTATTAATTCGAACTTTATTTCCATAATTTTGGCCATCAATGCATTGTCTTGATGGAAGAGGATCTTTTTCTTTTTCAAATGAGGACTTCTTTTTCGATTTCTTCGCTCAACCGGTTCAATAATGACGCATAGTAATTTCCAATTGTTGTTTGTTCCTTGTCCAAGTAATCGGTGTAGATGATTCCGCGTGCATCCCGAAAAATTAAGACTATTGCCGGCCGATTTCACCGTTTTCGCCTTCAGCGGAACCCGTTCGTCTTCAAAAATCCTCAGTTGTAGTGTATCCATGTTTCATCCATAATTCTTCTTGAACCATCCTCGTACGTGACGCATATAATCAATCCATAAATTAAGACTTTCAAAAGCTACCGCTGCTGAATATGCGGTTTCTCAGAAATTAACCATCTAGTTTATTCAGATCTGGTCCTTTATGACTATTTTTTATTTTAAAATCTCAAAAAAAAAGACACTGAAGAAAACAACATTTTTGGACGATGACGAACTTATAGTAGCTGTTGAAAGCTGTATTTTGCAGACAAATCAAAGAATTTTTGATTTAATATCCAAAATCAAGGTGCCCATACTAAAAAATAATTTTTATCGCAGTTGTGATATTTTCTCTTTTTACATAAATTAAAATTTACTATACAGGCATGACCTCCAAGAGAAGCTCCTTGTACAATTAACCTTTTCCAACTGCATAAACTTGCAATTGCAATAGAGAGAAAGTTTTCGCATAGATAACACGCTGTTTATTGTTTTGTCGTGAGTATTGAATCTAAAGAACAGAATTGCAGCTACGCTTTTGCTTTAATAAGATGCATTAGCGTTAGCGCTAAGGTCAAACCGCTCTGTAAAGGTCAACAGTCTTCTCCTTTGAATTCCCAAGCAAAAAAAAAAAAAATACGTATGTATACGCGCCTACGCTGGAAACGTGTTAGAGTGATGTCAAACCTTCATCTGGTGTCTCGTATGCGCTCCTCGACATTGGGAAAGTGATCCTCTTCCCATGGTGGGTGTGAAGCGGAATCTATTGTGCGTTGAAGACCGCAATAGTGAGTTCTATAGGTGTCTATCATAGGGAATTGGTGTTCATTGCGAAGAATAATGCACGAACGCGTGTCCAAATTAGTATTCAGGTCTTGAAGAAATTGCTTTCGCTTTCGATTAAACATCGTCGACTTGCAATGTTCTTCAAGTTACCAGCTATACCAGAATAGCTTTCATTTGTGTAATGTTATAATGGCATATTTCAATCAGACAATACTTTATAATTTTTGATCAATTTTTTCGTTGACCTTCACCTATGAATATGCCCGGTCAAGGTCAATGAGGAGGTTCCAGAATCGACTGGGACCTTCTATTTAAAGCATACGAAAGCTATTCAACCATCGCCTTCGGATTATCGTTCGCTACAAATAACTGGAACTTTTAGTCTCCTATTTGAGATGTTTGCAAAGTGTTGTGTACGTTTCTCTTTTCCTTTAGTTCTTTTACCTTCACCTTTCTTCCACGCAATTTATTTCGAAACCACATTAAAGAGATTTCAATTAACCTTCGCTGGTACTCGACCAAAGTCCTAAGTGTGCTTAAGTACAGAATTACGAACGCAATCGCGGGGACTTATAGCATCCGTACGTACTTTAAAAATATCCATTAAAGTCGTTCGCAGCTTGTTTGGAAGTAGCGAAGATGGACACTTGAAGGAGTAATTAATGTTGATAACTACGAGGAAACGCCATTTAGGTCATCCCATCTGCCACGGGTAGGTACACCATCCATCTCCGTTCTTGCGAAGCCTTTTACCTTCCGCAATGTCAGTGAGAGTTCAACGTATACAGCGTTGTTTGTGAAAAATTGAATATTGAACGATTTCGTTTTTATTTTGCTTTCTCAAATTAAATTTTTCATTTATACTTACTCCCATAAAATCCTTACTGCAAATTATTCGAGTTTAAATGATAATGTTTTATAATCAATCCTGTGAAGGGCCTTAGAAAGACGTCGGTTCCATCTCGAGCTTTGAGAATCTGCTAAGTCTAGGGAATTTGTGGAATAAGCTTGGAGAATGACCGGGAATAATTTTTGAGTCCTCTTTGAATTAAAACTCCAACTTAATTGGTGCTAATCATCATTCATGGGCCTAACCATGTGCAATATGGTCCTTTTCCCTCAAATTTACTGATTTGCATCTTAAGCAATGTTTGGGGAATGGGGGGTTAATAAATTTTTTAATTTACTCACACTTCAAGCGATCACATTTTTTTAATAATTGAACTCACTCAGTAATGGAAAATGAGGAAGAAGTAAGTTGTATTAAAAAAACTTTACTCGCGCATTTTGGCCCGACGTTGGATGAAGCACGAACACTGGCTTAAGAATAGCTTCAATGCTAAATTCCTTCTAATCGCTTTATATTTCCCAACGAGGAACTTGTGCTTGTTGGACAATATGACATAGTTTGTGGGGTTTACCAAACTTACCACAATCTGTGAAAGGACGTTGGGAAAACATGCTGTAATTCAATGTAGATTTATTCGAATTGAGTTTACAATATTTAAATAACATTCCCTCATTTTGAACAATTTCAGAAATAAAAGTTCTTGAGTTATTTATAATTATTGCATATTCTACATGGTTAGTTAACCCCATTGTGGTGGGGCCCTGTTCTTTTAACACTGGTTAGCCTTAAATGTACTGGACTGTACTAATACGCATTTACTTTGATGGTTTTACTAAAATTACCAACCTTGCAAGAAAATGGGCCTCTTAGTCTCACGTCCTCTTAAATGCATCATCAACAAACGGAATGGTTCTCGGATAAGTTTTCCAGGAAGTGGCAAGCAGCGCTGGAAACAGCAACGGGCCTAAAATTGGATCTCCGGAAGGAATTTTGGTTCTAATTCTATGCCACGGTGAATTATTGTTGTTAATGAAACAATAGTTGTCGCTAAGTTTTGGCAGACGATTTTTTGGACTTTTTTAAGAAGGTGAATACAGACGAAAGAGATCGAAGCCGAGTTGGATGAAGTTCATGGCATATCTGTTCTTGAGCCAGCAACTGTTTACAATTGGATAAACGAGTTTAAACGAGGCCGTACATCCACAAAAGATGAACATCGTTCTGGACGTCCGGCGGAAGGGGCTACCCCCGAAATAATTGACAAAATCTACGATATGGTTTTGAATGATCGACGAATCAAAGAGCGCGAAATAGTTGAGGCCGGCAAGGTACAATTTTGCACGGAAAATTGGGCGTGAAAAAATTTCGACGTCCGCCCTAAGGCTGCTTTGACGCTATTCCGTCGCAATTCTGACAAGTTTCTCCGTCAATGCATAACTATGGACGAAGGATACACCAATTCACTCCGGAAACAAAGGGACGCTCCAAACAGTGGGTTTTTGAAGGTAAACGGGCTCCGAAGAAGGCGAAGACGGTGAAATCGGCCGCCAAGGTGATGGGCTCTATTTTTTGGGATGCACGCGGAACCATCTACACTGATCACTTGGAGAAAGGACAAACAATAACTGCAAAGTATTATGCGTCGTTGCTGGAGTGGTTGGGCGAAGAAATCCAGAAAACACGACGCCATTTCAGAAGGAAAAAGATCGTCTTACATCAAGACAAAGCAGGGGTGCACACTTGCGCAGCTTCGACGGCCAAAATTACGGAATTAAAGTTCGAATTAGTACAACATCCACTGTATTCACCGAATTATTTCCAAAATTGAAAAAATGGCTCGGCTGACAACGGTTCACGTCGAACGAGAAAGTCATCGCCCAAATAGATGAATACTTTGAGGACCTTCCAAAATCCTACTTTTTTTTACGTATGACGTGTATTATGTATGCATCGAGATTGGTTTAGTTACGAAGCATAACATTGGTATGAAATCGGCTGGTCCAAGGAATTTTTTCTAATTTTTAGGACTTATTTTTGGGCGTAAGAGTCAAAATTAAATTTAGAAAATATTTAAACAACAAAGACAATTTTGTGCAAATTTTCATGAACGCCACTACAGACATACACCTACACCAACTGTAAATATGGTACGTACCCACAGCTCGGTCATTCTGAAGGTCGATTTTAATTACAGACTAAGCTCGGGGGCAAATTTTTCAACGTGCGGAGCCGGCGGCGTTTCGAACGGATCGATCCTCTTATGGAGAACTTATTTCTTCATCGCCATACGCGTACAAGTGATTATTCAATAGATAAATAACTAGCCATTTTTCTTAAATACCTCTTGTAGATGTAGATACTTTCACGATATAAATCGTGCGGTCAGTTACTTTTTTATGGCTCTTTGTAACAAGCGCCATGCTAACCATATGCCGCCGACTTTAAATTGTCGTGGTGCCCACACACAAACGGACACGGACAAGTTAAAATATGCAAAATACCATAGTACGGACTTGCCGTTGTTGTTGGATGTCAGATAATTGATGTCTACTTTCATTTTTCTGCAGCGGTCTACTTCCATGGAGGAAGCGGAAAAAAAGACTAAAACGCGAAGGAAAGTGTTCGAATTTTAGGGTTAGCAAGACACCTTCGCGATTTCGAGAGGGGATATTTTAAATGCAAGGAAACAAGCACTGTACACCTGTCGTGATACAGTTAATTGAGAGCTTTTTCTTATAGGATAATCTTATAATTTTGATAAATTGGTTAATCTTGTATTATATTCGGGATCCCTTCGATTGTTTGGGAGCTTGGAGCTAAGTTAGAGCACAGCTTTAATATGGCAATCGGCCAAACATGTTTATTTTTGATATAATGGGAAGGTTAATTAAATACCAAAAATATAATTTCCTTTTTGATTCTACAGTTGAAGTGCTTTTACAATTTTTATGAGATAATTTTGTTAAATCATACGAGAGTGGATCGTTAATTGGTGAGCCTAAGCAAAAGCAAAAAACAAACTTTTTGACAAAAAATTATTTTATTTTTAAACGTTTGCTTCACCGACATTCAAGTATTTTAATTCCTTTAAAAACGTAAGTATTATCAAATCAATTAGTTTCAGTTATTACTTCCTCATTCAACTTAAATCTCTCTCTCCAGTAAGTGCAGTTTTCGGGCCAGGAAAATGAAAAAAGTGGGAGTTCGAAGCCTTCTTCATGTATTTTTGCAATTAAAACGACCAAACAAGGCCGGGTCGTGCAGATCAACCGCCCGTGTTGAAAATTAAATTTGCCGCCCCTTGTTCTAGCTTTAGGAGTAAATTTCTTAGTTTTCTAATTTTCCAGTGGTTGCAGAGAAACCACGGTGTTTCTCGGCATTGGTCAAATGTACACAGTAAAACAATTATTACTTTATCGATTCCATTCCTAAATTATTCTCATCGTTGTCATTTTAAAAGTACTTTTACATCTCCCAACAGCTATCGCCAATTACAGAGGGCATCGGGCGGCCATGAGTTATTATTACGCCTGCGCCCATAGAGTGTCTCAAGATGACTCTCAGCATTCGCCAAATTTGGAGCAAGGAAAACCTTATTCTTTAGTACGCGAGAGGGCATCTCAAAATCCCTGTTAAACGTGTGTTGGTGTGCATCTGTCGTTTTTGCGCGAAAGTTTTAATAAAATTTGCTTCAAAATGGCACGTGGCAAGCCTACCAGTGTAGAAAAACGTTCACGCATTATTACGGTGGTTTAAAGAATGATATTCGGGGCGACAAATTGCTGAAAAAATAAGAAGACGGTGAAATTGGTAGGCCTCGGATTTTTTTGGATGCACCGATTACTTGGAAAAAGGAGAAACAATAACTGGAAAGTACTATGCGTCGTTATTGGAGCGAAGAAAACGGGAAAAAAACGTCCTCATTTGAAAAAGAATTGAGACAATGGAATTAATTTTTTTGGCCCCCGGTGATTTCTTTTTATTTTCAAATTTGAAAAAAAGGCTCGGCGGACAACGGTTCACGTCGAAGGAGGGAATCATCGCCCCAACAGCTTCCTATTTTGAGGCCCTCCGAAAGCCTCCTTTTAGGAGGGCTTAAAAAACCCGGGGAAACACTAGAAAAGTGTTAAATGGAGATTATATTGAAAAATAAATAAAAATCTACAGAAAATACGCTGTTTTCCTATCTTTTTCTAAGGATTTAGTGAACGACCCTCGTGGTTACCAAAACCTTTTCAAGTACAAATTTGTATTTTCTTGTAATTTGCTCTTTCTCAAATGGTCCTATTAAGGAAACATGCTAAAATTTCCTGATCTTTCTTATTTATCCAGCTATTTCAGTTTTACAATTACCCGCGATGTTTGCCATGGACTAGAACACAGATTCAACATAAACAAACGCACCACGCTCACACGTACACTGCCGTTCAGTGAAGTTCGGTCATACAATAAAAATCTATTATATCACACTGTATACAATTATTAATATATAAAATTAGAAAAATATTAAGCATACACTCTTTTCTAAGGGATTAAAGCCATAAATTATTATGTAAAGTAGAAATATTGCGACGACCACAATAAAGTCCCTTTTATTATCATTCCAAGAATTTCTCGGAAGTGCCGATCTTTTGAAACGGGTCGTTCGGGGATTATTAACGAACAATACATTTAGGAAATATACCGCAGTATCATTCTTGTTTATTTATCACAGGCGTAAAGATATAAATTTGCTTCGTTTTACTGTTAAACTTGTGTTGGTGTGCATCTGTCGTCTTTGCGCGGAAGTTTTAAGAAAATTTACTTCAAAATGGCACGTGGCAAGCCTACCAGTGTAGAAAAACGTTCAAGCATTATTACGCTGTTTGAAGAAGGATATTCGGGACTGCAAATTGCTGAAAAAATAAATATGAGAAGTTCAACAGTAAATGACATCATAAAGCGATATCGGACAACTGGAACTATAGAAAATCGTGTTCGTCCCGCAGCATTTAGGAAAACAACAAAAGGTGAAGATTTGAGAATTGTATTATTAAGCAAACGCAATAGAAAATTAACAGCGCCACAAATAGCAGCCGAAGTCAATCGCGGCCGTGAAGAACAAGGTTCGGCGAGTACGGTAAAACGTCGACTTCAACAAGCGGACCTTCATGGACGCATCGCCATTCGAAAACCCTTATTACGTCGGGGCAACAGAGCAAAACGGCTACAGTGGGCCCGTTCTCATCTAGATTGGTCGTTAGATGATTGGAAACACGTGCTTTGGAGTGACGAATCACAGTTTGAGGTTTTTGGGCAAAATCGACGAGTTTATGTCCGAAAATCTAAAACCAAAAAGTGATCCCGAACTGCATTGTGCCTACAGTGAAGCAAGGGCGTAGTTCTGTGTTAGTGTGGGGATGTTTCTCCTTCGCTGGGACGGGAGATTTATGCAGAGTGCAGGGTGTAATGAGGAAGGAAAATTATTTTGCAATACTCCAGAATCATGCAGTGCCATCAGGATTGCGTATAATAGGCCGTAACTTTGCATTCATGCATGACAACGACCCAAAACACACTGCGTTAGTGTGCAAGAACTATCTAAAGGAGCAAAAAGAACAGCACACCCTGAAAGTAATGACGTGGCCCCCACAAAGTCCAGATTTGAACCCGATAGAGTTGTTGTGGGATGAACTGGACAGGAGGATCCGAAAAATATGCCCAACTTCAGAAGAACATATTAATATTAATAATATTATATATATTAATAATAATATATATATTAATATTCCACAATCCGTTTTAACAAAACTTATCGAAAGAATGCCTAGAATAGTTCGAGCGGTAATTAACAGCAAAGGAGGTTTTTTCGATGAAAAAAAAATATAACGTTCAGTATGTTATATTAGGCCAGAATAACTTTTTATTTATTTATTTTTGTCTTTTTTACCTGTACATACAATAAAATTGCATTTTGTTTTTAGTTTCGTTTGTTTCTGTAACCTTTTCATGTTTTTTACCAACCGATCGAACTTCTCTGAACGGCGGTGTACGTTGGAAAGGACACGATACAATTTTGATCGCGATCCGGCCAACCTCTTATGGCGTCTACTACATTTTTTAAAAATTTCGACGTCCTAAACATTTATACAATAAGCACAATTCCGCAGTATACTCCGTATATCGAATTCAGTGAAATAAAATCCGGGAAATTTACGAAAAGCGACAGGATTACCGGCATCTGTTAGCTCAATGTTATTCCGGAAACATCCTCGATGCATTCCATCCTCGTAAATTACGGAATTTCAACAATGCGAGTATTAACGACCCATTCGAAATGTGAAAATCCGATTAACAATTGCCACAACACGCATCGAGAATTTTCTACATTACGCGTGGACGTCGAATTTCAATTTTCACGACGCGTATAATTGAGCAATAAATACCGCGCGGTGTCTTCGTTAACTTCTAAGGTTATTGATACCCGCACCGCACTTAAAACACGCTCAAATAAACACATAAACGGAGGTAATCCGTTCGTAAATAAATATGTATAAATAAAAAAAGGAAAGTATGTCCTAATGACCTTTTTTGCTTCTATTAAATTACACGTTGCGTTAAGTGCGAGCTATCCAACGTTTCTTTTCCTTTTCTATTAAGTGTGGGTAACTGCGGGCTGTCCACATTCCATTGAACTTAGGTAACGGCCGTATCGCATTATGGGAGTAATTTTTTTTAATTGCTTTCGGACTCATTTTTATTCATACGCACTACGCATGGGGTATTAGACATTACCATCTGCCTCTCACTACGGAGAGCGAACAAGTGGGGCCGATATAGCCGTGACTTTGCATTTTGAACTAGATATTGACGGGGAAAAAAAAGGCATGTTACGTAATGTACTCCCATTCGAGATATTAATTCGAGAAAGTTCGTCGGGCGTTTAAAATTTAATAATAACAAATAAAAAAAGAACGCTTATGCTTGAAATATTGCAAATTTCCCGAGTAATTGTTCTAAAAGAAGAAATTAAGAGCAGTACCATGAATTACGTTGCTATTTTTGTTAAATTTAATATTTAATTTGATAGCACACAAATCTGCCGAGTAGTTTATTTACAGTGAGCGCAATTTTGCGAAGAAATTAAAATTTCACTTGAAGGTTGTTGCTGGATGATCTTTTACAATCTCAAGAAAGACCCAAGACAATGAAGCACCTTGTTTACAGCTGCTTTGCAGAATTTCGTCGTGGTTGTGCTTGATTGGTGATGAATTTCGTGAACAGAAACTTCCGTTTCGGACCCTTTTTGGGCTGATGTAACTCCTTTCTGGTGCAAAATATTGTAATTTTTGCCTTTTTGGGCTGATGTAACTCCTTCCTGGTGCAAAATATTGTAATTTTTTCTGGGCTATAATTACATCAGTGAGCAATCCCTATATGGTAATTAATACATAATTATTATACGCGATACATCGCCATAGTTAAAACAATTTAATTCTAGAACAATGAATACGTTCATAAACCGCGCAATAACACTTCTATAATTGCTGACGTGCTTATAATATTAATCCCAAAGCAACGGATAATTATTTTACGTAACATAGCATTCGTTTGTCGACATATTTCCAGCTATGAAGTCATATAATATACTTATTTATCAACCTATGTATTACGAGACGAGAATCATGTCGGTTTTTTCGTGTGTAGAAGACGCGTTGCGTAAACTCGTCAAAAAAAATCCAGGCCAGGTCAAAGAAGCGTCCGCACCTCATAGATCCACGTCGGTATGCATCATAGCAATTTACGAGGAAGTCTGTTATTGCGAGATTGCTACGAAGACGTACGGTTCGGACAGGTGGAGTGTTTAATTGATGGGTTTTCAAGTAGATATGCGAGAATGCAATGAAATTGCGGTTGTTTGCCATTTTCTAATTTCTAACGGAACATTGTATAGGGGCTACGTGTTTTAGGAATATCGTTATAAAGTTGTGATTCATTTATTTTGAGACGACCGAATAACTTTTATTTAATCGAAAAAAAATGCAGGTAAAAGTATTATCGTATGAAGAGCTTAACTTTAGGAGTACCATCGACGTCTTTCGAGCGTTAAGTAATTTTTTTTAAATTGAAACCTATATCTTTTATTGTCCCCGAAAAATAAAATTATTTTATCTGCAACTTTTTTTTTTAACAACTATTTATGGACAAATTGTAATGCAGCACCCTATTTTAAACATTGTTTTCATTAATTGTTCCTATTTAGGAATGAAACGCGAAAAACTAAGATAATGTCACCCCGAGCGTTGAAGCGTTGAAAAATACAAAAAAAATTCTCCCAGCGACCAAGGTGGTGAAACGAGTGACCAGCGTCTAAATAAAGGCGATTGGTTGTAAAGACACTAATTACCCAAAAAGTCAACTAAAGGGTAATAAATGCCCTTTATCTTGTAGGGGAAGACATAATTGGCGTTCCGTGGTGCCCAGAAGAGCCAGATGGGGAATATTTTTAACCAAATTTACTAATGTCACTATTTCTACCGTAAAAAAAGATAAAATAAGGAATAACGTTAAAACCATATTCGCGGATTCCATCAGCTCCATCTTGGTTTATCTTATTTCCAACAATTTACGAGAGACGAATGCGGTAAGTACTGATGATGAGAATAACTATCAAACTTCTTAAAGCTTCTGCGAACACAATGAAAGGTATATTAGCCAGTCTCTTTATGTGGTCTTTGGAGGAAGGCATTTTTCCGTCCATATTTAAGATAGCAAACATAGTATATGAGAAAACAGACTGAGTGCAGCCAATTATTACAAATCCACGAAAAATACGAAGTTTCTCGGCTTATTCATCGATAACGATCCCGGTTGGTCCGCACACAATGATTCATTAGCAAATAAGTTGTTACAAGCATGTTATATGATTTTTCGCTGCGCTTCGCTACACTTGTTTTGAGTCGCGCATTAAGTACGGCCTTATCTCATGGGGAGCCAGTTTCCGGAGTATTAGAGTGTTCCGCTTACAAAACAGAGTTATTCATATCATACCAAATGTGCTACGACGTCATTCGTGCCTTAATTTATTTAAAAACTTGGCTATTATGCCACTACCTCCCTTATACCATATGTTTATGAAGTTCTCCTGTTTATTATGAGTATTGAATCCGACTTAAAACAAAACAACAAAATTAGTTACTTTACTACTTATTGAATGTAAACATAAGGCAATATCGTCATTTAAATTTATATAATTTTTTGCTCGTCAGGAGAACCGTTACTATTAGGAGGACGAAAAGACAATGCTAATTTCCCGCCAACGGACCGCACCCATCGCCTTGATAAGTTGCACATAGTTCTTTTGTTCACTTTTACTTGCTACTTTTGAGTAATTTAAATTATGTCGTAAATTTTAGTAATTTAATAAAAATAATATTCATTTTATGCCATTTTTGGGGGGCCCCACTCTCAATTTTTGTGTATTTTGGAATCTCAATTATTAATTAAAAATAAAATGTTTAAAAAGTAAGTACTCTTTTTTATTTAGTTTGCAATCAGCACCGTTGCAATATGAATGAAGATAAATTTCCAGAGAAGGTGGGACATTAAGTTTTATTGAAACTATTGATAAATTAATAAATTCGATTGCGCTACCTGGCGGTAACGTATTTAATAATATAAAAAATATTACGAAATACGTACCCTTACCGTACATCTATAACAAAGTAATTAGAATTGCAAGATCTTTCACGCTCCGCATGGTACGATTCGTAAAAAAAAACAATTTTCCAGCATTCTAGTTCTTCCGGTTTTGCATTTATGAATAGCAGCATTTCTAATCGGGTTTTCCGCTATTTAATAACTATAAATCTGGGCTAACTCCATTCAAACGGAGACACTTAAATAGAATTCGCCGACGTCCGCAAATTGAATTCCGTCGAATAAAAATGAGAAATGCTAAGAAGATAAGGGACGATAAATGTTCCTTTGCTCCTTAACGATTCCACGTTTTCATACTTTAAGGTTATCTTTTTTCTGGATTGAAATTGAAGTATTTTAACTTTATTTATTTTAACAACTTCGTCTGTTATCCGTTTCAATCTTCTGGCAAGTGCAATATCAAATTGACTAAATTCTTGTATCTCAATCTAGAATATCTGGCCTGAAGATGGATGTATAATTTAAACCTACGAAACCGACCGCCAATTTCAATTAAAGATTTCGGAAGGAAAGGAATCGTAGAAGTTTCGATTTAAAAAAAGCATCTTACATCAAGATAAAAGATCTTCCAATAATATAAGAATAACATTAACTATGATTCCTAGACAGATGCGAAGCAGTCTGTTGTACTTTCCAGCATGTACACGACTCGCGCGGAAATTCCGCCGAATCTGTGAAAGTTGTAACCCGAGTTGCGTATCCGGGAGCACCTCTCAGTTTTGGCGAATGGAATCCATCAAAGTCTATTTTTTTTTTAACACGAAAATTCTGCGACGAGATACTACCGCAAACCGAGGTACCATCAAGTTCCAAACATGACCGAGTAAAATCGCCGGAAAAAATCGCACGATACACTTGATCAATGATCTGGTGAAATCTCTTCTTTAATTATCGAATAACCTCAGCCCGTAGAGAAAACGTTAACGCCGCGCATAATTTATCAAACAATACGCTACATAATTACCGAATAATACGACGGTAATCTTTCTTGTCGTTTACAAACTTGAGACTTTAGAAAATAACAGGCAAGTTCATGCCTCTAACGGAAACGTCCGTAATCTTCGCAATATCTACCGAGAGCATCGTGCACGTATGGCAATAGAAACTGTGAGAATTACGGAAGTCCGCGTTTTGCTAAGAAGAAGCTGTCCGTAATGTTGAAACCGTCCATTTAAAGCGTGCATATACATGCATGTACACGTTGCGTTGTTTTATTTTCGAGCGTTGTTGTTAATAAGGTAGACTACGACTTTTCTTGCTTTCGACGTTCGTGTTTCACTTAAAATTATTACATAAAAAAATAATGTTAAAAAACGAGCGTAAATTGATTTTTCATGACAATATTAATTGGAAGTACCATGAAAACCGTTGCTTTACAATATCATCATCATCGAGTCGTCCAATCCTTCGGATTATTTTATTTAATTTAATTTATTATTAATTTTATTATTTTTTATATTATTTTTCATATTTTTATATTTTATATAATTTTTTTATATTTATTATTAATCCACATTTTTCTTCTCTTTTTATTGGTTTTTATAGTTTGTTGCTAGTCTTCGCTGTGTTTACTATCTCACTCCATTCCTTTCTGTCTCTGCATTTTGTCTTCCAATCTGCTATTTCCAGCGCTCATGCATCCTCGTCTATCTCATTTCTCCAGGTCTTCATCGGCCTTCTTCTTCTTGGTCATACGCTCAATTAAGTCTTAGTGACTTATGTATTGCATTATATTGTCATTTTTTAATTCATGTTCCATTTCTTTGTTTTTCTTTAATTTTTTCTCACCCTCTATTGGTTTATCTGGCTCTGGTATCGCTCTTATTGTTTTTTTTTTTTTTTTATTGAACGAAAGTCGATTTTGGCCGCGGCCTTTATGAAACGTATTTATTTTGAGTCGACCATGAAGTCTGCTTTAACTACGTTTCGGAGCGTGCAACGCTCGTACTCAGTATCGCATGAATATGGAATTTGGCAGGCACTAGGGGCTTCCAAACGATTGCGGGTTTTGGTGGAAAAGTAGTCCGAGAGTTTGGAATTGGCTTCCCGGAAAAGATCGTGTTGACGCTATCGGTAACACCTTGTATGTGGTAATAATTATTGCGGATCAGAGTTTCGACGATGTGGTTAAGTCTTGGAAAAGCATATTGGGTTCAGATATGCAAATGGATGTTTGGATAAGAGCATTGATAACACCGAGTTTTTGGGCTGGATGATTGTGCGAGAGGCCAAAAGGTCTATCCGTGTGTTTGGGTTTTCGCCAAACATCTAGGAAAGGAAGAGGCAGGAGGAAGAGACAGAAGAGTTCCCTTAAGTCCGCTTAAGGCTTACTCGTTGTATTTACCATGAAGCTGGAAATAGGTACAAGAAAGACAAGGTTCTACCAACGTCGCCAGATCATCCGAATGGTCACTGGTCAACTCTTTCACTCGTTTGGCGAAATGCTGAGAATTTTGGCTTTCCTTCTCATCTTCAGTCTCGTTTATTAACAGCCACACCTCGTAAATACAGTCTGCATAATTCAGTTAAAACCATCCCAATTTCCCTGCGCGGCAGTGTACATCACAACACGGGCATTTATACGAATATATTAAAACGTGTTAATTCTCCGTTGGAAGCGAGGCGAACGGACAAGTTCACGGGTATTCGTTTCAAGGTAAATTTTTTCAATTACACGCGTTCTTTTCTGCCTGCCGCTACTCGATCTTCGACGGAATTGCACCCGAACTGGATCGGGGCGTGGTCGTATCGGCTCGGCGTCTGCGGGAGTCCGTTTCTGTACATCCGGAGTCCGGCGGGTCGGATCAGCTGCGCCGCGCTGAGAAAACCGGAAACTACCTTGGCAAAGAGTAAAAGCGCTCGGCTGGGGATCGCAGCGTGCGGCGGATGAATGTTTTAATGCTTAGCGGAGGCATTTTTATCTCTCGCGTGTATCTCCTTTCACTCGAAGAGCGCAACAACGTAACGGAATAACAACAACAAGACAAGGTGTTTGTCCTTTTTTTTTTACTTTGGATGAGATCGTTGGTTACGAGGTATTATTACTTATTTAATTTATTTGTAAATTTGAGGCGACGTAAACTGATTATGTTGGCTATTCGGGGGCAGATGTTTTTAGCTTTTATTTTGTATTTGTCGAGACAGCTTCAGACAAGGCAAATAATGTGTCTGTCGCAGACGCCGTCCTACAGAAGAAATCAACTCTCTATGATCGCTTGAAGAAATACGGAGAAAAATAAGCATAACAATATAGCTTTAAATACAATGTTGTGCTTGCAGGAAGAGTATCTTCCTTCTTGATTTGGAGTCGTTTTTATGTTGCTTTTTAACACATTTGCGTTGTTGTCACGCATAAAAAATGAATAAAATCGAAAATCGAGGAGTTTTCAAATTCTTAACGAAACGAGGAAAAGCCAGCGTGCCTTTGGACCTCATATACGTCGGAAGTTTAAGTTCTGTAGGAGATCATCTTCAACAAGATACCTTAGCAGAGGTGACAGGACTCCTCTTTGGGACAGCCTGTGTGGGCTGTAATTTCTGTCCAAGAATGAACGAATGCACACAGAGATGTCTCTTTCCTCATTAATGTCGTTTCCAATTTGCTTGTAACATACTGGAGGCCCGTTATTGTCGATTTTCCTTTGTGGTATTCATGTTGGTTAGGAAGAATGCACTTCTCAGTGTGTTTAGGAGAATGTCTTTCTACGTCTTTTTTAGGGTCTTTCAAAGTTACACAAATTTAAATCTTTCGGTAACTAGATTTGAAGATCACGTTTGTTTAAAATTAAGTTAAGAATATTTTTCAACTTAGCATAGCTTTTATTCACGTTAATAGAAACATCGATAATTGAATGAAATATTGTTTGGGTGGCATAGTTAAGTGATTTTCCGTAGCAAGAAATGTGATCTGCTTCCTTCCACAAAGTAGTAGAACCACTTGCAGGGTAACGATGAAGTTATCGTGGTTGGTCCTAGCATGTATTTAACGCCCTTGTATATCAAAAAGCCATTAAGAAATGGATAGAGACAATATCCAAAATAATACTGCAAATACAGCACAATATTGGTAGAATCACTCACTGCAAAAGCAACGTAAGGAGGGAAAACGCTGACCAACCCGGCGCCATTTAAAAATAAGGAAAATAACAATGGCCCAAGGACAAATCCTTGAGGCACCTTAATATTACTTGGCAATAGTGAAGATCTAATTTTGTTTGTTTTTCTAGTATTAAACGCACCATCCTCAACAAACTAGAATCTGTTGGATAAGCACGATGCAATCTAGTGTGCTGTCTTCGTGTCCTCGAAAACCCAATGCATCAACTTCGTCTAAGTCAAGTATATTACTGTGCTCGACACAATCAAAGGCCTTTCATTATTCACAAAGTATGGGTTGGTTGCATTTTTTACTCGATGCTTTCTAATATAGAATTATAAATCTTAAGCAGAGCAGTAAGTAGACATCCCAGCAAATTTTTTAATGCGTAGTAGTAAAGAATATTCAAAGAGGATTTGAAAAGGATGAAGAGTGGAGCAATTGGACGGTAGGTAGTAACACCGTTCTTCTGTGATGGTTTAATAGCAGAAGTCTTTAATAGCAGAAGAAAACTGCCCTGCTCCAAGGAGGAGTTGGCCGAATGAGTGATCGGGTACAGCAATTCTGGTTTGCGGAATTTAAGAATATTGGCAAGTATCCCGTCATGACCTGAAGTAAACTTGTTCTTAATTTCACAAAATATTTTTAACATTCTAGAACTTTTATGTGGCTATTGGGCAGCGGAACATATAGAATGTTTTGATATGTGGAAATGGGAATACCTTGAAAGAAATGATTGAGAGACTAGCGTTTATGGGTTTCCTGCAGAAAATGATATTTCTTTTCACTGCTCAAAACAATTTGGGGATATTTGGAGAAATGGCAATAAAATAAATAAATAATGAATGTAGCACCTCGCAAATATTTGTATATTTAAGTACAACGTTTTTAAATAAGAAACCGAACGCATTGACAAGTTTGAACTTGTTTGCATACATTATAAAGCTACTAAGGCACTAGGGTGAATAAATATCATTAAATGAATACACAATTATGAGACTTTATAAGAAGTTTTCTTGATAAAATAACGATAAATCCATTGTTAATAATGTGTATGATTGCCACGAACGGCAATAAAGGTTTGACATCTCATCGGCATTGATCCATTCTTGTGGAAGATTCCATTCCTCTATCAGAGCATTTTGATACTCCAGAATTGTACGCGGTGGCATATTTGTTGCCGCAACACTAAAGCATCACAAGCATGTTCGATAGGATTACCATCGGGAGAATTTGCTGGCTAGCCCATTCTATTGATTCCCAATTGTTCAATCCAGTTGTTCACGATATTTGCCCGATGTGGACGAGCATTGTCATCCATTAAAATGAATCTTTCACCCATAGAGCCAGCGTACGGAAGAACAGTGGGTCTCAAAATTTCAGGGGTCAGGTTACCATTCTGTATCACATAAAGGTCTGTATGATCTCCTGCGCCTATCCCAGCCCACACCACTGCACTCCCAACTTCATATTGCGGCCTTTCTCGAACAAATTGTGGCTGATTACATGTTCCAGGTTCACGCCAAATTAAAATACGCCTATTATCTGGATTCGTCACAAAACAATACTTGCGCCCAGTCATCGTGATTCCAATTTCTATGTTGCTCGGCCCGTATTCTTCGCGACCTTTTACGAAGAGTGTGTGTAGTGGAGCACATATTAGGGTTCTTCGTGCGTACATGCTAACGTTGAGAAGACGATTTCTTATTGCTTGAGTTGAGATACTACTCTTCCCGTAGCAGCGGCAAGCTCACTTCTAAGCTGCGTTGCGTTACGAGAGCCGTTTCTACGTGCAAATAGTGTTAGGTATCGATCATCTCTTGGTGTTGTAGATGCTGCGCGTCCTCATCCTCGTCTTCTCTGAACATCTCTCCAGTTTCTAGAAACCGATTCCATAAACGCGAAATTGCAAAAACTTCAGCAACAGCTTGCTGTCTCCGTCCACCTTCCAATTGACCTATCGCTCTCCAGGCCTGTGCATGGGTCAAATCGCGTTGTCTTTCCAGTATTACCCGTAATTACAGTTAAAAATTTGCTATGATACGGAAAATCTAACTGCAGTGGAGATCGCTCGGGTACGCGCTTGTATGGCGGTTCGGGCAGGCGCTGCACTGAAGCGTTGTACAAGTTGAAATTTGTCAATGCATTCTGCTTCTTATATTATTTATTTATTTATTTATTTTACTATTATTTATCTAAATATCCTCTAATTCCTTTGAGCAGTGTACATCAATATATAGAAATAGGAAATTCTAAAGGAAACACCGGAAACCGACATTCATTCTTTAAATACTGCAAAAAAAAAGCTCGTTTATCGTACAAATGAAATAAAGTAGGTTACCTAGATACACAATAATTATTACCAACAACTGAATATTTTCCATCTTCGTTGAATACAAATAACTGAAATTAGCAGTAACCTGCCATTCGGTATTTACTAAACGAAATTCTGACGCAATTCTCTAACGTAAGATGGCGAAATTTTGAAACGGTTGAGTTGAAAATGATCATCATTGTCATTCCTTGTATTTTCTAAGACACGTATCGCAAGGTCAATGAAAACTCAACACTTTCTTATTGTACTCTAAGAATACAATACCGCCAACTATTACTTCACATAGTCTTCGCTAGAGTTTGCTGCAATAATAGAAGAGAAATTATTTAATGTAATGATGCATTGTAAAATCTGCAGATTCTCTGCTACTACCTACCTACTTTAATAGGTTTCTATTATGCGAGAAAAAAAATGCGTATTTTATAATGAAATTAGATCCAAATTCCGCGGGTATATCGAATATCAAAGAGTCGATATTAATAACCTCGATTCAACAACAATTACCGAGCTATTAGAGTATCTGTAACTGGTGTTTGTACAACATAATGTTGCTAATTATATTACACCAGTACTACCGGACATTACCGGGCAACTATTACTGTAGCTCCAGCAGAGATGTGTAACGTGGAAGTGGTGGGTATTTCCGAACGTTAGGCAATCATCTACATAAATGTGTAAACAAAATGGCAAATTAGCGCTCGGAGGGATCTTACGCAATGTTAAATTTCACCCGCGGAACGAATTCATGGAAGAGGTAAGAAGGGAAAATGCACAGATTTTAAGAACAGTGATGTACACTGCCGTTCAGTGAAGTTCGGTCATACAATAAAAATCTATTATATCACACTGTATACAATTATTAATACATAAAATTAGAAAAAAATCAAGCATACACTCTTTTCTAAGGGATTAAAGCCATAAATTATTATGTAAAGTAGAAATATCGCGACAACCACAATAAAGTCCCTTTTATTATCGTTCCAAGAATTTCTCGGAAGCACCGACCTTTCGAAACGGGTCGTTCGGGGATTATTAACGAACAATACATTTAGGAAATATACCGCAGCATCACTCTTGTTTATTTATCGCAGGCGTAAAGATATAAATTTGCTTCATTTTACTGTTAAACGTGTGTTGGTGTGCATCTGTCGTTTTTGCGCGAAAGTTTTAAGAAAATTTACTTCAAAATGGCACGTGACAAGCCTACCAGTGTAGAAAAACGTTCACGCATTATTACGCTGTTTGAAGAAGGACATTCGGGGCGACAAATTGCTGAAAAAATAAATATGAGAAGTTCAACAGTAAATGACATCATAAAGCGATATCGGACAACTGGAACTATAGAAAATCGTGTTCGTCCCGGAGCATCTAGGAAAACAACAAAAGCTGAAGATTTGAGAATTGTATTATTAAGCAAATGCAATAGAAAATTAACAGCGCCACAAATAGCGGCCGAAGTCAATCGCGGCCGTGAAGAACAAGTTTCGGCGAGTACGACTTCAACAAGCGGACCTTCATGGACGCATTGCCATTCGAAAACCCTTATTACGTCGGGGAAACAGAGCAAAACGGCTACAGTGGGCCCGTTCTCATCTAGATTGGTCGTTATATGATTGGAAACACGTGCTTTGGAGTGACGAGTCAAAGTTTGAGGTTTTTGGGCAAAATCGACAAGTTTATGTCTAGAAGATCTAAAACCGAAAAGTGATCCCGGACTGCATTGTGCCAACACTGAAGCAAGGGCGTAATTCTGTGTTAGTGTGGGGATGTTTCTCCTTTGTTGGAACGGGAGATTTATGCAGAGTGCAGGGTGTAATGAGGAAGGAAAATTATTTTGCAATACTCCAGAATCGTGCAGTGCCATCAGGATTGCGTATAATAGGCCGTAACTTTACATTCATGCATGACAACAACCCAAAACACACTGCGTTAGTGTGTAAGAACTATCTAAAGGAGCAGGAAGAACAGCACACCCTGAAAGTAATGACGTGGTCCCCACAAAGCCCAGATTTGAACCCGATAGAGTTGTTGTGGGATGAACTGGACAGGAGGATCCGAAAAATATGCCCAACTTCACAAGAACATTTACGGAATATTCCGCAACATGAATGGATTAATATTCCACAATCCGTTTTAACAAAACTTATCGAAAGAATGCCTAGAATAATTCGAGCGGTGATTAACAGCAAAGGAGGTTTTTTCGATGAAAAAAAAAATATAATTTTCAGTATGTTATATTAGGCCAGAATAGAATAACTTTTTATTTATTTATTTTTGTCTTTTTTTACCTGTACATACAATAAAATTGCATTTTGTTTTTAGTTTCGTTTGTTTCTGTAACCTTTTCATGTTTTTTACTAGCCGACCGAACTTCTCTGAACGGCAGTGTAAGCACGTTTCTGCTGAAAGCCTGAATGACTAATATGGTAACTTATATTACCGTCACGATTTTAGTAAGCACTTCGGCTATAAACTGCACAACTTGCAGAAACTTCTAGAGAGAAACCATTCTTCGCAAGTTAAATGAAAATCCAAATTTATTGAATCTATGGTAATTCTTTTCTTTAATGAGAAAACATTTTTGGTCAATGGAAGTGCCAATAGTCAGAGGTCAGAGTCAACAAATACACACGCAGTGGCCCCATAACATGAACATGTGCGTAGGAATAGTTGGGGATCATTTTTTTCGACCACCTTTTATAGAGAAATCAGCTGTTAACCGCACCCACAATTATTCCAGTTATACGAAGCATTCCGTAATTTCACGAGAAATTATAGAATTTTTAAGCACTCACGTGTTGGACGGTTCGGACCCAGCTACCCCTTTGGACTTTTTTTTATTGGAGTTATCTAGCTACTAAAAGGTTTGATAATATTGGAGATTTAGAAGAACTGAAAACTGGAATATTTCAAGCTAGAATTAGTGCAATGTGTAAAAAGACATTTTCAAGATAGATCGAGTCACTGTGTAGCAACTTCCAGCAAAGACTTTGAACGATTTCCTTAGCCTTTTTCTAGATCTATTCTTGTATTTTGTTTAAAAAAAATATGTTTTCAGTTGTTACTTCTGTTTTTTCTTGAATCTAAGAACTTGTCCAATAGAGGAAGTAAAGATTTCTAACGTTTCCCATTGACGATCTTTGTTTTACTGTTAAAATCACGTAATACAATTCGTTTTAATTTAATAGCGCCCATTGACAAAGCCTATTGATTCAAAAAAGGAACAGATTAACTAAAATTATCTGTTTTTTTTTTTATATTTAAGAGGTTATTGTTTCTAACGTCTTAAAACTCGTGTTTGCCAAAAATTATCAAAAAAAAATAGAGATGCAGCTTGAACCATTCTTTTTTGTAATTTGGGGGCACAGGCACTCTCGAAACCGTTTTTGCTTCTCGTATATAATTCAATAGCACATGGAAGTCCTGCATTAATTTAACACTTCTTTCGTCAAAATCATCCACAGCTCATCTGGGTTCTACTCTACAAATTGTTGATCTTGAAGGAAACAAGTATCTATCTTTTGGTGAGATACAGAGATCTCTTTTTTACGCTTCAGTACGGTAAGCGCATTCCAAACAGCTTCAGGTTATTCTTTATCGGAAGTGTTGTACAGCCTATGAGCTGCTCATCGTCTCTTGCTTTTCGATCCCTAACATTTAATCAACAGAGGGAAACAGCCTGCCGTCCGTATCAAAAATAGGGAATGAGCGTTTTAAAGCTTCTTAACGCAAGAAGTTGCGGGTCGAAATCTTCAATTTAAATCAAGCTATAAACTGCCGACATATTACCTATAATGGACGTCATCCTATTACGGAAGATAAATACTTTTCAACTATCTCCATTCTGATGCAGAGCGCTGTTTATTTTCTATATTTCACCTTAATAATTTATTTAAACTATTACGAAACGTCTTACGTTGTACGTAGTGAACCGTCGCATTTTATGCAAAACGCTTTCCGCACTAATTAGCTAAATTACATACATGCCTGTGTACGTATTTACATTTACGTCGAACCCGCGGTTATTCCATATTTTCACCGACCAACCTACCTTTCCGATCTTCCTTTTTTCCGTGCCTAAATTGTCCCTAATTGCTCGACAATTATCACCGCGTGCTGCCACTACATAAATACGTAAGTTCATTTACTTGTACATTATGCCGGTAAGGTAAGTAGTAAATAACGTAAAAATTTCTTATTTCTCGAGCGTAATGCACTTTCTCCGTTGGCGCTGGAATATGCATCGATTTTTGCGTTATGAAGGCGTTGACAGCCGTAAATTGCGAGTCCAGAGTGCATCGGACAGGTGCGCCGGATATGCTCTATGGAGGTATCGTTTGTCGAATGTAATATTTGCAAGATTTAACGGAGGAAAAGTCGAAAAGAAAAGGAACTGCGAAGTATCAGAAGCGTTGGCACCTCTTTAAAATGAAAAATGCTATTTTAACAGGCAACACTCTCAGAAGGTTTTCGTTGGGAGCTGATAGCATTGGATAACTAAATGTAATTTTCTATTTGTTGAACGAAGACGAAAAAATTGATTCTTATAATGTTTCTTTTCGTTTTGCCGGGGTTTCAATTCGATAAAATCTCTTCAAATCTTCAGCTTCTAGAAGATTTGAGCCCTCTTTTTGAAAAACTAACGAAAGCAAACTGGTGTTCAAATGATTATTCTAGCAGATAAGTGGTAAATCTACGATACAATCTCATAGTACCACTAACAGAGCGGCAGCACGATTCCGTAGAGCAGGCAGCGTAAGGGTTAGTTAGTTAGTGGGAGGTGAACCCTTGCCCAAGATCAGCATTTAAGATCTTCGTGCAGCTACAGTGAAGTGGTTGTATCTACACTGGCGGTTAGGAAAAAGGGTCATATGCTTTTGCTATTCACGAGGAAACAAGATTTCGCTAGGAGGCAGTGAGCTGCAGATCATTTATCGTGGAAGACGTGTGATTGGGGAAATTGCCTTTTCTCTGGCGAGTCCAGATTCACTCAATGTTATTCCGAAAGCAGGGTTTTAGTGTGGACGAGGCGTGGAGAAAGAAACACGGCTCCACGTGTGCCATTTGGAGGTGAGGCTTGGGGCTTAAACGGCTACATCGGGCTACTTGTTGTGCTAGATCAATTCATCAATGCAGAGAGTTATACGGACTTGTGTATACTGCCCATTCCTCAACGAATCCGCATCGTGAACGATCCCATTGTTATCAATAATAGTGAAACAATGACGTGGCCCTCTAATTCTTCATATTGAGTGTCTTTGGAACAAACTTCATCGACAGTTGCGATCTCGTCGTCGTTCTCCCATAACGGTGGATGAGCTTGCAGAAGCGGTGAGACAAGAATGGAAGAGAATTTCGCAAAGATTTATCGATACGCTAACAGAAGTCACACCCAGAAGATGCTTAGTTGTGTTACAAGAAGGCCCCACAAAATATTAAAACAACTTTAATTTTAATATTTTGTGGGGCCTTCTTGTAACTGGGGCCTCCTACTTTATTCTTATTTCTCTTCTCTATGGGCCAGATATAACTTTATCTTTTGGTTAGAGTTAAAAATGCCTAGTTGAGTCGGCTCTACTGCTAGGAAGATGATTGAATATTCTTCTTGGAGATCCTCTACCTTGAAATCCCAAATATGGTTTTAATACGTTGATTCTTCACGTCCAGGGAGTGGTTCCAGATTTGAAAGATTTCATTTCTTCTTCTAACAATTTCTTTTTAAAATTCGTCGAATCAAACGCTCCGCCATCTGAAATGCGGCCTCGACATTCCTCGCTGGGATTCAGCAATTGGTAATCAGCATTTGCTATTGCAAGAAAGACGACACTAAAGTGTTTTTCGTCCATTATACCAGCGGAATGAGGAAAATTCCATCGAAGATTGAATTTATTTGGAATATTTCTCGAAAATAAAAAAAAAATCTTTCATCCTTATGTGCATTAATCAGAGCATTTACATACTTCCATAATTATTTGAGTAAGGTATAGCTTGCTCTGAAATTTTAAATAGATACGCAGTGGAGGCTTCACTTTGTATCTTTTTCAATTTAGAAGGAATTCGGAATCAATACATTGCTTTAGATCTGGGAAGAATATTATATCAATCAATAATTTTTAGATTATCTAAAATATTTATTCCTTGCAACAAGGAAGGTCTCGCACAACATGCTCTTTAAGTTTATTTTATTTATTTTCTCTATTTCTTGACACCTACATTTCTTTTTGGTCCACAAAGATTAAAATTTTTAATATCTCCGTATATTCGCGAATCCGTGCTTTTTCTACTACTGCAGTGGCTGAATACGCACTAGATTGCCGTGTATAATCGGCGGTATAAGGCAGAGCAAAAGTACTGCCGAGTGCGGAGCCACTCTAACCGTAGCCATAACCATCTCCAAAGGTACTATCAGGTCATGCTCAACACGGTTATCTAAAATAAGAAAAATAAAGTGTGGCCGTGACCATTTGTATTTTGAATCCCGCTCACCCTTCAAACCATCTTTCCAATAATTAAATTCCCACAAACATTATCCTCGTCACGAGCATAAAAAGAAAACCCGCGAAAATTAAACCGATGCGATTCTTTTTATCGCAGTTCCATTCGCACGTAACATACAAATGCGAGAACTGCTCGGAAAATTCCGCAGGTATGATCGAATAATCCTCTCGTAAACCGCGATAGCAACCCGACTAGTACGCGAAATGCAATTTTTTTTTACTTCGCGTTCGCTGCGTTGCATACGTAAAATTTGAAAGCGACGCCCGCCACATTTCATTAGAAAAACGTGATCGATTTTTTCGCCTAGACGACGTATCGTTTGAATGACGTCGCGCGGCTTCCGAACCGCGGGATACGCTTCGCAGAGTTGGCTCTTGCCGTTTCTAGAGCTTCGACAAAAGTAATATCGGAGCAAGCTAAACATGTATGAGTCGTGGATGTGCTCGGAGGAAGTTTAGAAGGTGAAGTACATTTTGTTCTAGATTGGATTTTTTTGTTAAGACAAGTGCATATTTTGTTCGGTTAAATAAACATGTTGTAATTCTTAGCAACCCGACATCTTTAGGGTACTAAGGTTTCCCAAAAGACGAAGAAGAAGTAATTCTTGCGTGTAAATTATTTTAAAAGTAAAAGAATAAAAAAAATTAAAATTTTGCGAACCTAGATATTCGTTTATACAAAGATTACTTGACATTTTTGAAGACATGTTACTTCCGGGTATGCCGGAAGTGGCTTTTGATTGCTTTTCTTTTCGTTTTACCACAGCGAAAATATATTATTTTCGTTTATGATAAACAAATAATTAAAGTTAATAGCGGAACTAGATATTTCAATTAAAATAAGAAAATGGATATCCACTTCCGGCATAGCCGGAAGTAATAAGTCTTCAAAAATTTTTCAAATAATCTTTGTACAATCGATTAACTACGCCCGATGATGATTTTCTATTCCACCTTAACACCTTCACTTAACACATTAACACCTTCGTGAGTAATGTTAAAAAAAAAACAATGGAGAAGGTCGTATTTTGTTTTTATTATTAAATCCAAGATCCAAATTTCATATTGTTCGACAATATCTACCAAGCTTTTGAAGACACGCTGAGCTGAGTATGCTGGACTTATCAAAGGTCTTCGTCTCCGTCAACCAAGAAGCTCTTAAAAAGAAAAAGATTAGAGCTGTTAAAATCTTACACTGGCGACAGGAAGCAGGACGCAGCACGGAATAATTCTATTCTCTCCGTCCAAGAAAGGATCGAATCTAGCTCCCCCCTACTATTTGTACTTTACGTGAACGATTTACCTGTAAACGTGACGCTAAATTACCTTCATATGCGAACGACACATCCTCGATGGTGGCAGAATCTGACGACCGGATACTGATGGATAGGCTAAAAGAAGCCGTTACTGAGGCAGAAAACTGGTTTGCTGCAAACAAGTTGAAGATCAATAAAGAAAAAACACAAACACTAATACTTACTACCAAGCAAGTTTCTTCGTCTGATCCTGGACACAAGGTTGTCATGGGCGGCTCATATTGGCACTCTTGAGAAGGCCGAAAAGGATGGCAACACTTTACTACGAAGCCTGCGAAGCGTCCTGGATTTTCGCGCTACGAAAAGGAAGCTGTAGGAATAATAAGTAGTTCAGAACACAATGAAACTTGTAGATAGAGGCTCTGTCGTTTTAAGCGTTGTAGCACAAGTTCGTGAAAAATAGAAGCAAGTTCCTGGAAAATGGCTACAAGCACGTAACCGCCAATAACTAAAGATATCACGTTGCCCATTGACGATTAAGTAGAGCTCGATCGGACATCAGAAGTCTGCTGATGGATTTCGTAATAATTCAGGCGTACATCAAAGATCGCTGAACCAAAGATTGAGAAATGTATCCAAGAACAAGACCATCAATTTGAACATTTTCTTCTATGAGAGCTATGCGCCTTGTATTTTTTTTCAATTTAATCATTTTGTTATGTTATGTTCTTATTTTTAAAGCTCATGTCGACTAAATAGCGATGTTCTTATTGTGAGAAATTGGCTGAGAAAAAGGCTTACAGACATTAGTACACAAGCCCTTTTTCTATTATTCTATGGTTGTCCTTCGCGTGATACTCCAATGGAATTTTATTAAAACGATGTTTTGCTGACAAATGACTATTGACCAGTACACATATGTTCATGTCAACGAACGTACGACGCTGACTAAACAAAATCAAAGAAACCGCCAGGTAATGAAAGGAAGTTTAAGAATATTTATTAGAAATATAGTTAGCTCTAAGGTAGACTTAAGTAGGAAAACGTTACCCTGTATAATTTTATTTTATCCATAATAACGATGTAAAATCCTGAAAATCGTCGAAATTTCACTGAAAGCGATTTTTACAACATTCGATTCTGCAAAGTTTCAATCCGATCGGTGATTGAAAGGAATTTTTCCCTTTGAAACGATGGCAATACCAAATTTGGTTCGGCCACACTATACAACGAACAAAACAAAACAAATGTTACTCATTTAGGGACTTTTTCGTTGCCAACTTTGAGCAGTTCCAAGGTTATATGTGATTATTGTATAAAATACAATGTTATTAGAATCTATAAAACGTTATCCATTTTTTTTTTTTAAACATTCATCAAGCTGCGGATTCAATTTTACTAATTTTAAATTGGAAAATTAAACAAATCGCAGCAATGTTTGTCTCTACGTTGAAGCAAGCATCCAATTAAGGAACTTGGAATATTTCAAAACGAGAAATTAATTTAAACTTTCCTAAAATCTAATCGATTTATGGTTCCCGCAACAATCCCAACGAAGGGCGTGCCGCTTATTATAACTTGAAAATACCTCATCTATCTTAATCATATTCCTATTTGGATAGCTCGCGGGTTTCTACACGGGTCCCCCCTAACGTGTCCTACCGCGAGTCTAGTCGGAAGTAACTCCGAAACATTATTGTTAATGTAGTAGCGGGAAGCACGAAAAAAAAAATTAACGGATAGGAAGTGCTTTTGATGCTCGCATCCCACTTTCGGCTTGTGCACCACCACCACGACATTAAACTCTCTTCGCGAGGTCGTAGGATACGTACAAGAATACACGCTTGGCATTGTTTGATGCTTTACTACCATGAAATATAATTTTTAAACGGGGGAAACATCGATGTTTGGTAAAAAAACCTTGTCCGGTATAAAACCTCATGACAACTTGGTGATCACCAGTAGAAGTAACAGTGTTACCGTAGCGTTAAATTACCCCTTGCGACGGGGAAGAATTCTTCACCAAAGATGAAGTGCCTTGCACTCTTGGTTAGTGTTCCGAAGATTGTTTTATTTGGTATAATAGTGCAGTGAAGCTCATTTTTTTTAATTATCGAAATTTTTTCTGTCTTAAAAGTGATTTTTGTTTTAATTCTCATCTACAAGAATCCGAATTGTATTATTTTAAATTTAGTTAAATCGTTAATCTTGGGTTGGTAATAATCGACTTGTTTATATCGTATTGAATAATTAATTTTCAAAATTTTATTTCAATTTCTTCATCCAATGTTTATTAAACAAAATGCAATAATTTTATTTTTCTTTTAATATTTAAATTCATTTTGTACAAGTATGAATCTCAAGCAAGGAATTTTATTTTTTTAAACCGACCCATTCATTTGAATACCTTGGTTTAAAGCACTTGAATTCGAAAAATTTAAAATCAAAATTCTTTTCTTAATATTCCCCAGGTCGTCCTTGGATGCACGTTCTTTGCATCAGGATTTGCGAACCCTGTTAGTGTTTCAAGGGTAAAAAGATCCTTCCACGAACCAGAAGGCTACTGGAGCAAGAAGCTAACCTGGAAGGCGCAATGGGTGAAAATATGGAAGACCGATAAGAAGCTGATCTGGAAACCTGAGTGGAAGAAGACCCAAGTACCAGCGTGGAAGGAGATACAAGTACCTATTTGGAAAGAAATCCAGGTGCCGGATTGGAAAATCATCAACAAACCAATATGGAAGGAAACTCAAGTTCCAGCTTGGAAGGAAATCCAAGTACCCGATTGGAAGGAAGTTCAAGTTCCAGCTTGGAAAGAGATTCAAGTACCCGATTGGAAAGAGATCCAAGTACCAGATTGGAAGGAGATACAAGTTCCAGATTGGAAGGAGATTCAAATACCGGATAAGAAGAAGATTTGGAAACCAATCTGGAAGGAGATTCAAGTCCCGATCTGGAAAGAAATTCAAGTCCCCGATTGGAAACAGATTTGGGTACCTGATTGGGTGAAGATGGGAATACCTGGCGAGCATTTCTTAGGCAAAGATCACCATGGCAATGAGTACACAGCGCACGACGTTTGGAAGAAGAAGCTTATATGGAAACCTATTTGGAAAAAGATCTGGAGGACCGAGAAGAAACAGATATGGGTACCGCAAAAAAAGCTAGAGTGGGTACCAGAATGGGTACCAATCTGGCGAACCGAAAAGAAGCAGATATGGCGTACGGAAAAGAAACAAATATGGCGAACGGAGAAGAAACAAATATGGCGAACCGAGAAGAAACAAATTTGGGTAACCAAGAAAGAGCAAATTTGGAGAACTGAGAAGAAGCAGATTTGGATACCTAAGAAGGAGTTAATTTGGAAGCAGGAGAAGGTACAAATTTGGAGAACCGAGAAGAAGCAAGTTTGGATTACGGAGAAGAAGGAGATCTGGAAAGACGTTTGGAAGCAGATTTGGGTGCCGGTGTGGAAGGAAATCCAAGTCCCGGCGTGGAAGAAGATCTGGAAACCAATCTGGGAGAAAGTTTGGGTAAAGGTACACGTCCACCATGGTTGGGATTGATTGTTTTGAAGCTAGGTATACGTCGTAATTTTTTTCTGTACATAAAAATTCTTTATCTCGACTCCTTTGTTTTGTATAGTACAAACTATTTTTGTTTTATTTTAATTTTTGGATGATGTGTATATATGTGGTACCATATCGTATTTGTTTTAAGGTCGATTTCGTTATTTTTTTTTATGATTTTATACGTTTTGTTATCTCGTTTGTAATATTGTACAATAAACGATTATTATTATAATTATAGAACCCGCTTGCTATAAATTTTCTGCAATCATCCAGACCCATTCCTCTTCTTTGTTACAAAATGAAACAGTACGTAATTCGCATTAAGTGCGTTAATGTAAACTTTCACCCGACGTATTGCATAAACAACTGTACGTGTACATGGTGGCGTAGTGGTGGTTAGCTGCGTCGATGTAATGTGATCTCCAATCAATTAGTCGATTTTTCCGGCAGTATTGAGGCGCTGGATATCCGCTCTTTTTTATACTTTCACTTTAAATGATTTTTTATGTATGACATGCGTGTACTTGAGAATCGTGAGTATCGATTTTGTGCCATGCGAGAGTTCATGTATACTTCGCATCAAAAGAATACAATCCGACTTATTAACATTTCTTATTTGCATAAAAGAAAGGAACACGGTACATTTGTACCAACATTCGTGGTGAATCGATTGCAGCAGGCAAAGGAGTTTCTTTATTATAACCGGAAACATACCATCCTTAACACAAGGAAGATGACACTGATCACCGAATCCAGAGTTGTGATATAATGCAGAATTTATACAACCGTAACTCTCATGCCTCATTGGCTAAATTCTCTCTTCAGATGAAGCCTTATTTTGGCTAAATGGAACAGTAAATCGACAAAATTGAAGGTACTAGAGTAGATTGGATTACTGAAACTCACACCTACGTAAAGTTAATGTACGGGCAGGAAAATCCCCACGAGCCACAGATATGTGGATTTTTTGAGGGGTCCATTTGTACTTGCTCTTGCAGAAACGTTTCCTTCGAACAATTCGTGAACCAAACAGATTTTGTAGGAATGATACTTGTTTTTGTGAAGAACGGTACTTTCTGTCGATTTTGATATATTAAATTCTTAAGCAAGATGTCCTGGGGTATCGCCTGGACTTTCATTCAACGACAACAATACACTGAGTTGCGTACCTTCACTGGTTAAAGGACGACGATCACGAGCATGCACGAAATTTATTGTAAATTTTACTCACGACGGAAATGCCAATTGGACCACGATCTGGATCTGCATTGTCATTAAATAAGTGGCAGACTTCTCTAAATGAACGGGTTCTATTTCAACAAAAAATTTTTAATGAATTTAACAGAACGTGATAAATAACTAAATTGCGAAAACACTAACTCACGCAAGACAAAAAAAAATACAAAAAAGAACACGTCTTAGATGCTACGTTTTGGATAGGAACTAGAGCCCCATAAATAACAGAAAATTTCTATTTCAACGTGCTAAAAAGGCAGACAAATAAAGTTATAAAGGGAAATATATAGGCAATACAAAAAATAGTGAAACGAAACGATCGAAATGATGCTGGACAAAGTAAAATAATATTTCGCCGTCGTAATAATGTTCCAGTTAGTTATTGTTCATCCAATGTGAAAGACCGCTACATTACATGTATTTCGTCTTCAACCTGATTTTACTAGTGATGAAGATTATCTAAAAAAAAAAAAACAAGGATATTGAAGACGTGAAATGTTTAAAAATTTTTTCGAAGTATCTTGACGAGTATTCGTCCTTCAAGGTTACGATTCTTGTACATCATGAGTTAGTTTTAATAAAGTTCTTCATTTAGAAGTGGCTGGCCTCAAATCTAGGCACTACCACTTACAAATCACCATCTATCAGCGATAATAATAATAATAATTAATATTAATAATAATAATAATAATAATGATAATAATAATAATAATAATAATAATAATTAATAATAATAATAATAATAATAATAATAATAATAATAATAATGATAATAATAATTTATTTTCGCATTTTTATAAATATTAAGATAACAATAAATCCAAGGCAGAGTTTTACAAAGACGAAGATCACAAGACTCAATTCAATTATAACTAGTACAGCTATAACTATTTTTCCATTGAACCTAGAATAATAACAATAAAGGAAAACAAATAATCAAGCTGCCTAAACCTAGATTGCCTAAACCTAAATTCTTTTGCAATGACCGGTGAACGCAGCAGCAAGTACACAGGCAAAATAATTTGTTTAGACTTCTAAACTTCTAAGTTTTTTTGGCTCCCAGGTTAGAATAATTCTGCGATACAATATAGCAGCGCGTAGAAGTCGACGATCACGCATATTAAGCCAACCAATGACCCGCAACTTGTGGGACATACCTAATTCCAAACATCAGCCGCAAGCATGAATTCTGAACGCGTTGAATGCGAGCAGAACTAGCAATAGTGAGACAAGGGCCATAAACTGAACTGCAATAATTGATACTAATGCCTCACATAGACTTCGCTTAGCGTCTGCAGTTAGAAAACACCTGTGAGGGTAGTTGGGAGATGTACGAATGGAACCTAAGTGCGCCATCAATTTAACTGACATGTATTCACGCATTTTGGAAAAGATGACGTATAAATAGTATATAAAAGAGGTCCCAAAAACAGAGCCCTGTAGAACGCCCCTAACCACAGACCTAGCTGAAGAGATATTATTATTCAACCTAACACAATGACGCCTGCCGTCCGAATAGGACCTAAATAAATCAACCGCCGAAGCAGACAGCCCTGTAGACGTTTATACATAGCACCCATTATATCATCTGTCACGCCCAATAAGGACGTCTCGTAGGTGGTCTTGTAAAAAGCCTCTTAATTGTTCAGACATAATTTTTTCTACTATTTTACACATAACTGAGAGCACACTTACAGACCGAAAATCCTTAAACGATGTAGGGAACGCTACCTTAGGAATGGGCATAACCATTGCTCTTTTCTAGCTCGACGGAAAAGCGAAATCAAGCAAACAGCAGTTGACAACATGAATACAGATCTGCGCAGAAAAAGTCCAAAATAGTTGCCTATGACAGATTTGTGCTTCATGAATAACACTGCGATCACCAACAAACGAACTACTCTCTTAACAATTGTTTGGTAAACGTTGCTGACGATATTCTGAAACGCAGACTTCGCAAATTTTCTTGTAAACGAATCTGGTAATTCTTTATATAGTTTCCACCAAGTGTAAAGATACATACGGTATCTCCGAAAGGTTGCGTTGAAGATATAAATAATTACCATCAAATAACACAAATTATCTTTAACTTCAATGATAGAAAATCTGACTAACATTGTCTCACGAAATTTTGAGGACCGCAAGTACACCCATGCTCGATGTAACTAAATTGATTTACGGAGAACAAACGAGACCATCGATGAAGAAACGTTAGATAAGCTTGTAAAACTACGAGGCGTCTCCTTAGACCCCAAATTAACCTGGAAAAGCCATATAAACGGTATATGTACCAAACTCGCGAAGAAGATCTTTCTAACTAGATCCTAGCATAAGCAATACATCGTCGTAAAAATATCTGAAAATGGTGCAATTTGCCCAATTCCATTCGATAATTACATGTGGTCCTTCTATCCATTTACAAAAGGTATTTAAATTGCAGAGACGTTGCGTAAGAGGTCTAGGATCTAGGGCTGACTGCAAACAAGCATCTAGTATGTAGCTTGCGCCTTCGACCGCGCCAAAACGCTTATATTTTAGGATGTTTTCTTTTTCTAAAAGACGCAGAATTATGTTGCCAACAGTAATAATAATAATAGCCATCCTATTAAACGATATAACAGCATAAGGGTGAACTATAGTAGGTTGAATAAAAGTGGACGGAGATCCAACTGCTTCGCCGCCAAGTTCTTTAATGTGTTTTATGCAATTTGATGGCATAAAACCATTGCCCGGATCAAAATATTCTAGTGAAACTTAAAGAAATGATGGAAGATAAATTAACGGAACATTCTAGAAGTATGGAAGAGAAATTAACAGAAAACTCTAGAAAGGTAGAAGATAAATTAACAGAAAATTCTAGAAACCTGGAAGAAAAGTTGATTGAAAGTTCTAGAATGGTGTTTGTAGAAAGTTCAAAAAAAAAATCATTGTCAAACTTAAAAATAGCAAACTAGATAAATTAAATCCAACACTATTTACAAACTACCGTACGTAACAATATGAATAATTTTGAAAAAGTACCTAGTTTGTGTACTTCTGTCCGACGGACAAATTTATTAATAATGATTATCGTTATTATCATTTAATTAAAGACAGCGCCTACTCCTGTCCAAAAAATGAGGCAAAAATACTACATTGCCATTTGAAAAAAAAAAAAAATACCCGACGTCGGATGTTTCTCAAAAAAACATTGATTCCGTTGTTACTTGGGCAGACTTTTCGCGCGCACTGTATGCATAATCTACTCCAAAGTAATTACGGCGAAAAGCAAAATATTAAAATAAGAAATGTTAAGGTCAATAACACGCAAAAAACGGTCGGTGTAGTTGCTTCTGTATGTATTGGCAATCTGAAAGCGATATCGCGAAAAAGAAAATACATACATGTCCGGCTCGTACACGTTCTTCATTTATCGACTTGACGATATGCGTAAAAATATTGACGTGTGCGTTTTAATCGATGAGAAATTTGTCGATTTCATGCCGCAATTAGCTTCGAAAACTCGGCGAAAAGCGCACACGTATTCGTGTAACCGTCTAATAAGCTCGTAAAAATTCATAAGAGAGATTATCGTTAATTAGGAGCGGCTCGCTAATTCAACTAAATTTAAAATGGGGAAGATGATCAAAAATTGAATTCCATTATAAGATAATGTAGAGGTCGAAACACACGATAGATAACAATTCCTTAGAATTATCGATTTTCTTCTTATCTGTGACGCTTGGAGTACCGCAGGGCTCTTAATTTTTGTAATGAACTATTTTTTGTTGATTTATCCAGACAGTACGTCCTATCAACGTAGCTGCAAGAATGACCAAATACTCTATTAACCATCGATGTAATTCTGCCGCGTAGATGGTTTAGCAGCATTAATTTTTTTTGAAAACTAATTAAGAAGAACTAAGAATTACGTCGTTCCCTCAGCTCGGTGCGGGCCGTCATATTTGTCAACCCGATCCGCCCGTCGCGTCGGCACGTCAGCTTCACCGGTTTCCATTCCAAAAGTTTTTCTTTCTTTAGGAAAACCCCGTTTTAATTTAAGGAATTACATTTTTTCTATGCAAATCGATAATGGTTTGTAGCAGCTGGTGTTGGCAACCATGCATTAATTAAGAAACATCTCCATAGAAGCGAAAGGTAATTTTGGTGGATATTGGAAACAGTAAAAATGTTATTTGTTTTAATCGATATCGTAAACTTCAGAATTAGAAAACAAAATAAGAAAGAATTTCCACAACAAGGCTTCTTTCAACAAAATACAAAACTATTTTTTTTTATATTGTTTAAGTTGTCTGTCCATCGAGGTTCATCCATGGTGAGAAACCTCTTTCATTTGATGATGTGGCTATCACATTGATTGACGGTTTTAACGGGGCGAGACTCTCCGGGAACACCCTGGAGT
The DNA here is from genome assembly GCA_902655005.2 of Marronus borbonicus. Taxonomy (NCBI): domain Eukaryota; kingdom Metazoa; phylum Arthropoda; class Insecta; order Coleoptera; family Scarabaeidae; genus Marronus; species Marronus borbonicus. The sequence goes on from LR737382.1 coordinate 14,829,297, forward strand.
GGAGATACTCTCGAAATCCTGTAATTAGTTGTCTTTCATTGAATTTGAACTTGGAGGCAAGTTTCCTCATTTCTTTCTCCAAACGTAATTGGGACATTTGGTGGGAGGTTACTTCGATGGCGTCAGGAAGCTGAAAGCCTTTTTCACTTGCTTCAATAGACTTTTGAAGTGCCTCGCAAA
>LR737382.1:14829486-14852015 GCA_902655005.2 Marronus borbonicus
TATCGATGAGAAAAATCCTGGAACCGATTTGCTTTCTTCAAGGAAACGAGCTGTGACATTTTATTAGCGTAGCCTTAGATCAATGTTGCGATGTTGTAAATGTTCGCTTAACTCTGAGAGCTGTTTACAATGCATCAGCTATCAAGCCCAAGTCTAAAATAAAATTAGTTTTGGAAATCTTTTTGAGGAGATCTTCAAACGTACTTTTCTCTTTGCTACCACTAGGTGGGTCATTTGAAGCTTCTGACGCAGATCTGAAACTCAACGCAATCCAACGTGTGCTCAAAACTCTTCCGATTTTTACAATCGCAGAATTAGCCCGTCAAGTATATTATAAAGCTTTTACTTTGGATAATGTTTGCCATGGGTTTAGAAAATATGGCACTGTGCCATATAACAGAAATATTTTTTCGACAGATGAGACAATGTACCCTTAACAATTCAAGATGTCCGTGCAAATACATCCAATCAAGAAATGGAAAGAAACATTACGATGTCAGCCAGCATGTCAGCACAAGTGCGGCTTCAACGAACACGCCGTCTACAAGCAGCCGCCCTAGCTTGATAAAGGGGTAATCGCTCCCGAAAGTACACGACCGCTTCCTAAGGTACAAAGGAAAAAATTCGACGAAGAAAAGGAGACAGCCAAGAAAATCTAAAAACCCTTCCAGACATCCCGGAGAAAAACTGTCTTGACCAAAAAATAATAAACAAAGCCAAAGGAAAGAAAAAATTGTTTGATGACGTAAAAAACACCAAGAAGTGAAGTAAAAGAAAGAATGTAGAAGACAGTGCTAATATAGCGGATGATCTTGTGATTTATGATGATGATCAGTCAGACAGTATTAGATAATTTTGCAAAGAAACAAAGAAAGCAGTCAAATTTTATGTGAGTGAGGCAGAAAAAATTATTGATGATTTTTTGAGAAAAAAAGGGAGTAGTTTTGTATATCCTGCTGTGGTTGACAAGGATTCGATTGAGTTTGAGCAAATCGAGATGAAACTCATAAAAACTTAAGCAAATTAATGCTACTTCAAGTCGTTAAAGCTCAAGAAAAGTTTCCAATAGGTCTTAATTTTTTCAATATCTTTTGAAATGATAATATCTTTAATATTTTGTCGTATTTCAGAAAAATAAAGATTACATTTCCACTTGTTAGGGAGTTTTATATGAAATTTACTTGTGTGCCCACATATGCCTCAGCAATGTCCCAAGCTGCCCCACATTGAGGGGCACATTGAGACATTTGCATGAAGTTTTCGAAAAATAAACAATTAAATTAATTCACGTGTTGTCTAGAATTAAAGTTATTTCATTCGAAAATAAAGACTTCATATTGAAAAATGCCCTCTCTCCCCTACATAATGAACCTAAAAGTCTACCCCACCACAAAATTGGAGAGGTTCATCTAGATTTTCAAGGAACACTATGATTTTACGCAAAATGTAATTTATCACATACAGAGCGTTTAGAATTTAAGACCAAATTTCTGAATATTTAATTCGAGGAAATCAACGGAACACACACTAGGTGTCGTAGTAGGGCTATTAATGTTAGTAAATTTCACACTTTTCTAGATATCAATAAATGCAATTCCCGGTGGGACAACTTGGGAAAACCCAGATATTTTTTGCTAAAAAAGCTCAATGATTTTTACATTTAACGCAATATTATCTGGTTCTAGTAGCCTTGCAAGAAACGTAAGAATGCATCGATTCCTCAACCATTATTCAACCATCAAAGCTCTTGATACATAGAATTCTCCATCATCACCAACTACACTTCAGCATAGCGTTTCATCCTTCCATTATAAGATGGCGGTTGCCTCTCTAATATAAGCAGAAAGTTATTTATATTTTAAAATTTTTATTATTTAATTGTTATAAATTTAATTAAATTAATTTTGCTTCATATAACAAATCATCAGCGATCTCGATCATTTTAACTCGTAAAGTTAAAATTATTTTTTTAAAGAAAACAGTACAATCTCTTCAATAGACTCAAATTTACTATTAAGAAATCCAAATATAAAAATTGGCTTTTATAGCAAGATAACTATACGCGTAAACTACACAAATTACATAAACAAATTCTCCCAAGAACGTAAACAATGACCGAATGAAAATAAATCGAAAAAAAAAAAAAAACACGCACAGATCCACTAAAATTTACAAGAACAGAAAACGTTTAGCAACTACAAGCACTTGCAACAAACAAAAAATCAACAAACAAGACTTACTTTGCGGGCATCGAAATAAACATCATAAGGAAGCGGTTGAATCGGAGGATGAAAATAAACTGTAACGCGGATTAATTTTATAAATTCTTGACTCATTTATAACGGTACTTACCGTAATTCTTTCTGGTAGCTGCTTTTGATATTGGCTCGTTATTAGGCTTCTGTTTTAGTTGATTATTTCATAAAAAATAGTTGCAGCAGTTGAAGAGTGGAATATCGTATGGTTGTGCTATTTTTACGCGGTTTACACGATTCGTCGGAAGCAAATCTTTCGTTTTATTTAACTCATTGTGTTATTGGACGTAGGAAGTTAATAATTATAAATTTTTCCTACAATAGTTGTTGCTTATTTCGATATTCGATATCTTACCATTTAATGCACTTTGCTTTAGAAATGCGGAAAAATTTTCTAGACTTACTTAATTTTCTCCCCATTGTGGTCAAAGGCCGGCTTACATGTTAACTTACTACGTTTTAGGGACAGCGCTCTTTGATAAAGCTTCAAGTTAAGGAGGCCTTTAGCAAACGTCGAGCATTCTCTTGTATACTAAAAATTTTTGATCGTTTGTGAACAGCCACCGCTTTGTGTTTAGATAATCCTGGACCATTGATCTTTGACATCAAATCTATTTCAGAAAAGATATACAACGGTCCAAAGGTCCAAACCCGAAAGATGTTTACTTTTAATTGATGCTCACCGTGGAAGCCTCCGTTATTTCCACCTGGATTTTCCTGGCGATGTGGGGAGCAACTAGGATCTACCCCATCTTTAAGAATGGGAATATGTCTTTGTCGTTTGCTGATGATGTGAAGTTATTCTTGCGTATCAATGGCATGGATGATAATTTAATACTTCAAGAGAATTTGTTGTCACCATTGGTGTGAGAGGAATCGGCAAATTTTAAACATCTCGTGTGTAATGTAAATCAATCGTTTATTCTAGAAAGTAAGCATCACTTAAACCAACCTATCAAGCTGGGAGAGAGGCTTTGGACTGTGCTTGGTACCGAATTGACTTTCTCCAGTCACGTTGATTTCGCCGTGTTTGCAACTATAAAAACCTCTATTTTGCGCAATCTTGAACGACTTGGTTCGTTCCAGATTGGAGTGTGCTTCAGTAATGTGGAATTCCTATTCTGAAATCCATCATGAGAATGTGCAGAGGCGGTTTGCTAAGATAAGGGATTTCCCAACGAAACTCTTCTCAGCACGTTCTCTGCATCTTCCTTGCAGTCAAGACGAGCAAATGCACGTTTAACCGTTCTTCACAAACTAATTGATGATAGTATTGAACACACCTGTCGATTGAATTAAATTTTTTAGTCCCGCGTCCTTCTACTCGCTACATTGGCACATTTTATGTTAATCAACCGTGCATTAATCTGCTGGCTAAGTCCCTCATATATATTATGTGTTGTTTATATAACCAGCCAATTAGCCGATATAAAAGCATGATGCTCCCCTCGTGACTGCGTGGTTGATATTCGCCTTTGGCATGGTTCACGTGTTGACTTACCATGGTCAAACTGCTTCCTGCTCAGTTAGTTTCGCCTATGGTGTGGTTTACACGTTGAGTTGCCGTGCTAGCTGTTGCCTACAACCCAAAGAAGAAGAAGCCACATCTGTTTGTGAGCGAAACGTCGAGTCTTTAATTAATCGCGACACGGTCTAAATACGTTAAATAAAAATACGAAAAAAAAAAAAAAAAATAAAATAAAAATAAAAATCTAACACGTTCAGTTTTAATTGACTCTGGCCGTGGAAGCCTACGTTATTATTACAGTTCTTTCCGTCGGGATTTTACCGCAGTGTGGGAAACAATTAGGATCTGCCCCATCGTTAAGAATGGAGACATGTCGTGTATGCCGGCCTATTTCGAGTCTGTTCTTTTCAACTACATTTATTCGGACCTTCGTAATGCAATCCCTCCGACCCAATGTGGGTTCGTGACAAAAAGGACCACCGTGACTAGTTTCTGTAGTTTCGTTTAATTTACTTCAAAGGTTGCATAGGGTTAGGGCGACGTTATCTGCAAAGTAGGGTGTGTCAACGATTCGGGGTTCTCCAAGGTCCTACTCTCGATCCCTTATTGTTTCTTCTATTTGTGAATGATTCGCCGAAGCATGTGAATCAATCATTTTTTCTAGAAAAGAAGCGCCGACTAAAGAAGGCGAGAAAGCTTTGGACTGTGTTAAAAGAATTAGGGATTTGGGGGTCTATTTATTCTAGACTCTTTCGATAATCGTCAAATAAAAAAAAATATGAGGGATCAGGTGTTAAGGAATAAAGAAGAACACATATTACTTCAGATAATTTACTTATTTTTAATATTTGTAATAATTAATTTGACATCATTAACACATCTTCGTCATTTACACATGTGTCTATGTTAGTATAATAGTATTAATTTTACAATACATTTATGCAAATATTTCACATAAATATATATCATCAATATATCTATGTTCTGTTATTTTTATGTAGGTATGTCCTATCCTATTTACATTTTGAATCGATCCATATTCGTTTGTGTTTTGTTATTTGTTATCCCCTCCTTCTTTCATTTGTTTGCGTCTTTTTTTTTTGTTTGGTATATTCGGGTCATCCATTATTAAATATTGAACGGTTGTATCTCCAAACATCTTTTTTTTTTTTTCGAAATAAGACTAGGGTAACGCGATGATATCAACCAAACATTCCCCAAGGGCTCATTTTGTAAAAACGTTTGGTGTCACCCCTTCAGAAATTTTATGTATATATTTTTTTTTGCATTGACGAGTTTTCTTCATTTTTTCCATAGGTGCTTGTGTATATATGTATATATATGCATTTCTTTTTATATAATTCGTTATTAAGTCTATATCGTCAATAAGAATCAAAAAACATGTCTATCAAAAATAATTAGTTGGCTTAAGGTGTTATTAAAAAATTATTATATCGATATAAGTTGTTTTTGTTCTCTCAGAATAAAATTGAAGTGTTTATATATATATATATATATATATATATATATATATATATATATGTATGTTTATATATATATATTTTAAATTTTATTGTAGTTATTTTTTATTTTTATTTCGTAATTGAGAGAGAGAGAGGAGTACAGTTTTATTTTTTTTTATCTTGTGGTTGGTACCAAAGAAATTGGTAACACTGACAATTTATACATTTACATTTATATTTATATTTTATTTTTTTTTTACATTGAGAAAAGACGACCAACGTTTTTATCTTAAAAATCGTTGAATTTAGAGTGAAGTTAATTAATTAAAATTATTTCTGTATTGTCTCATGGTAAACAACCATTATTAGAGCGATGAAAAAAAATGAAATTAAGTTGAGAACCTGTTAAATGCTTTATACAAGAAATTCCGAAAATTAACAAAATAATATAATTTTTCCATTTGAGCAAACGGTGTTTTGAAGAACTACTACATAAGTATTTATGTTTTCTAATTTTTCTCAATCCAGAATTGCATAATTTTATCTAATTATCTGTAACAATATAATTAAGTGTATTCCTGAACACACAGTATAGTAAATAGGTTATTTGTGGAGGCATTTTTTAAATTTCCCCCGATTAATTTAAGTTGGTACTTCCGGCAATAAGTTAATTCCCCAATGTAATACAGACGGGTATGTCCTTTAGTGCCGGAACTACCAACTTAAATCATCCGCGAAATCTAAAAAAATTCCAGCTCTGGTGATTTGTTATTATTATCCAACCAATCTTGTCAAATCCAAAGAAAAAAAAACCAATTTCGAAATTGACATTAAATAATAGTTTTTTGTAATTATTATATCACAGTTTGCTTTGATTTTATTATCATGCAAAGGTTTAAATCACGACTTTTGAAAAAAAGGCTGGCAAGAAGAAATCAAAAATATCCTAACCTCACAACTTCTAATTCTCAAAATTGACTTGTTAATAATTGATATAATCATTAATTTTTAAAGCTCTGACCTCACTCCTAACTGTCAAAATTGACAAGATTATTAGAGAGAATTTAGGAATAAAAGGAAGTTGTTAGTAATTTGACGCTCGACACCAAGATTACCAATATCATTGCTACCAACCCCTAACCGTACACCTTTTTTTTATTCTCGCAAATCAAATCCAATTTTTTGTATATTTAATAATTAATTTTCTAACGTTTTTTATTTCCTTCTAACGTTTTGCATTTTACAAAACGGTTTCGTTAGTACACGTCCTCGGACCGTTAACCAGGGAATACCTGGAGGACCCCCCGTTCCTATTAGTGATTGTACCCCTTATGAACAGTTCCTTGAACGTCTCCCTGAACTGTCTGGACATCCCGCAGTAGATGGCGAAATTAATCGGATAACTGAGGATGATGAAGAAATTCGAGAAGAGGATCAGTATGTGAGCGATGTGGTAGTCGAGAAACTCGGAAAGAACCGAAGACGATAGGACGTGGAGCAGCGTGACCACCGCTAAAGGGATCTCGACTATCAGGAAAACCGTGACCACCACTATCAGCATTAAGGTAGTGCAATTGGAATCCCTCAGCTTCTTACACTCCGACTTCTTGTTCTTCTTCAATAGGAGCATGTCTCGACGTTGCTGCGCCCTCTTCAGTGCTCTGAAAAGGAGGACGTTCAATACGACTAGAGCTACGCAGGGAATGACGTGAACGAAAACTATTCGAAATAGATAGTAGAAGGAGTAGTAGACGTCTTCGGTGATGTAGTGTCTTATCCAACCGGCCGTGGTTTTGTTGCAAACGTGAACTGTTTTATTGTTCCATTCGATCTCGACCTGCAACAGAATAAAGATTAGATTGGAATATAAATTTTACACATTCCGCAAGATATTCTCAAAGCTGAGGCAGGTTGAAGAGCTAATTCCTTTATTGGTCTTTAGTGCTACGTGTAGATTGTTAACAATTGATAACATCGATATAAGCCAACGAAAATTGATATTTAAATCAAAGAACAATAGCACAGCAAGACTGCATCCTCGCAGTATGCCGGCTGTTGGAAAGAAGAATATCATTAGCGCGAAATTAAAGACACAGAAGATATTTTAGAAAACGTCAAGGACGATTCAATAACGGACACCAGGTCTACTCGAGCTCAAATTGGAGTGGCACAACACGAAGCATGGAAAGTTATATAACAAGCACAAGTTTTAAAACTTGCATATTTTAGAAAACTTTTTTTTTTTTTTAAGATCGGAATTGACTACAGCATATAAGTTATTTGCTTCATAAAACCTTCTTATCTAAACCGCTAACTACGTTCAACATAGAACAGATCTCTCCACATTAAACCGGATTTAATGCCGCAGGTATCAAATGCAAGCACCTGCATCTGCAAGTGATAAGGAAAGCAAAATCCTATAGCGAAGACGTCGAAAATTCTTCTTCTAAATTACGAGTTGAGACTTGTTATTAACGGGGGACTGTATGACCCCAAGCTACGACTTAACCATTCCGTTAAGATGAACTACCCTTCGTTCGGAATATAAAAAGAACCGCTTAGCTCGCTTCTAAAGCAGGTGCTCGACTAAGAACAGCAACCAGTATGCGTGCGCCGGATTTAAAATGATAATTTCCAGGGGAGAAGAGCATAAAGGGACGGCTTATGTGCCTATTTCCTCCGAGATTGGGGAATATGTTGAGTCTCTTATAGATAGCATTATATATGCAGGAGTCCCGATGGGTACAGTCTGTTTCCGAACAAGATGGCGGTTGTACGGATTCTGAAGCAAATAAGGAATTTTTAGTTCTTAAATGGCTTTAATTTCTCTGTTAATAAAAGTAGAAATTGAAATCGAAGACACAGACGAAGAGAATACGTTTATTTTGGGTCACGTTTTGGTTAGATTCAGCCTTCACATCATTAAATTGATAAAGCATTGATTACAACCAACAAAATCGTGTAACTAAAACGGAAACGAAATAATATGATGCCTCCATTGTAAGAAGGGGAAAAGGAAGCAGAAGAAAATGGATCAAAGGAGAGAAGACGTGGAGCAGAAAGAAGAAGGGGAAAAGGAACAACACAAAGGAGATAATATGAATAGAAGAAGGGCAGGAAGGAAGGAGACAAAGAGTATAAGAAGCAAGAGAGAGTAAAGAAGAGGGCAAAAATCTGCTTCAATACTGCTTTAATTACAACATTTAATTTATTTTAGGCTGGTCTACTTGGACGAAGAATAGTTCCATTTGGACGATTCACTGAAATCGATTCTTGATATACACGCCTCCAATAGAGGGACTCTATTTCATTCTCACCTCAGCCTCAACCGCAACCTCATCGATATCGACTTACCCCTTCATAATCCGATTCTACCAGGCGGGTGCTCTGGTGCAGGGCCGCCGTGAACATGATATATCCTAGGCACTTGTAGACGTTCGACATTGTGCAGAATTTGCGCGCCATAGGCGCGTGACACACGTAGATGTATCGTTGTATGGCCAACGCGAGCGTCAACCAGATGCTGGCCGTGTGGAACATGTTGGGAATTACCTGCAACACACGGAATGGGAAGCGAACGTTTATCAAAATCGCTCCGAAACGACGAAAAAGCTGTCGCAATGCTCTCCCGCTTGTCGCGAGCTGTTTATGTATTTAGGTAGACTCGTTCGGATCCATGTTTGTATGTGTAGGAGTCGCTTGATTTATTGTGTGCGGCAAACGGAGCGAATTACAGATGTTTCGGTGATGTACTACGAGGTATTCGTTTGATGGCATTTCGAAACCGGGCGGTTTTACGAGCGAAAACTGAAAGTAATCTAGTAAAAGCTAAATGCGTAAGTTGGAGCTTATACAGGGATACGAATTGCATCACTTTAATTTTAGCGTTCGTTTTATTGCTGGAATGAATCGAGGAATCTTACGGGAAAGATATGCGGGTTTTGTTTGCTTTTCAAGTTGGTAATATGGTCCATGATGGTTAAACATTGCGACAACATAATAAGATTAACTTTGCATTTAGAAAGATGTTCGTTATGGATATTCGAGGGAGTGTTAAATTGGTTCGAAGGCTCAATGAACGACAGAAAATTGTTGGAAAGAACGAATGACATTCGCTTGGACGAGGGTAGTTTGAAAGGTTTCCAGTCCCAGACAAAAAAACTTTCACCAACCATCCCAGAAAATGGGAGAAAGAGAAGAAAATTGCGAAGGAAGAGAAGGAGATGGAGGAAAAAGAAAAAAACAAGAACAACAAGAAAAAAGGGGAAGAAGAAATAGAAGGAAGAGAAGAGAAGAGAAGGAAAAGTAGAGGAAGCAAGGGAAGAAGGTGGACAAAAAATAACCGAAAGAGAAGAAGAAAAGATCTCAAACAGAAAGATAGGAAAGAGAAGAAGAAGGGTAAGAAAAGGGAGAAGGAAAAGCAGGAAAGGAGAGACAGAGAGGAAGAAAGGAAGAAAATGAAGAAGAAATAGTAGAAGGAAAAGAAGATCGACTGATACAAACGACTTTGAGGAAAGAGAAGAAGAAGGATAAGAAAAGGGAGAAGCAGAAGAAGAAAAGGAGAGACAGAGAGGAAGAAAGAAAGAAAATGAAGAAGAAATAGTAGAAGGAAAAAACATCGATTGATACAAACGACTTTGAAATAAAGTTCCTCAAAGCTTCGTTTTTCAACTTTGATATTTATGACGTCCGCACGCAAACCATGCAGTACAAGAGAAAAACGAATTGAATAAAGTGATCACGGAAGAAAACAATGGAGCATCCGTTTCTTTTATTTTCACTTTTACCAAAGCCCTCAATTCAATTTTTTGTTGCAAAAATATAATATACACCCAATGCAGCTTCCGAAGAGGTTAACGAATTTAATGACGCCGGCTGAAACAAACGACCTCGTAGTTTTCATCTCGCAACGCCATCTCCGATGTTATTGACCGTATTGTTCTGCGGTAAATTTAATTTTATTAATTCAAAGTGAAATAACCGCGGAAAATTTAACGTCCGGAAACGCGCTCTCGGTCGTAAAGTTTCCGCCGCGCAACGTTACAGCTCAAAAGCATACGGACCATTCCGACGGCCATCTGCTGCAGCGAAGGTCCATTTGTCGGCGAAGAGGAACTGGAACCGGAAATATCTCCGTTTTGGAGTGGAAGGGTTGTGATGCGATCCCGGCCGGTCGTATTGTGCGAACGGCATTCCGTTTTATTTATTCGATTTTGAGATGTTGGCGAATGTTAAACGACTTTATTGGGGACGAGTATTTGGGTAAGCAACGTGTTTTGTGTGCTGATAATAAATGTGGATTTTGTGGTGTTGAATGTGACGATATCATTGGATACCTTCACGAAACTTTTTATTCCTGAAATACCGGATATTCCCCAAATGGCTAATTCCCAAATTAACAAATAAAAGCATTATTGAACATTTTCCACTCACCTCGTGCATCACGAACCAGATGTAGCACAAGCTGATGGGCCACAGCGGCTTGTAATGGTTGCCCAGCGTGTACATGTAGATGAGCCAAGGAGCCGGAAACAGAAGCGTAAACATATCACAGAGCGCCATAGCGATGAGGACCACATTCGTCGGCGTCCGCATATGACGTTTGCTCAACACGACGACGATAAGCGTATTAGCGATGATCGTGATGATCAGCAAGAAGGGCATGGTATGGCCGTACATGGGAATCGCGTAATTGATCGGCATCTCGTTGGTGACGTTGATGTAGTACATGTTACCGACACCGGATGGCGGCTGCGCGCTGGACGCTTGACCTAAAGACGTCGGCGTGGACGCCGATTGGTTATACTTATCGTAGTATCGATACTGGTCGTCGTTAATATTGTTACTGGGGTTTCGCGAGATGTTGTAGTTGTATATATTCGAGTAGGACGAATCCCCCCACGAATAACCGGAAGAAGACGTCGGGAACGACATCGACATCGTCGCCGTGAATTGAGAAAAGACGTCGTTGGATTTTAAAACGTTATTGTTATCGTTGTGCGTCGTAGGTGGCGTTGTCGGCTGTAACGGCGTCGAACCCATCCTTCCGACGAAGTTCTTCGAATGTTCTCGTAATTGTTCTGCCCGGTTTCAAACGCCCATGTTGATATTGGCATCAATTTCTTGAATTTGATTGTTTTCGTGGTAATAGCGTATTTCTATTCTTCTTGTTCCTTTCCTTTCCTGTATGGAGAAAATATGTTATCAAGGGTGTTTGCGAAAGAAAGAGGTATTCTATTTATTTATTTTTTAACAAATTAATCAAAATAATGCTGTTAATGCGGCTATTCATGGTATTGGAAAAATCTCTTAGAGCAAAAGCAATGTGAGGAGAGAAAATGTAAACAAACGGACATGTTTTTGCTTGCCCAGAGCCACCATCGCTGTTCTGAGCGTATTCTCTTCCTCAACCTTCCCATTCGAAACGATGAGCCAGGTCTTTTTCTTGGCACCATCTAGTGGCACGCGCCTACCATCTAGAAAGCAGCGGCAAAAAGTGGGTATAGTTCGCTAACCAATCAACGTGTCTCCGGAGAATGTTAATTCTCTACACTATTACGGTGGCCTACCACTTTTCCTTTTGCTGAAGAAGCCTCATATGAATGTGGGCGAAACGTCGAGTTTTCAATTACCTACCATGACACGGTTCAAACCCGGAACCCGTTTAGTTTGTGAAATTTTGTATTCTCGCTTGCGATAGTTTGGAGTTCGTAAACGAACGGCCCAAGGAATCATGTAACAGTGTAAGCCGTAACGTTACACGATGAGGAATATTGGCAGCATTGTATTGCCAATTGGTTGCCAGTAAACCAGGATAAGTCGTGTGGGTAGACATTTTAATTAAATTTTAGAGGCCAAGACAATGCACCAAAGCAAGAGGTGAATGTTTTCCTATGCAATCTGCTTTAGGAACCAGGTTGGTCACTAGCTCGCTGTTAATCTGCCCGCAATGTTTCGATTTAAAAGAAGCTGGATTGGTTAGTGGAAGATCAGCACCTACTGCTTACCAGAAAGAACGGAGTTACCGGATTTAATTTTTCTGAGGATCACTGTGATTAGTTTGTAGAAGAATTTATTGCCTGCTGCAGCAACGACAAGCCTAAAATCTCCCGATGGATGTGAACGAGTTTGGCGGAGGCCTGAGGGGTGGTTGGCGTAATGGAATATCTCTGCACTTCTTTATTACTTCAACTAAAAATATTAATTTTGAGTTGTTTCCCGTTTGGATTGTCATTGTCAACTTGTTCTATTTGTTGGTAGTTATTTTCCCTGAAAATTCTTAAAAATTCACTTTTTACGGATGTAAACAGGGCAGGACTTATCGATTTATTTCAAAGGATTTTTTTTCTGAAGTCGTTGTTACCAAAGATTAAAAATAAAAAAATCACAAAAATCTCAAAAATTCCAATTTTTATCTGAAGTAATAAAAAAATTTTAGCGTGTACAACCTTTGCCACCTGAGGATTGGAATAAATGAAAATATCACTGAATTCAAAGGTTAATGTAGCAAAAAAAAATTCTCTTGTGTGTCTTCAAATAGAAATGTTACAATTAAATTCATCATGCATATAAAACCACTGCGATAATTTTTTCCTTCAGCGTTCAATTAATGTTGTCGATCCCAAAAGTATGGGTGATTTATTTCACTCCGTTCCATGCCCTTACCTTTTATTGTAATGCCCGTTTTCCACGCTAAAACGTTGGACGTTTCTAGACGTTAGCATTTTAAATTGAGAGGAAACTCCCCCAGACCCATTCAGCTCAAAGTGCCGACGTTACAGCGGAGGGGGCCACCATCCCGTCTCCTACCCTTCGTATTACGTCCTGTCCTCTCTTGTTTGTAAAACAACAACAACACGCAGACCTGGAACAAAAGAAATTAGGCTGGCTGTAATCATAAGTCGCATAAAACGTGCACAACACATAGACGGCGCGGATGTATGCGATGGGATGAGCCGGTGATGTATAACTATACAACAACGAGCAGGGTTGTAGCATTGCGCCATAGCTCCCACCGAAGCAATATAGATGTCAGCTACCCTGGGCGCCAGATGAGAAACGAAATTAATAGCAAAGGGAGGAAAGAGACTAAAAAAAAATTGAATGTTGTCGGCTGGCGTACCTTCGTAACGAAGTGAATTAGTCCTGTTTTAATGGATTTCGAGATAACCCTGTATTAATTTACGTAAGGGCGTAATAAATTCGTTTTTATTGGAGTTGTAAAAGGAGACATACAGACGATATTAAAAGGTTTGAAGTTGTGCAGCTATAAAATGGTCGACAGATTTAAATTTCGGTGTAAGTAAAATAAATAATAATAGAAAGGACTGTGTGGTAGTATGGTGAACAACACCAAAGTATCGGTACACTCCGCATTCACACAAGATTGAGAGATGCGTGGATCTCCATTATCAACCATATGACCCAAAGAGAAAAGTTCTAATATCCCTATTCTACTTCTCCTCCCCATATGGGTAATTACGGCTTAATACACAATCCGTCAGTCAAGGGAAGAGTGGAACCAGAGGACCGGCAGCCTCCTCTGGAGATCCAAAAATGTCAAGGATGCAATTGGGGAAGACGAAGAAGAAGAAGAGGAACAAGCAACGTGATCAGGGGATGCTAACGGATAAAGGGCTCAAAGATTAACATCTACCCTAGCAAGAGGCAGAAGACCTTAGGTACCCCCGCAGTTGATTTTCACCTTTGACATGGTTCACATATTGAGTTACCGTAACCAATTGCTTCCCGTTGAGTTACTTTCGCCCCTGGCGTGGTTTACACGTTGAAGTACCGTCCTACCACCTTTCCCTATCCCGAAGAAGTCCCATATGATTGAGGGCGAAACGTCGAGTTTTCGATTAGTCGCGAAACGGTTCATACCCGGAACAGCTTTAGCTTTAACTGACTCTGGCCGTGGGAGCTTACGTTATTATAGAAATAGCAATGTTAACATGCTTTGCTGTTGGAGAAGAGAATTTGCCAATGCAAAGTGGTTTACGATTATTTTAAAATTTAGATCGGTTAAAGTAATGAATTTATGCGAGTGTAGATACCATCAAAAGACAGCGGCACGCAGTACATGAACTATTCGACGTCCCGTAATTGTAGTCGAGAAATTCACGTAAATTACCTCCCTAAAAATGTAAATTTGCGTAAAAATAACGACTATAAAGTTTTATGTTTATCGTATTTACGTATAGCTTTCGCGTCGAAGCTTCGCCGTTTTTATCATCACTACCGTGCGATGTTCGGTGTCTGGCGATAAAGATGCATGAGAATATAAAGCAAATTTATTGGAATAGAGCACGCTATGCGATTTCGACTTCATTCACATGTACACTGCCGTTCAGAGAAGTTCGGTCGGTTGGTAAAAAATACGAAAAGGTTACAGAAACGAACGAAACTAAAAACAAAATGCAATTTTATTGTATGTATAGGTAAAAAAGATAAAAATAAATAAATAAAAAGTTATTCTGGCCTAATATAACATACTGAACATTATTTTTTTTTTTTCATCGAAACAACCTCCTTTGCTGTTAATCACCGCTCGAACTATTCTAGGCATCCTTTCGATAAGTTTTGTTAAAACGGATTGTGGAATATTAATCCATTCGTGTTGCAGAATATTCCGTAAATATTCTTGTGAAGTTGGGCATATTTTTCGGATCCTCCTGTCCAGTTCATCCCACAACAACTCTATCAGGTTCAAATCTGGGCTTTGTGGGGGCCATGTCATTACTTGCAGGGTGTGCTGTTCTTCTTGCTCCTTTAGATAGTTCTTACACACTAACGCAGTGTGTTTTGGGTCGTTGTCGTGCGTGAATGTAAAGTTACGGCCTATCAGACGCAATCCTGATGGCGCTGCACGATTCTGGAGTATTGCAAAATAATTTTCCTTCCTCATTACACCCTGCACTCTGCATAAATCTCCCGTCCCAGCAAAGGAGAAACATCCCCACACTAACACAGAACTACGCCCTTGCTTCACTGTAGGCACAATGCAGTTCGGGATCACCCTTCGGTTTTAGATCTTCGGACATAAACTCGTCGATTTTGCCCAAAAACCTCAAACTTTGACTCGTCACTCCAAAGCACGTGTTTCCAATCATCTAACGACCAATATAGATGAGAACGGACCCACTGTAGCCGTTTTGCTCTGTTGCCCCGACGTAATAAGGGTTTTCGAACGGCAATGGGTCCATGAAGGTCCGCATGTTGCAGTCGACGTTTTACCGTACTCGCCGAAACTTCTTCTTCACGGCCGCGATTGACTTCGGCTGCTATTTGTGGCGCTGTTAGTTCTCTATTGCGTTTGCTTAATAATACAATTCTCAAATCTTCAGCTTTTATTGTTTTCCTAGATGCTCCGGGACGAACACGATTTTCTATAGTTCCAGTTGTCCGGTATCGCTTTATGATGTCATTTACTGTTGAACTTCTCATATTTATTTTTTCAGCAATTTGTCGCCCCGGATATCCTTCTTCAAACAGCGTAATAATTCGTGAACGTTTTTCTACACTGGTAGGCTTGCCACGTGCCATTTTGAAGTAAATTTTCTTAAAACTTTCGCGCAAAAACGACCGATGCACACCAACACACGTTTAACAGTAAAACGAAGCAAATTTATATCTTTACGCCCGTGATAAATAAACAAGAGTGATGCTGCGGTATATTTCCTAAATGTATTGTTCGTTAATAATCCTCAAAACGACCCCTTTCGAAAGATCGGCACTTCCGAGAACTTCTTGGAATGATAATAAAAGGGACTTTATTGTGGTCGTCGCAATATTTCTACTTTACATAATAATTTATGGCTTTAATCCCTCAGAAAAGAGTGTATGCTTAATATTTTTCTAATTTTATGTATTAATAATTGTATACAGTGTGACATAATAGATTTTTATTGTATGTCCGAACTTCACTGAACGGCAGTGTACATACAACATATTTTATAAATGTTAGGCTGGTATACAATGTCGTTATAATTGCTTCAGATCACAGGATATGTTAAAAAGGAGGGTCGTTTAATTAAAATTAATTAAACTAACAGATTGTAACAAACATATTATCAATAACAATATTTAGGCCGTCAGGCTGTATCACATCCCTTCCTTTTCATGGTATTAATTTTCGTCGTCGCCGCGTAATGTAATTTTCCATTTGTCGATACGGAACGACTTCTTTTTTCGCGTGCTGCGCATTTTTTTCCATGTAATTTATTTCAGGATGGGATGTTCTGATGCCTTCGCGGGCAGCAGGCGTATTATTTATGTACGTATTAATTTAAAAACCAGGAGACGAGGAGGCTGGACAGATTGCTCATCTCTGCGGAACGAAATGCGTCCCTCTCCGTTCCATTAGAGCCGGGGGTTAATCGATAAAATATGTTGGAAATGGATGAATGCTTTTGACAGCGAATGGATGACGTAAGTATCAATTCGACGCATTCGAATGGACGTATTTAAATACTGTTTTTTTGCTCGTCTCTTGCTTTCTTTTTTATCATTTTACGACTTTCAAATGGAGAAAAAATCGAATCTACGTAGTCTAACATGATAGAAATAAGGTATTTTATTCGAACACTTGATCGCTTAGCAAATTGGACGTGTCAACAGGGAAATAAATTTATATACAAAAAAAAATTCTTTTTTAATTTTATTTATTTATTTTATTTATAAAAAAAATCGCTAAAAATTAATAAAAAAAATTTTCTGTTAATTTTTGATTGTTGGAATATTTCACGTAAGATGAAAGGTTGGCATTGACTTCTCGACATCAGCCCCCAATAGCCCAGATATTTATGTTATTTAATTCATTAAAAATGCCACGTCTTGAGCAATGCAAATTCCTGCACAAACTGGGAGGTTGAATAAAGATCTTCGTGCAGCGACAGGAGTGATTGCATTTAATCTGACAATTAGAAGAAAACCTCATAAATTTGGTTTAACGGCTAGAAGAAGGACTATCCGCCTGCTATTCACGAAAACAATACAGAATCGTTAGGAGGCAGCGGGCTGCAAATGCGTTTACCGCGGAAGACTCATGATTTGGGAAGATGCCTTCTCTTTGACGAGTCCAGATTCGCTGTACATCATTCTGATAGTGTGGAAGAAGCGTCGAGGAAGGTATCTTGAAAAAAACATGGCGTCACGTGCGCTACTTGGAGGTGGAGTGGCATATCTTTAACTGGTGTTTTCCTAAGGCTAATTATTATTTAATTAATTCTTGTGCAAGAAAGAATTAACAAAAGCCTTCTGGTTGTGTTTCCATCATTACTCCTTCCCTGTTCCTTATTGAGGTTGATCCATTATAATTCCAACCTCATTCCTAAATCTTCTTGGACATATTTTTTCTTTCCTCTTTTTCTTTCCTTTGGGCCAGCAGTTAGAGCAGCTCATTTCATAAAGGATAGATTATGCGAGATATACAATATCAACTCAAGAAATCGTATCCAAGCGTGCAACGAAGACAGCCCATATTTAAAGGTATCTCCTCTAGCGAGTTTCACACTGGTTATTCAGAACCAGATGTCACAAAAATACTATTTTTGGATGTTGCCGGGAATCAAAAGCTTTAACGCGAGATTAAATAAACCTCTTTATATCAACGAAGAAATAGTCTCTTCATAAATGAGATCCAATTCCTTGAAAAAGAGTAGTAAATAACAGGTAATTCACACCTAATTAAGAACAAGGTGTTATATAGAATCCCGATAATTTGATCCATAATTACAGCCCCAATCTATAGGCTCGTCTACACCTTTGTTTTTTTCTTACGCTTTTTATGCCCTTTCGTCATACTAGAACTTGGCAAGTTAATGTAACCTTCTATCTCGCTTATATAATCCCATATTTTCGTTTCACGTGCGGCTATAATAAGGAATCGATATCGCCACCGTCATTATGAGGATCTTGCGTTAACATTATGTTCGTCTAAGCGGAGACAACGATGATGAAGAATTTGAGAAGCTGCATTTCAGAACGAGAGGGTAATTTAGGAAGTAAGGATTTGCGCTGCTTGAAACATTAGACGGGCTTAGTGCGCTGAATAAGTACACTGTCTGCTACTATTCGAATATAAAATGCGCGCACTTAAATTCTATTTTGAAGGGAATCGTGCGTCGGTTCGAGATATTCGACGTGTTAGACACCAAAAAACACAAATGCACACGTAAGAAAATAAATAATGTAAAGTACGAAAAATATAGTTTTTTTTCGTTTCTACCGACTAACTAAGAACTGCCCGCATGAGTCAGAACCTCAGTGCAAGAAGACCGATTGGTCGCCGGTACTATCGACCAGCGACGGAAATGAGCGTGAGGTACGATTGAAGCGCTGCTCAAATCATACCTGTCGGGTTGTTCGTTACGCAGACACCTGGGATTGAGTCAAACCACGATGGCTAGCTCCGGGTCTTAGGGTCCATGGAAAGAGCTCCAGGCATTGGGATGAATCCAAGGAACGACGCAGCAAGTTGCCCTTTGTGGCGCTTGTCGGCAATAAAGAATCTCCTTCCATAGCATCGCTCGCAAGGGGTGGATGGATCTCGCTACTGCCATCTCGGTATCCTCATTATTCGCATTCATAGCTCCGCGTGTTCCAGCTTCTCTTCCACAAAGTAAGCCGTTCTCCGGGTTCCCACCATGGGATGGCTTTGGAGTGTAGATGTGGAGTTTCGATGTATTGCTCTGCTGAGTCTGCACAGAGAATTGTCCTGCACAGCGTGGATCCTATCCACCTCTTCTTTGACCTTCTTAATCAATCTATGGGTTGAGTGCATTTTAATCGAATCCCTCTTTTCGCGAATAAGGTATCTTATTTCCTTGGGGATCCTGTTGGATATGTTTGTAACAATATCTTTTGTTTGGAGCTCGAAATCGACAGCGTCGTTCTTCCGGTAAGCTCTGCGGCGAACGCTCGCCAGTCGGTTCTTCTCCCGCTCTTCGCGTCTCGTGGGGGTCGCGTACTGTTTGGCAATACTTCTGCACTAATGTTGGCTCGGCTCTTTTTGAGAGAAACCAACAAGTGTTACGACATGTCTATATTGACATGGTCTTGCCGATTGACACAATGGATTAATTTATTCATTGATTCCGATAAAAGTTGTGTACTTCAAACTACGGAGTTGTCATACAACGAACGACGCGAGTCAGCGAAACGGAACGGTTCTGGATCAGCAAAGCGGAACAGAAATAGGATATATAACGAGGAGCAAACGACAACAACAGCAGTCTTTAGAAATCTTTTGAAGAAGCTGACGGCATTGTCAGCGAAACTTCAAGTAAAAATTTTAACTACACGACGAAACACCCGAAAGACATTTCTACTATGGATTACGGTCGTGAAAGCCTACACTCAACAATTTAAAAGTATTTCTATAGGTGTAGCGATTCCATTTTCACACGGTACATTAACCTACTTTATTCATCGACTTAAGCACTCCATTATCTTACACATGATCCTCTCTTCTTACTCTCCCGTCGTCGAGATTTACCCTAGGCCATTCGCGGAAGCGCCGTCGAATTTTAATTTTATTAAAAAAACGCAGCGTCATTCCCGATCGGATTGTATCTCGAAGCAGCGGTTGTTCGCATTTTCCCCCAATTTCTTTCTACGTTCACTGGTCGAGTTCCTTTTTATTTCTTCTTCTATAAGTCTCCTTATTCCTCGAATCATTCGATGGAAAACCATTACTCAAACGACGAATACGGGTCCGTTTCACTGAAAAATAGCGATAAAAATATTGGAACCGGGAGTGGAATGAAGGAACCGAAATCAAGCGAGGGATTAATCTGATTTTATTTAATTTTGCGAGCAGCCGATAATGCGATTCTCCCCGAAACCCAGGAATTGGCCAATGGGAAGTTTCTCTGTCGTCTATTGAAGTATTTCCTTGCAAAACGTACTCTGGGCCATTATTTTTAAGCTAAATCATGTCTGCGTGCCCGTAATTATAAATAAACAATTCTATTTCGCGGAAATATTTATGCTTAAAATAGAAAAAAAATAATCCCATAAAGCAATCGCAATCGATCAGGCTGATTGCAAATTACCGTTGGTAATAGCGAGCTTTTGTTCCGAAATCACTTGTTTGTATGTACATACGCATTGCATTATACGTAATAATATTTTGATGGGGCCATGAGCGTAATATGGGCAATTTATTCCATTGACGTGGCCTGATATAAGTAATTTACGATATCTCACGGTGCAAATTAATTCTTCTGCGTTCGCTGTTCGTTACGGCGGATACGTTTTTCCTATTATATTTATGGTAGGGCTTATTCCCGATACTGATGGGGAGCAATAGCTGCCAGTTTGTAACAACAAGCACCGTCGTATTTTGATTTAATTAGTTTGGCAAATGGACAAGTGGTTTTCGGAATGAACGTAGCGACTTCTAATTAGGACAAATCACGCTATTATCTAAAGCTATTACATTTTAAGCTAACTAAGTATTATAGAAACATTTCACCGAAGACAAGTTCATTAGCACAATCTATTCAATAAGAAAATAACCGTCGTCGTTTGGGGCTATCGCGGCGCCATCTTAATTTGTTTTCGTCGTCTTCAGAATGAGTGTGAAATTCGTCAAACCATACGAAGCGGTGTTTTTTTGGTAACGAAAGGACCGCAAGCGACGTGCAAAATATATGCGGAAGTCAAAGGCATTCGTCAAGACGCGGGTAAAGCGATACTTGGAGGATACAACGATCTCACTTCTTTTTCAAGACGAACCGGGCTTGACTTTGTATTGCGCTT
Source organism: Marronus borbonicus (assembly GCA_902655005.2). NCBI lineage: Eukaryota > Metazoa > Arthropoda > Insecta > Coleoptera > Scarabaeidae > Marronus > Marronus borbonicus. Next base: position 14,850,438 of record LR737382.1, read on the forward strand.
AAATGAAACTCTGTAAAAAAAGGAACGCACGTCGCTCTAAATACGAAGCCTCCTACATGTACCTTTTAAATCAACTTTGAGGAAATTGGGACAATGTTAGATTCACGGACGATTCTTCTTTCCGGGTATGGTCTTCCATATCGAAAGCTTTTTCAAAAAAAAAAAAATAATACGATTCTTCAGCGCACAGTAAAACTGCATGTTTGGGCATGCTTTTGTAATGGTTGTCTCTTTCTGTTTATGGACGCATAATGTACCAGAAATGCTTGTTAAAGACTTTTCAGCAGAAAAAATGTTGCAAGACCTCGCAGGAAATTGCGTGGTGCCTGAAAATGATACAATAACGGCCCCTTCAGGTGCTAAGCACAAAGGAAAACTAATAAAGAAGGTATCTTTGTCGAGGGAATATGTAGAAAATATCGTCGAAAACGTAAGAAAAAGCTGCCAGGGTGATTGGACGAGATATTAGGTAATTGCGTAGTAGTCAATAATATGAATTTTTTTGTTGAATGAACTGTATATCATGGGCCATGGTGCGTTAACGAGAAAGTGAGAAGCTACATCAAAGAACACTGCAGAGGTCCTTTCTGAGCAGTCTCAACGCTGACGAAATTATTATTGCTCTTCAGTCCACGTCACGGTGATCTTATTTGTGCCCAAAATTTAGAAGAGACTTTTATAGTAGTCTAGTCGCAGCTTTTACATTATTGGTCGGTTTAATACTAACATCACTTGTTTGCTCCCAATAAACAGAATAATGTCTTTGCCAGCAATCTTGTCTGGTCAATCAAATAGTGCGCAAATGGACCTACTACTGAGATTTCAACGCTGGTCTCTATTTTGATCTTTCTGTGGGTTTTTGATCTGTCCACAAGATCACAAAAATTGTCTTAATCCTTGGGGATTTCTTAGTATATCAAAGATTTGTAGGGTTTGCTGACGACAAAAGGAGGTGCGATGTTGCCCGTCCCGATCACCAGCATTGGGAACTTCAGGGCTTACGCCTTTTCGTCTCTTCTTTAAAATTACTGCATGGTGGGCAAAGCATGACCCCCATCGGTGTAGATCTTAATGCTTAGGGAGGAACCAGTTTGCATTTGCATTAATGTTACGGCTGCGACCGAAAGGCGCCAAGCAATCTCACTCTATGTTAGCATCAGATCTAATTATTGTAGTTTACATCGGCACCCTTGCTTTGGTCTTTCTTCTCTGCCTTCCCAGCATTCTGCCCATCAAAGCTTCGTAGGATCAAGGATGATACAAAGGTACTTGCCTTTCGAGCTGAAGCTAAGCGGTACATACTTGTTTTCCTTTTCTTTGTGACCCATCTCCGCTTTAATTGGATCGACAGAATTTAATCTGCCCGCGTCAGCGGATTGTTTTAATGTAGCGAAGAGATGGAGGAAGAAACAAATGAAACAATAAACAGCGCAACAACAAGCAACAAAGAAATAAGTAACGGTACAACGATACCAACATGTTGGAGTGAATAGTAGAAATGTCTTTCGGGTGATGTCGTGTAGTTAATATATTACTTGACGTTTCGCTGACCATCCTGTCAGCTTCTTCAGAAGATTT
>LR737382.1:14852025-14867673 GCA_902655005.2 Marronus borbonicus
TTCTAAAGACTGCTGTTGTTGAGGAGACATTTCTACTATGGATTACGATCGTGAAAGCCTACACTCAACCACTGTTGGAGTGAAAGCTGGGTACTGAATAGCGGTTTAAAAAAGTAGACATCAAGCGATGGAAATGAAGTATTTAAGAAGGGTAAAAGGTGTAGCAAGGAAAGGTAATGGAAAACGAAAAAAATTAGAGCAGAGTTAAATATGGAGCCCCTAAAAGTGGCGATCGAGAAACAGCAGTTGAGATGGTTTGGCCATTTAATAAAAATGGAAGAAGAGAGATCCGTGAAAGCTGTAACGGCGGCGAGATCGATGACGAAACGAACAAAAGTGAGACACAAGAAATCTTGGAACAATGTAATAAAGAATACGCTGGAAGAAAAACATATGGGGTGGAAGCAAGCAAGCAAGCAATAGTATACCTCGTCTGAACGATTATATACACATACAAAGCAAAGTCTAATGTTACACCCGGTTGCTCAGACTTAACTCGTAATACCCAGCGTGATAACGTTTAACGCCGGAACGACAATACACAATGGAATTACACTAGATGTATAGGAACGACGACGTCGGTTCGCCTTCATTAGTGAGCGGATTGTTTATCAAATTCGGTAGGCGCGGAGTTTTCCCGTTTGACAGCGGAAACGAATCCGTGTCTTGTTCGCGTAGCGACCGGGCGGTCTATTAAAAGCGACCGCAATACGTTCTTCTGCTAACGGTAAACATCCTCAAGGGTTTTCCGTAATAGGATTACGCAAGGAGCGGTAGAGTAACGATGCGAAGGTAGGCAGTTTGTAAATTTTCACAACGAACCGTCTAAATTTATGCAGAGTACGTCGAAAAAATGCCGCCAAGCAGATCACGTCGCCAGAACGAATTTTGCATGTCGTCGTGGCCCATTCCGTTTTATATCGAAGCGTGTATAGAGTCTTATGAAAAAATCCTTTTAGTATTTTGTTGCTCACGTTTGCGGAGATAAGGCTCTTTTTATGGAGGTTGCCTACACCATTGAAATATCATATTGGATAGAGAAACATAGCGAATAGATGCAAAAATCTCTATTAAGTGACGTTTTACTGTTTTCCAGGCAAGAAATTTTTTTTTAAACACGGTGTTGAAACGCTTGGCACCAAATTATTAGGCTTACGGGTAATTGTTTTGAAGCTAGTTTGAATACACAAAAAAAAGAAAATGTCCAGATAGAAAATGGAAAATTAAAAAAGTTGTAAACAAAGACAGTTATGGCGAGAAGAATAGAAATAAATATGTAGTTCCGCTTACGAAAGCTTGACGGTATTCGTTTGTAGACACCATCAATAAGCTTTTCCCAAGAAAATTTGTTGATATTAGCTGAAGACGCCCAGAGTTCTGTTCTTATTAACCTATAATAGGACAAGGGTCCACAGATTTCTGTTTTGAATCTGTACGCTATAAAGAATCTCGAGATAAGGATATGAAAGCATCGGAGGAAATGAAGAGGCAGATAAGCTGGCTAAAGAAGCAGCGAACAGGCCTTTTATTGGTCCTAATCCCTTTCGTGGTCTTCAAAATAGCCACATAAGACAAGAGATAAAGACATGGGATTGTCCCAGGACAAAAAAAGCACTCATTCATATCAGGCTCTCGAGAGCCACCAAAAATAGCGCTGTCATTCAGCTGGGGGGATCTTAGATTAATGGCAAGATTTTTGACAAGTCATACAACTGATTGCTTAGTCAAGTACTGTATCCATTAATGCTAAAAGTTTGGATTAATGAAGATACACCTAAAGCCTGTGACTAGTGGTGTTACTACAAAGATATTGAAAAAATTCTGAATTGAAAAGAATGCAAGAACTGAAGGAGCTCTAGCAGGGTGTGGTAGCGCGATATGATGTCTCTGTTATGGGTTTCATCTAGTTCCTTTCTAACTACATTGAAAAAGTCAAGATGAAATGTTGTAATGTTACGAGAATAACGAAGAAAATATTACAACTCTCTAAACATAAATTTAAATAAATAAATAATAAATAAAAAATCATTGGGTTAGAAATTTCCTGCCGCCCAGGAACTCTTCGTACTTCTCAAAAAGTATTCAGATTTTGTGATAGTCAACTACTAGGGCTGCCCAACACGTTGTTAATTTGGGCATTTCACTTGGATCTTCATTTTCACCTGTATAAAATCGTGAAGATGCAAGAACTTGATGACCGTGATTGCCATATCCGAGAAGAGTGTACCTTGCTAATTCTGTGTATTCTCAATGACAACAGTATTGGTTTAATGTCTGCTGAAGCCTATTTTCATTTTTCTGGCTGTGCGCAGAACATTTTGGATTTTAATCAGTGAACAATCCTCGTGAATTTCATGAGAAGCATTCTGAACACGTGACGGTTTAGTAGCAAACTTCGGAGTGATAAGTCCTTTTTTTTTATCGATTAATTCAGCTCGTTGGGGGGAAATGCTAAATAATTCCTTTGCATTCCAACAATTTGGCGAAAGCATCAACGGACAGTTCTTGCCCAAAATCTCATGTATTCTCTTATGGAGGTTCAAATCAACATTATATTTCCACCGCTCTTCCCTTAAGCATGTGACGTTCCAGATCTCAGGGCATTCCTAAATCGTTAGGACCCGTTGCTAAGCCACTAGGAGCTGTTGAGAAGCTGTTTCTGGAGCCAGTTCCTAACGGCTTGAACGGCTCCCTGAACAGGTTGAACAGCTTCCTGTAGAGCTCTCGTTTCAAATTCCCCGCTTCTTGGCGTCAGATCACGTGACATGTATGAGGGAGGGACGGTGGGGATTTCGGTCTCCATAAGATAAAACACAGGATTTTGGGTCAAGACTATTTTAGCTATACTACCTGATTTCAGACGCATTTAAACGTCCCAGCATTGAAAGAAGCTCAAATTAAACTTTTCAAAGACGAATTAATTACAACGCAGTGCACGACAATCGCCCGTAGTTCTACCTACATTGGCCTTTCAAATTAACTACGTCATTATTCTCGCGTCTGTTAATTAGGCACTCTCGAGTGATACGTTCCGTGAAGATTTCTGAGTTTTACGCTGCAAGAAGGCGACCAGAAGGAGAACGATGAAGAGATGCAAGAAAACGAACGTAAGTGAATTAAATTACTTTGTTCCAACTCCAGCTCTTCGCCTTTGATAGTACGCGGTATCAATAAGTCTAAAGCTAATTTCACTCGTTTGGCCGCCTACGGCGAGATCGAATAATTTTTCGTCTGCTGCGGGATGTCAGAAACAGTGAGATCGTTTTTAGATCGTAGGCATTGATAGGTTAAACTATTTCGCGGATGACTGAGGTTATTTTAGCACCAAGCCCGTACTGACTGCTTCCCACGGGGGCGGTGGTATTGAAAGGAATCTTTCACTTATCCTATTTAAACTTCTCGTAAAATGCGATAAATTTGATCATTGCTTCGTTTAGTTTTTTTTTTTTTTTTTTTGATTTGAGAAATGAGTTAAATTACGTCACGACCTAATATTTCTGCGTTTAATATCGTGCCAAAAAAATTCGGGGCGCGAAAGCGAAAGCTGGCTTGGTTTGAATTTGAATCTATATGCAATACCTCCTGTACTAGTTTTTACTGGTTACTGATTTATTTAGCTATATTTGCAAATAACCACGTCCATAAAGATTAAAAAGTAATAAAAAATGGTTATTGGGGAGATTAAAAAATTAAGCTTTTACACTGCTCTAAACGAACATACTCGCACGCGTTATTATATATTCTGTGGCGGCTGAAGTATCTTTGCAGTGAAAGGGTTAAAAATTTGCGCAAAACAGGTCAAAAACGCTCAATCTTCATCAATTAGAGCGCATGAATTCATGCTTCGCGCTTATGCTTTGTAATTTTAAACTGTAGCTTGCATTTCCTACGTTTTTTCAAATATAACGGAAACGCTGCGGCCTTTTATGGTAAACGTCGAGTAAACCGTTAGATAGAAGATCGAAAGTGGCCTTGAGGATGTGGTTTTGTGGTCTCCAAGGCCAAATGACGATCTTTGAGGTAAGAGAAGCAAATAATCTTTTTTATAGCAGCGAAACTGAAAAAAATATACGTGTTCTATTAAAAAGGATTAAAATTCCATCTTATAGAATCGAATCACCCTAGCGTATAAGTTGCTTAAGATATCGGCTGTTAAAGAATTAATTACAAGAATCTCAACTAATCTCAATTATCTCAAAAACTAAGATAGATAGGCAAAGAGAATATTGATGAAAGCTGACATGAATTGAACAACAAAGATGAAAGGGTGGCAATAATAACGAAGTACGAGAGGAATAATAGTTTGAAAAGGGTTAAAGATATGTTCTCTCAATTATCCTTAATCCAAAGAACAATAAACGGCTTTGTTCTAAGTTCCCACAAAAAAAGAAATAAAACCAATCACATTTTAACAGAACATAAGAAATTGAACGTCCTGTCCTACGTAAAGGGACGGTCTGCAGGATCGCTCTTAGATGTAGCCAGACATTTTGGCAATAAGCCATACGAAATATAAAATCATCAACGCCTTTTCGAAGAAGAACAGATTTTTTGTGAAGCAATGTTGAAGTCAAAATGTCTGAATCGGAATAATAAGTGATTGGCCAATTTTTTTATTGGCTCCATACCAAGGCCTTCAGCTTCATCCGTTTTGCCTTCAAACGATTACTTTCTTTGGAGTCACCTGAAAAGTAAACCTTATATAACAACGTGCAAATACGTAACTTGCACGAACTGAAAGGCCGTATGTAACGCATATGATCGAAGATCGTCTTGCTTCTTGCATTTTAAAAAGTTGTATGTTGGGAAGTTAAATTTTTCGATACAAACAAAAATTAAAAGAACTCGGTATGTACAAACACCTGCGATTATTCCGCGCAGAAACTTGCCGTTCCGCTTAATCCGTTCCAACGCACCGTACATTCGATGATCACGTCTCGGAAGAGGAAGGTTTTTCTACAATATGCGCCCAGAATCTAATCTACCGTACTCCAATTAGGACCCTACGGGTACGTTGAATCGATCAACAGTTCGCTGGCTTTCGTTCTTAATTAGTGGCGGATAATTTGTTCGCCGGGCTCGTTAGGAACGGAAAACGTGGCACGACAACCGAGTTGCGAACCGTAATTCAATACCGTGGTATTTTTCACGCGTGTTTCGATGTAAACCGATATTTTTAAGTTTGGTGGGAACAACGTCAGGTTCGAAACTCGAGGGAATATTGGGGAAAACAGCCGGGAAGAGACTAAAGAAAATTCCTTTTTTCAGTCTGAGCTTTCTGAGATTATCTGTCGGTCTTAGAATTAACACAGTTATTTCTTTGGATGTAACTTGAAGTTGAGGGTATGATTCTTACAATCCAGATTATGTTGTTTTATTCAATCGCAGAAATATTTTGAAGTTACATTTGATTTAAGCAATATAAACAATTAACCCCTTTCGAACGTAGGCGGATTATTACGCTACATGAAGGCGGTGTTAGTTTCCGGGAAATTGCGCACAAACTTAATCGTAATCATTCGACTGTATTACGACGTTGGAACCTGTGGATTGTAAATCAAGGTAAAGTAGGTAGAGCAGGTTCGGGCGCACCCAGGAGGATCACCCCCCGCGAGAAGATTTTCGTTTGAGATGTTAAGTTGTGCAACATCGGTTCCAGTCGGTAACATTTCTTAACGAACCTTATTTACTTTTCTTTTGTTGAATTTTCTTTCATTTCGGATATGTTTCGTAAGCATTTTTTGTTTGGGGCCAGTCTATTTGAAATGCGCTTCGTTTAGTTTAAAAACATTTAAAACATTTAAACGTTTAAGTTTATGTTAGAGCTTATAGCTGTACCTCGTTGTAAGTTGCAAGCGTTGTCTGCGAAAGCTTGATAAAATAGCGACTTCACTGTTATTTACTTTCGACCGTTTCATCCTGTCTAATTCCGTCTTCCTTTATATTCCCTCTGTACGGCGTTGTTTTCTTCATATATCTATGTACATTTGTACCCAGAATTGAAACAATAAAGACGCGCCAAGGCAATCAGCCAAGACAAACAAGCCGGTTCAACACCACCTCTATCGCAGGGCCAAACAACAACAATAACAACAGCGACAGCAGCGGCCTAGATGTTGACGTTGACGCGTTGATAGGACAGTTACAGAGCCAATTAAAAGTAAATTCGAACCTGCGACGATAATAATTGCTTGATTTATGAGTTTCCATCTCATCCCACACCCCAACACCCACCCAACAAACAGCCGATAACCGGGTAAGTTTCCAATGATGTACGGAGATTCGGTCCGTATCCGAGGTGATGACAACGCGTGACCTCCTGTTCGATATTTCGTCTCTCCTATTATTCTGTGACGATGGCACTCTTACACTTGACGCACCTGTTAGTCTAGTTAGTGTAGCAGCGCCCTCTCGTATGCGTTTAAAAAGGAAGGAAGAAAATAAGAAAAGCGCGAAGTGACGTTTCGTAACGATCCTTCCTTATTTGATTGTTATGAAGTTACGCCTTGTTAAAATGTATTGGGAAAAGCTACAGTTGAAACCGTGGCTCCTCTTTATACTTTATTTTTATTCAATTTTAACGTAGGTAGAGGAAGACTTCTTTTATTAATAAATACGTAGATGGTAGAAGTTAAAGGAAATTTTAAATTTCGCTTTTATCTGAAAAGTAAAGCATGCAAATTTTTCTCTGTGCAGAATGTGTCGCTCTAACCTTTGTTACGATTTCGTAATTTTTTTCAGCACTTTCTGCGAATAATTTCAGAACTGAGTGTAGGCTTTCACGACCGTAATCCATAGTAGAAATGTCTTTCGGGTGATGTCGTGTAGTTAATAATTTTAGAACTGCTGAAACGAATTGATATGATTGATGCGTGAAATGAACACCACACAAGAGATTATTTCTGACAAGATCCGTCCCTATTGAATGATGCATTGATGAACGCAACAACATCGTTTTGTATCTCTTATGCACGTGCGATAATATTGTAAAATCTTTTTCTCCATGCAAGGAGCTTCCTATTTGCCTATTACGCGGTGGTGAGAGTTCGTTGGGTACTTCTTTTCGTGGTTCCTACCACTGTGGGACCATTAACTTTTGCTAATTTTATTGAAATTTACCAATTATCCGTTGTGACGGTATGCTCTCGGTTTCAAGGTTAGAACCGCGTCGTTGTCGCAGCTTCTGCCTCACTCCAATGGGACATCTTCACGGTTGTTACTGCACCGTGACGTTTCTCTAGATTCACCGCTTTTTCTACTATAATAGTGTTTTAGTCTATGCTCAGCTAGAGGGGACCCGGTTAAACGCAACAACCGCTTACAACACTCGCGTTCGGTAACAAGAGCGTTACTTTGTTTCACCGATGTAGACACGAAAATGGAATCTGGTAGGTACCAGGTACTTTCGGATGATTGCGGTTTTTGGTGCGAAAGTAGTTTGAGAGTTTGAAGATGGTTTTTATGTTGCTCCTGAAGAGGACCTTGCTTGAATGTAGAGCACTTACGGAAATTAGAAGAAGCGAATTGGGTCCAGATATGGAAACGAGTCCTTTGGATAAGAGAATTGCTAGCATCGCGTATGCATGGGTTTCCGATAAGCGGAATGTCTCAGCACACCGCCAGGACGCCGCTGTACGAGAACATCTAGGAAACGACGGCAATCTTCGAAGCTAACACGCAGATGACAATATCTAGTGATACGGTCCTGAAAATAAACTGCGACTTCTACAGGATTGCATCTGTTTTTAAGTTCTAAACAACCTTAACATTTTATTTCCCCCATAATACGCGAAGAGCATTCCAAGAATATTTCACACCATCCGATTTTAGTGTTAGCGTTAACCGTATATTTTCCGTACAGTGTGTATACGTAAGTCGCCGTTAATATCCAAATAACGCGCGGTATTATCGTTTATTTACGTTATATAATTTCGGAAAGTCCATAAAAATTTAAAAATACTATCAACATACACTAGCGAGTCCCAATAAAGACGGGAATAACATCTCTAAAATCCGCGTTTATACAGAGGACCGGTCGAACTCCCGCATCGCGGTCTTGTCTCTCCAAAAATAATCAGTTCTCTAAATAAGTACTTGTCATACGCGTAGAATTCCGTTGCCGCCCCGCTCCTGTAGTTAGTCGGAAGTTGTCGCCGTAAAATTAATTTTTAATTTTTAATATTCCGATTTCGCGGGTACTTCGCGAAGAAATTAAAGTCAACGGAATAAAGTTTTTCCGGGGGCGATTTTTTTCTAGGCGTTCCATTCTCATTTTACTTTTTCAATTCGGATAAATTTCCATACTTAAAGTAAATTTAGTTTTCGTGGAAGTTGTAAAAGCATGGTTTTATTAGAAATGAGATTTGAAATGGAATATGTCAATTAATAAAATTACTTTTTTATTTTTTTTTTGTATATATTCTTCACGCGCAAAAAGTCTGCTGAACGCGTTGTACAGAATAGATAATGTAGAAGTAGAAAATTCGCTAAACTTTATAAATAAACCAGCACATTACTTATTTCGATTGCTTTAACCGTTGTAAAAATCCCAAAATGCCGAAACGTTAAACGTTAAGCTAAGTGGTTAAAGATAGAAAATCGCGGTTTCCGGTACTGGAAAGTAGCCATCATGGCCTTGTTTCAATGTTTCGATTCAACTGCAGATAGTCGACATGCCATCCTACATATTTTGACGCTTGTTTTTAACTTTTCTCGATATCTGAACCGTTTTTAAATTAGAGGAGTTTAATGTTTTCGGACAACAAAGAACGCCACCAGAACAAGACCTGAAATCGACGTAATTCTAGCTTTCGACGCTGTTCATTTCTGATGCTTGAACTGGACGATTGCCGATAGAAGATTATCCGCCGAATTGATTGCCATTAAGCAGAACCTCCTAGCTCTTTCGAATCTACTTTTTTTAACTCCGAGAAATCCTAACGTTGGAATGGTTATGGGTAATCAGTTGGGCGTTTTTTGGTTTTAAAGCGCTGGTCGAGTTCTGCCTAAACTTAACTTACCTATTTCGTTCAGGTAGCGTTGTGTAGTGACACGTTTAATTAATTAAAAAAAAATTATCATGAAATATGCGCCTCTAACGGACATTTTGCAAAGTTTTCCAAATCGTACAATCTGCATTCGTTCCGGAGACATCGTCAAGTCACATTCCTTGTTGAACACGTTGCGCAAAGCGGGTCAGGAATTTATAAAATTGCATATTGGACAAAGGAGGTGGAAAATGGGCACCAAATGGAAAGAACACGTAGCACAAGAATTGAATCGTTATAGCATAACATAAACGGAGCCGACCATAATATTAAATAGGAAAACCACAATTGTTAGAGATGTCCCAAAAAAAATGAGAAGTGAATGCTGCGATGAATGGAAACACGAGGAAAAAATATACCAAACCAATATACAAAACCCAAAATTTTGATAATAATGGAATAGAGCAAAAAATTGAGAGAAATAAAGATAGCAAAGACAACTGAAGGAGAAAGAAACTGGAAACGCAAATAAAGAATGGTACGACTCAGATTGCGAAGAAGTTAGAAAAAAAAAATAGCTAGAATTAAATGTCTAAACTATTAGGGAGAATAATGTAAAAGAGAGAAAAAGAGACCAAATGGAATGTACGAGAATGCTTAAAGAAGAAGCTAGAAGAGATAAACGAAGATGAATATGGATAAAGTTCCATAGAACCTCACGCATGGATATAGTACAACAGGAAAATGCTAAGTGGAACAAATGAAAACTGCAACAAACAAAAGAAGAAGAGGATTAAGTGAAATGTTGTTGTAACCGAGGTACAAGGAGAAATAAGGAAATCCCAGGACGTTATATTTGAATTAACGATCAAACCACTGCGACATTCAAAGAGGCTAAAGTGAACCGTTTGAGAGAATCCTTATGGTAGGATGGTAAGAAAATCACTTCAAGCAACAGGTATGCGTTAGCATGCGTGATAAATAAGAGCATGGTAATAGAAGCGAAAGCAATTACCATCAAACTTTTCCATTAACTCCCAGCAGATTACCCGCTCAAATATTCTTGTGTCGTCGGCCGCAAAAATCCCCTGTCCATTAATGAAAATAGCGCCAGACGTCACCTGATCGCTCGGGCCTGATTTAGGTCCCGGAATTAGATAAGGCGTCGTAATCCCTTAGGGATCGTTAGGAACTAATGTTCAATTTCGAGCTTACAAAAGCTGTAAAACTTTTAAATCCGTTCCGATGTAACAACCTACATTAAACGCTAACTTTATAATTAACCACTTTCGTCCACGTCGTTCTGCTTGCCGCTTAATCTAACGGTGCAATATTTTATCAATTTCCATAGGCACAATTACCCGTCGCGTTGGTGATTTACGAAAATGGATAGACGAAGTTTGGGAAATCGTTCGTTTCGAATTTTATCGGGTAAAGTAGATTGTGAGGGAAAGTTCGCGAAACAAAGTTAATGAACTTTTGCTTTTTATTACATTTTTTGGTCTGTGAACGATGTTTGTCGAGTAAAGTGATGCATTGCAGAATTGGGCAACAAGCAACATGGTTTAATTACGAGGGTAATCTGAAAAGTTTCCAACCTAACACAGAAATAAGTACTTTTTCGTCAAATTCAGCGCTATTTCTCAACAGTTTCTTTGTAAGTCTATAAACTATTCCTAGCGAAACTCCCATCGTTTTATCCACCATAGAGGAAGGTAATTTGTTGTAGAATTTCCATAAAGAAAGGTGCCTGCTTTAGAACAACACTTGACGGGAAACAAACAAAGGTCAGCAGAGTGCTCTGCTGTTCTCCTTGCTGATCACGCGCACATCCTGCTTCAGCAACTTAAGTTATAACTCTGAGAGCAAAACAAGCAGATTGTAAGCTCTCAGACAACAATCGTATTTGCTCGGTTCACCCGAAGCCGGCTTCGAACGTAATTCTCAAAAATTTTAATTTTAAGGAGCAAATCCCAGAAATATAGGCATTTATTTCTCCAATTCTTCGTGATTTGAAGCATGCCACCTTGAGGATCGAGTGTCGTGAGCGAAAAGTACCGCGCATGATCTGCGGGCAACATGTCCTAGGTCAATAATAAATATTAGAAACAACGTACATAGGTCCCAATACCGAGCCCTGAGGCACACCGCACACGACTCGACCAACTTCTGAATTGACGGTGTCACCACCGACTCTCACCCACGCATATGGACGGCGATCAGCCGAATACGAGCGGAACCAATCGTTAACTCCACCTCTGAAGCCATACTTTTCGAGCTTACAAAGGAGAAAACAATGGGAAACACAATCAAATGCCTCAAAGAGGTCGCGTGCGATATCAGAAATCGTAAACAACATCGGCGGTGAACAGGCCTAAAGCCACACTGACAACAGGAAAGCAGACCTTCAGCCTCGTAAGATCTTCTAATTCTTAGATTAACAAATTTTTCTAATATGTACTTTTAATAACGTTAAGAGAACAGAAATATGTCGCGAAATCGCGCCCACCCTTGTATATCGGAAAGTTTCGAACACGACGGAGAAATAGATTTTTTTAATAAAAAACATTAAATACAAGGGGGGAATCAGACGATATATACGGGAACGCACAAAAGAAACCGCCCAATAAGGCTCTATAGCTTCTATTACTTCTCTAATCTTAACTCGCCGGTCGTTTAGCATCTTTTCCGATGTTATCGGTAAAGGTTGCAGCTTCCGGTCGTCTCGGACGTTGTGAAATAAAATGTATTTATCTCCGCGCTAAGGGGGCGAGGGTCGAAAATGAATCAGGCTGTACGTTCTTAGGTTTACTTGCTTTTGTCTTTACTACGGCTCGCCGGAATGGTAAAAGCTTCTGATTACAAAGATTTTCGCGGAAATCGTATTACAGATGCAGCAGTAATAATTTCGTTTTTTTTTTTTTTACCATCGTGTCGCTGGGTCAGCAATCAGCGAAGCGTGCAGCTCGGGGAAACTAATCATCTAGAAATTGATATTTTACGTCGCGAGGAATCGTATTCCAAACGACAAATAAAGGAATGCCTCATAGCGATCGTATTGAATGCACACGTCGCGAACGAAGATTTTATTCGTTTTTTATTGACCTTCCCGAAGCTAATAATATTTTCAATCTGTTGATTATTAGATATAAAAGATCCGCGATAGAAGAGCGAATATTGGTTAGGAGTAATGATATTTTCTTCTTCTATATCGTTTCGAATCCTACGTATTGATTTCTGTTTTTATTTCGCTTTGCGAAGATATATAGGTTAGGTACTTTATCGTCTGGTGAGGTCTTTTAGCAGCGTCTAGGTGTGATAAATTTTAAGGGAAATATTTTACTCATTTGTAAAATAGAATCCTTTGAAACATTAATATTGTTATGCGTGTATCGAAATTTGGAAGGGAAAATTGAATTTCTAGAAATGTACTTCCATATATGTCATTTGAAGACAGTACACGTGTTGTATCACGCAAAACAACAAAATAATTTATTGAATTATTTAATACATACATTCCCCGACAAAAACGCGGTAAGATGTTTTGCGGGTTTTAAGGGTTACAACATCTCTTTGCGAAACTAGCAAGATATCTAATCAAGTTTTTATTCATAAAAGTAAAATAAACTTAAAAATATCTCCTCCAGTAATATATGAAATAAATAATAAATTATTACTCCAATGTTTAAACAATTTCTGCGACAACAATTTAGACGCTCTCTTGCAAATGTAAAACAAAAATAAACAAACGAAAAAGGAAAACCATCTATCGAGTAAAATAAGAAAGGATTAATTATGGATGGACATCATCAGCGTGACTCCGAGTGTGTTTGTCTTCCCCTAACGTCACTATTTACCTTGCGAGAAGTGGCGAAGTAAATAACGCTGTTAGGCGCTGTGAGCCGCGCCGATGATGCCGAGTAGGCAGAAACAAGCCCGCGAGCTAATATTTTCTCTCTCATCACGTTGCTCTTGCCGTGAGCGATTCCACGAGGAAGCTATATTAGCATATTACCTACATTTAACTTGTAACTAGATTCAAAAGGGAGAAAACATCTTATGTATTCATAAACACGCCGAATTTCGTTAGGTAACCATTCAATTTGTTTGTTTTTACGAGCACACTTTTTTTCATTATAATAAGCAATTTCACTTGGGGCATGCTCGCGATTTTTACGTACTAATTGGTACCCACATATTCGCAAGAGAGAACACCAGCCGAGCTTTCATATCGCCAGTTTATTTGGTAATATAGCAAGTGAGAAGTATGTTTCAAAATAGAACCACAACGATTAGTCACTTATCGATATTTACTATGCGTGCGTATTCACTTTCTATTGTTGATAGCAACATTTGGCACTATACGCATGTTATTTCTAAACGATATACAAAGAACGCAGTCAATGAAGGAAATGTTTGTAATCATTAGAGGTTTAGAATGTTTTGTTTTCTGTGTTTTATCCATACATCATTCAACCACTTGTAACTAGACTCCCCGACAAAAACTTAGACGCGGTAAGATGTTTTACGGGTTTTAAGGGTTACAACATTTCTTTGCGAAACTAGCAAGATATCTAATTAAGTTTTTATTCGTAAAAGTAAAATAAACTTCAAAATATCTCCTCCAGTAATATATGAATTAAATAATAAATTATTACTCCAACGTTTAAATAATTTCTGCGACGCTCTGTTGCAAATGTAAAACAAAAATCAACACATGAGCGATCAGCAATGCATAGATCCTCCATTGTTCTTAATCACTTCCAATAGTCTGTTATTAATAGATTTATATAAATTTAACGCATAATTTTGAGGGATATTCTGCCATTCAGTCACTATTGAAGTTTTCAGTTCCTGGACCGTGAAATATTGACGGCCTCCGCCATAAACGCGACGTGCCAATTCACCCCGCATGTTTTCAATAATGTTTAAGTCTGGTGACCGTGCCGGCCACTGTAAAGTTTTAATCTTTTTCTCTTTAAACCGTTCAGTAATGGTTTTTGCTTTATGAACTGGCGCGTTATCTTGCTGAAAAACAAAATTGCGCCCGGCCCATTGGTTTCCAAAACGTAGAAGATTGTCACGCAATAAGTCTTTATACGTCACAGATGTCATTTTGTTTGTGCAAAACACTATCTCACTTTTATCGCGAAATCCAATCGCTTCGATATCATCACAGATCCACCCCCTAATTGTCTGGTCATTTTCACTTTTGGTTCCTTTCTCAGATCATGATAATGATGCGAGTACCCATCCGGTCCGTCCAAATTAAAACGTTTCTCATCGGAAAATATAACTTTTTCCCATTGTTTCTTCCAGGATACGTGTTCTTCGGCAAATCTCAACCTCGCTTCTTTGTGTTTCGCCGAAAGTGGCGGTTTTCTCAACATTTTCTTCCGTGATATTACCGGTGACGCCTTTAAAATCCTTTGAACATTACGCACGTGCGTTTGTACCCCGGTCTGTTCTACAATAACTCTCGCCGACGCAGAAGAATTGGATGCACACCGCATAACATGCGTTTATCCCGCTCACTTACGGCTTTCGGTCGCCCCTGGCCTTTGGTTTGCCGTAATTTTCCGGATCTTTTAGGAAATTTCTAACGCAATGATCGCTTCTTCGTAACCGACGAGCAATTTCCTTCTTACTAACACCATCCTGGTGCCAGGCTAGAACTTTACCCCTTCCTATCAAGGATAATTGCTTTTTTCTACCCATATTGCAAACACTTTATAACATATAATTTCTCGTGGTGAAATGTGTACACTTTACCAGCACAACCGCTGCATATAAAGAGAAGTATCAAATTAAGACATTTTTGCTTATATTAATGTAATAAATGCGCAGGGTCTAAATTTTCGTCGCATTTAAAATTCCTATTTTGATCTGGGAAAATCTCAATTACCCCTCATGAAGCAATAAATACCCAGAAATATCTATAAATGGACTATTTACATAACAAGTAATTTATACTTTATAGAATGTTTGGTAAATAAAAACGATACCGCGTGTTTTTGTCGGGTAGTGTACATACAGCCTTGGACATTTGTCTGGGGCACCCATAAAAGGTTTCATTGTACGTTACCACACCGGGATTACCTGCATTCTACAAGAACTTTTATTTACTAATGCATATTTTATGACGTTGAAATGCCGAATTCGGTTTTATAATCCCCTATTTACATAAATATCGGTCTATTGTTTATTTCAAGAATTTAATTAGTATTGATACGTTGGCGATTGAAGAGGTTTCTAGAGCGTTATTTTTATTATTTGAGTGTGCTGTGTGTTGTGCTCTATTTACGTACAGAGGATTGTATGAAGATGCCTAAAAGACGGGAGTTGACTGTTGCAGAACGTAGTCAAGTAGTGTTGCTACATTCGCAGGGTATGTCGCAAAAAAAAATTGCATCAACAATGAAGCGTTCGCGACATGCGATACAATTAACCATTAAACGATTTCGGGAAACTGGTTCGTATGAAAATCGACGAAAAAGTGGAAGAAAACGCAAAACCACCGCGAGACAGGATCGTTATTTGGAGCGTTTAGCTTTACGGAATCGCTTCCAAACACCCAAACAGCTGGCCGCTGACCTATCGGTCGAACAGCACGTTTCTGTATGTGACAGAACTGTTCGAAGAAGGTTGGCAGAGGTGAATT